>CM076574.1:906938158-907538158 GCA_034641835.2 Pinus albicaulis
CCTCCCTTGATCCTGGACTTCTAGAAGATCTAAGGTCAACTATTCCATTAGAGAAACCTTCCACTTCAACCACTGAACCTGCCATAGAAGAAAATCTAAAAACTCTTGTTGGGGACACAAACCTTTCCACTACCACAGGAGAGTCAACCATGGCAGAAGAAGGAGGAAGAGGAGTTTTTAATGGAGAAAACACATTATTTGGAGGTAGAGGTAGAGGTAGAGGAGAAGGAGGTAGAGGTGCAAATGGGGGAAGAGGTAGAATAGGAAGCTCTTTTGGGTTCCCTATACTTGATGAAGAAACCAATACAACCATGAAAAACATTTCACCCTCTGTCCTTCCAAACTTCTATGGACTTAAAAGTGAGGATCCTGAGACTTTCTTATTCGAATTTGAAGTGCTGTGTAGAACTTATGACTATCTACAAGATGCTCAAAAATTGAAATTATTTCCTTCAACTCTGAAAGGAGCAGCATTGAAGTGGTTTATGAGTTTAAACAGTAGTTCTATTAGAACATGGGAAGATATGAAACAAGCATTTCTAGAGAGATACTTGGATTATTGTATGCCGGTTAATCATAAGGAAGAAGTGTTCAAGATGTTACAAAAAGAAGATGAAAACTTAGAAGATTTGTTGGAGAGATTTAATTACAACATCAAAAGGGCAAAAATGGAAAATCTAGATCAGGACACCTTAAAAGCTCTTTTGTTGAAAACAATTAGGGATGAATGGTTGGATATTCTTAACATGATGGGAAAAGGGGATATATCACAACTCACATTACCTGAAATATCTGAGTTATGTATCAACCTTTCAAGAGGGAAATCTAAAACTATCAAAGGTCCAAGAGATCCCGCTCTTGCAAGGGCAAGTAAGTCTGCTTCTGGGACAGTAAGTAGATCAGAAATAGGACACATGCTTGATGATTTTAAATCTGAAATCTTAGGGAGTCTTAGTGAACAAATAGACACCCTTAAGATACAAAACAAGCAAAAGGCTGAATCTGATGCTTTGGAAATCTTTTGTCCCAAATGTAGAAAGAAACATGCCTTAAGAGAATGTCCTTTAGATGTAAAAGTTGTAGAGACCTGTGTCATTTGTTCTGAAAAACATGAGACCAAGAATTGTCCTTCTCTTCCTGGTCTCAAAGCTGTCTTTCAGGAAGAAACTCCTACAGACTCCACAGAATCTCTTAACTTTGTATCTAGAAGACCTTGGAAGGGACCTCAGACACAATGATTCCATGATCAAATGTATAATCAACCTCCACCTTGGAATTCTTGGCAGCAACCTTGGCCCCAATTTAAAAATAAATCTCAATCTTGGGCACAAGGAACACAAAGTCCCTATGGAAGATACTCTCCATATTACCAGTATCCACCATCCTATCCACCATATCCACATTTTTATCCTCAAAATCCTCAACAAAATTTTCCTCAAAATCTTCAACAAAATTTTCAACAAAATCCTCAACAACATCATCAGAACCAACCAAATCAAAATCAACCACTTCCATTACCATTCCCTCAAAAATCCAATCAATTGCCAGCTCAACCCATACCAAACCAATAATAAGAACCCTCAAAATACATACATGATAGAAGGTCAACAGTTTCCAACTTATTTAATTACTCCTCTAGACCTTAGTGATGTTCAACTTAGGTCTGGAAGGATACTTGAAAAGAGGAAACCTTCTGTGATCATACAAGAACAAGATAATTCTGAGGAAGACTCTCTACGGGTGAATAAAAGTCTTGAGGAGGACACATCCTTTCAAGACCCACACATTGAAAAACTAAAACAAAAAGATCGAATAAATCCAACTCCTGTATTAGGGAAACCATCCACATCTACTTCTATACCTCCCTTTCCAGAAATATTACAAATTGATAGAGGTGTAGAAAAACAAATCATGGTGCCTAATTATGATTTCTTAAATGAATTGAGAAATGTTTGCATTAAAATTCCATTATTGCAAGCCATCAAAGAAATCCCAATTTTAGCCAAAACAATAAAGGAGTTGAGTATGAAGACAACAAGAAAAAGAATAAGAGAAACCAAGAAAATTCAACTGGTTGGACAAATAGCAGACATTATGATGGGAAAGATTGCTATTCCAAAGTATCTTGACCCAGGAAATCCAGTTGTAAAAATTCACATCAACGGAATTGAAATTCAAAACACACTCATTGATTTAGGAGCAGCAATAAATATCATGAGTAGACAAATCATGGACAAACTGAAACTTCCTAATCTTCTCTTTACACCCAAACTATTACAATTAGCAGATAGATCTGTGATCAGACCAGATGGGGTAATAGAAGACATTCCAGTGTCCCTAGACTCTTGGGAGTACCCTGTGGATTTCATGATCCTAACACCCAAGAATAATCTAGGAGGCCATCCTGTTATACTAGGAAGACCTTGGTTGGCTACAGCCGATGCTTTTATTAGTTGTAGGTCCGGTGATATGTATATTTCTGATGGTATTTCAACAAAGAAATTCACTTTATATCCTCCAGCTAGGAAAATTACAGATCTAGATGACACTCAATGGATAGAGGATGAAGAAAATTTACAACCACTCTTCACAATTTCAGAAATTAGTGAAGATAATCAAATTCTGAATACTCTAGAAAACTTTGAATCCCCTCTAGAACACAAACATGAATCATTTCAAGAGGGATCCAATATTGAGTTTTTGTCATCTAGGCAGATGTCTCTTCATTCTATGGACAAATTTGGCAGCTCTACAAGTGAAATTTTTCCAGGCAAAACTTTGAACATAAACAAGAACCTAGAAAAATCTCAACAAGAAGATTTAGTCAAAGTATTACAGAGACATTCTTCTGCATATGCATGGGAATACACTGACATGAAAGGGATAAGTCCCAAGACTTGTACTCATCACATCTATATAGAGGCAAATTGCAAACCAATCAGACAGCCTCAAAGACGGATGAATCCAAATCTTAGGAAAATTGTTAAAGAGGAATTGCAAAAATTGTTAAATGTTAATTTCATCTATCCTATTTCAGATAGTCAGTGGGTTTCTCCTTTGGTAATTGTGCCAAAGAAAAATGGAAAATGGAGGGTATGTGTTGACTACCGAGAACTAAATAAAGCTACTCTTAAAGACCATTTTCCCTTACCTTTCATAGATCAGGTATTAGATACATTAGCTGGAAAAAAGTACTTTTCATTCCTAGATGGGTTTAGTGGTTACAATCAAATCCAAGTAGCACTTGAAGACCAAGACAAAACCACATTCACCTTTCCTTGGGGTACCTATGCCTACCGAGTATTGCCATTTGGATAATGCAATGCACCTGCAACATTCCAAAGGGCAGTATTAGGAATTTTTTCGGATCTAATACATGACTGTGTAGAAGTGTACATGGATGATTTCACAGTTTATGGGGACACATTTGAAGAGGCTTTAGAAAACTTGGAAAAAGTCTTAAAAAGATGTCAAGAAGCAAACCTTTCACTTAGTCATGAAAAATGTTTTATGATGTTTACTGAAGGTATTGTTTTAGGGCATCACATTTTAGGGGATGGGATTAGAGTTGATGAGGCAAAAGTTGAAGTCATTTCTAACCTATCCATTCCTAGTTGTCAAAGAGATGTTAGGAGTTTTCTAGGATTCACGGGGTATTATCGGAGATTTATAGAAAACTTCACCAAAATAGCATCTCCACTCTTCAAATTACTCACCAAAGATTGTGAATTTAAGTGGACTTCGGATTGCCAGTTAGCTTTTGAAACCCTGAAAACCAAAATTTCTGAAGCACCTATATTAAGGGGACCTAACTGGAAGTTACCTTTTCATATCTCGACAGATGCTTCCGATACAGCTCTAGAAGCAGTATTGGGACAGAAAGACTTGATTCCCTATGCCATCTATTATACCAGTAAAAATTTGACTCCTGCAGAGTTAAACTATACTGTAACTGAAAAAGAGTTTTTAGCTATTATTCATGCCATAAACAAATTTAGACACTATATAACAGGCTATGAAACTTTTGTTCACACTGATCATTCTGCATCTAGATACTTAATGAACAAATCAATCACTAATGGAAGAGTTATTAGATGGTTGTTGCTCTTACAAGAATTCAACATTACTATTCTAGATAGGCCTGGAAAACAAAACACAGTGGCTGATTTCCTATCTAGACTCCAAAATATCAAAGATGACACTCCGGTTGAAGATCAATTTCCTGATGAATATCTTTTTGCAATCTCTACTCAAACTCCATGGTTTGCCGATATTGCTAATTATTTAGTTTTAGGAAAATTTCCTTCAATTATGAATGCAAGGGATAAAAGAAAAATCATTAATGATAGTGCAAATTATTCATGGGTCGCTAATGAGTTGTACAAGACAGGTCCAGATTTGATCATTAGAAGGTGTGTTCGTGAAGATGAGATGCCTGAGATTCTCAAGGCATGTCATGACAAACCTTGTGGCGGACACTTTGCAGATAAGAGGACAGCCTATAAGATCCTTAATCTAGGATATTATTGGCCATCCTTGTTTAAAGATGCTAAGGAGTATGTCAAAAGGTGTGACAGTTGCCAAAGGGTAGGGAAACCTTCTCCTTCAGGTGAGATGCCATTACAACCTCGGGTACACATTGAACCTTTTGAAAAATGGGCTTTGGATTTTGTAGGACCTATTAGTCCTCCATCAAGACAAAAGAAATACATATTAGTTTGCACTGATTATGTTACTAAGTGGGTAGAAGCTAAACCATTACTTGTTGCTAATGAATCATCTGTAGTTACTTTTCTCTTTGAGGATATTTTTACTCGTTTTGGTGTCCCAAGGGAAATTGTTACAGGTCAAGGAGCTCAGTTTACATCAAGGCTAGCGGAGCAAATGATGGAGAAGTACAAAATCAGACATAGAAAAACTACTCCTTATCATCCACAAGAAAATGGTCAAGTGGAATCTACTAATAAGATCATTGAAGGAATCCTAACAAAGACTGTTCATTTACATAGAAGAGATTGGGTAGATAGGCTTCCTGAAGCCTTGTGGGCCTATAGAACTACATGGAGAAACACAAGAGGCCATACTCCTTATGAGCTTGTTTATGGAAAGCAAGTTTTGTTTCCCATAGAGTTCCAAATTCAAACCTTCAAGATGGCAGTTCAGCTAGGACTTGATTTAATGGAGGCACAAAAGCATAGACTGGAGCAAATTAATGAATTGGATGAGATCAGACAAGATGCAGTTCAGAAAACAAGTCTAGTCCAACAGCAAAGGGCTAGATGGCATGAAAAGTACATCAAAGAGAAGAAATTCAAAGAGGGTGACTGGGCTCTCTTGTTTGATTCAAAATTCAAGGATTTTCAAGGTAAATTTTAGACACATTGGCTTGGGCCATATGAAATTGTTGAAATTTTTGATAATGGAGCAGTAAAAATCAAAACTATAGATGAAGAAGAGGTCACTTTTCTTGTGAATGGTCATAGATTGAAGCTATATCACAAACCACTCTCAAGAGAAGAATTTGTCAAGAAGTTTCAAGAAAGCAATGATGTGAAGTTAATGAAGAAGAGTTTCTCTTCTTCATCAACTTGATTAAATTTTCTGAAGCATTTAAAAATAAAAAATAAAAAAATAAAAATAAAAAAATAAATAATAATAATAATAATAATAAAGGTATAAACATGAAAACCAATCATTGATTGGCATGTTTATATAGAAAAGATAGGGTGAAAATCAGAGTCTCTCTGACACTCTAACTTTTCCCATTTTTGTTTTTACAAGCAGCTGTTAAAAAAAAAAATCATAAGTTCAGATCCATAGTGCTTATGATCCATCTCATTTCATTTCATTCCATTCACTTATCCATCCATACTCCATTTCATTCACTCATATTCCACTCCATTCCACATATCATTCATCTCATTCCATCCTCCATCCATCTCATTTTCATGTCAAAATTTAAATTTTGATGTCTTGCTGTAAATAAATAAAACATGTCATGGATTGCAGGGCAGTTCTTATGTTCTTTCACTCCATTTCATAAACTGAATCCATTCCATTTCATCATCCACTTCATATAAATCATGTCTCATCATCCATCTTCATTCATACCACAAAACATTTCACCTATATTCCAAAAACACTCCATTCCATGATTAAAATGCTCTACAGGAACATTCTGCAGTTCAACAGACATTCTGCAGCTGATCAGCCTTTCTGCAGCCAGACAGTCTTTCCGCAGCTACAAACCCTGAAGGCATCAATCAGCAGACATTAGAGTTGCAACAAAATGACCCAGTGTATCCATGAATCAAAAGCATCAAGAAAATTATGAAGACTCTTCCAAAGGTGAACAAAGAAGACAAAGACTACAAAAATCAAATGAAAGGCAGAGGTAACAAGTTTAAAATTATAATGGAATTTCATTAAAGTTTAGCATAGTTTTAGTTATGGATTGTTCGAAAAGGTTTTTTTAATTATTTTTATTGATCAAGACCAATAAACCCTCCACAGACTTCGGATTAAAATCTCTAATTTCAAATTCCATATCCGACATCATTTAAGCGGTTAAAATGGTCGCGGTATTTGAATTCTTCACGTCTCTTAACCAAATCATTCAATGATGATTCTCTTTTCCGTTGTAAAAATCTCCGTCGTCTCTTCAATCATTAATTCATTCCCTCCACCTCACTCCACTACTTCATTCCGTGACCACTGCCATCACTCCATTCTGTAGCCGGCATTTCATTCCGTAGACAGAGATATTCTTATCACCGAGAGGAGAGCAAAAGGATATCAGTTTGAATAGCATTGAGCATTATCATTGTAAACGCAGAGTAGAGAAAAAGGGTAAATTCAGAGGTATAGCAGCATGAGAATTTGAAGCCATTTGATTCCGTGGGCAGACAAAGTATCACTGTGGTCAGAGAATGAGCATTATCACTATAAACACAGAGGTATAGCAGAGAAGAATTTGAAGTCATTTGTCACCGGGAGATAGAGGTATATCATTGAAGAATCGAAGCCATTTGTTACCAAAAGACAGAGATATAGTAGTATGGTAATTTGAAGCTATTTTCCACTGAGAGACAGAGGTATAGTAGTGTGGGAAATTTGAAGCCACTTGTCACTGTCAAACAGAGGCATATCAGTCCAAAGTTCCATTGTCAACAGAAGCATACCAGTCTGAAGTTTTGAAGTCGTTTTCATTTTCAATCAGAGGTATGTCATTCCGAAGTTTGAAGCCATTTTCATTAAGAGCTTGAAGCCATTTCAATTCGAAGGTGAAAGTCATTGTTTTTGTGGGTAGAAGAGTGTTAATTTGAACATTGAAGAAGCAATCATGGATTTCATTGTAAGAACTGAACCAGTGGGTTCAAAATATTTAGAAGGCTACCCTCAATGCAAAGAAATGTTACAACAAATAGGATGGCTTCAATTTTTAGAGAAATTTAATGGCTTCCACAAGGAAGTCACTAAAACATTTGCAAGATCATTTCAAGGAACTGAAGTTGAAGTGGGAGATGTCAAATTTACTGTCACTGAAGTTTTCATTGCAGAGGCTACAGGGTTGCTTAGAACTGGAGAGAGATGGTTCAAAAACAGAGAATTCCAGAATGAATCCTAGAAACAAATTTTAAAATCACCAGGTATGGATGTCACTGTATTTAAGAAAGGAATTCCCAGTTCTGCATTGAAAAATAAATGGAGAAACATACTACTTCTTCTAAAAAATTTTATTACATGTGAGGGTAGATATGGGACATTTTATGTCTACCACATTAGACTGATAATGCATTTTCTGGGGGAAGACCTAAATCTACCTTACTTCTTGCTTCAAAGCTTGAAAAAGATGGCTTCCTGTGTTCAAAGAAGAGTTCAATTTTTAGAGACAACTTTATATCATCATGGGTTGGTTAAAATTTTGATTGAACATCATTTAACCAAAACAAATGATACATGGGACGATTTCTTGATAAGAAATCATTTTGAAGAGCCAAAAGAACCCTCACCGGAACCACAACCTACAAGGAGAAGTAGAAAATGGAGGGCTTCAAAAGTTGAAATTGACAAAACAGTCCAAGAGAGCAGTGAGGAAATCATTTTAGAGAAGTTGACTCAAATCAAGAGGCAACTTAAGAAAGAGAAGGTAATCAAGAAATCGGCCACAGAGAAAGGAGAGGGATCCTCTCAGCCTAGAAGAAGCCACAGACTAAAGGGGAAACTGAAGAAAACACTAATCAAACAGATAAGGGTAATTAATATAGAAGATGAAGAAACATCCATTGAAGAAGATGTTGAAGAGGATTTCAATGAAGGAACCCCTGAAGTTGACCCTGCTCAACAAGAAATTTATGACTATGTGGAAACTTTGGAGAGGAGAGCTTCAGCAAGCAGAGAGAGAACCCCCAGTCCTCCACTGTCTGAAATAGATGTATTAAGAATGGATAGGTATGAGTTGGAATTACTTAATAGACACATCAAAAATGAGAATGAAATTCTCAAGGATCAAGTCAAGCTCAAAAATGATATGAACTCAAACTTATCCCTCCATATAAACAAAGTGGAAAAGACCAATGAGAAGTTGAAGAAAAGGAACAAGAAGCTAATCAGGGCACTCAACAACCTAAGGTTCAAACTTGTTATCAGAAAACCCAGAAGATCTCTAGCTTCCAGACAAATGAGAAGGAGAGGATTAGATGTCCTTGCAGAAGCCTCTGAGTTCATAGGATAATTTGCATGAGGCCATGCAAAGAGACAGCAGTGGGGGTATGTTGAGCCTCAAAATTGTGCTTTCTTTCATTCCATTTTACCTCATTTTCCTTTTTCCATTGCTATCCAAGACCCAATTGATCAATGAATATAGTTAAAATTACTTCTAGAATGATTTACATGACTGACTTGCTAAGTTTTGTGATTTTTGCCATTGTAAAGCATTTTGACCAGAACTAGCTGCAGAATGCAGACATTCCGTAGCTAACCGACGATTCTGCAGTTGTCTTCACGTTTGAGTATGTTCCAGGTGGCCTCTCAAGAAAAACCACATATGGGCATAATCCACGTCATGTCTACATGGTTCGTTGCTCATCATGGAGGAAGAAACGAATTCTGGGTATGGTTTTGGAACGTGGGAACACATTTAGGAAGGAAGACTTCTATTAGGACTGTCTCAGTCCAGATGTCTTTTCCTTTTTACGCAGCCACTTCAAGAGTCCTAATGTGATTCCGATAAGGAAAGACAGTATTCCTGAATTGTTTCAAATCTTGTTATTTACATTTGTTATATAAACACTTGGGAAACCGAGAGCTATGTTAGATTTGATGCTAGATTTTATGTTAGATTTTGCTTAGATTCTGTGCTACATTTCTGAAGACGCAGAGTGCTATGTTCAAGTTCTTTCATCTTTAATGAAGCAGACAGTGTTGTTTTGAGCGTTGATTTAATTTGGAGTTGAATTCCGTCAGGTGGTAGAGGGCCCTTGCCTCTTGCACGGATTTATTTGCGTAAATTAGATAAGTATTCTAGCTGCCTTTACGTATTTGAATTTGAATTAGTAGTTGTTTTAATTAGCTACTATAGTTGTACTCATTCTAACTCTTCCACAAGAAGAAGCTCTTCCAAAATATTATAATGATGAATGGGAAATGGCTATAGTATTGTAGGATTAGAAGTTGAACTCATAGTTGTTTTTAATTAGCTACTATAGTTATACTCATTCTAACTCTTCCACAAGAAGAAGCTCTTCCAAAAGATTATAATGATGAATGGGAAAATGACTATAGTATTGTAGGATTTAGTTGTAGTTTTTGTTATTCACTATCACAGTTACACTTGTTCTAATCACTCTTCCACAAGAAGAAACTCTTCCAATAAATTCTTAAGGAGTCCAAGACATGATCGTGATAATGAATGATTTAGTTGTGTGTTTGCACTAAAGTACCATCTCTGTTCTTGCTCTTAAACGCTTGTCCATAATATCTTTATGATGAGTGGGATATGGATATGATATCTTAGTTTTTCATTGCTTTCAGTCCTTTATGTTTGCATTTGCACTCAATTACACAGTCAGAATTGTTCTAACTCTTCCAAAAGAAGGAACTCTTCCAAAATATCAATAATGATGGACAAACAGACTGTATAATTCCATAGAATAATGCATGGTAGCTTAGTTAGAATGCTCCGGAGTTTAATTGCACTTAATTCATGTTCAGTTACTTTGTTTTGAGTTTGATGATGACTTGTAGTTCAGCATTGTTTTAGATTAGTAGCATCTTAAGTTCATTCTTAGATTAACTCATTGTATTGCATTCCATATTCAGATTGTCATTCACTGCACATTAGATTACTTCAGTTGTTAAACTTAACAAAACAACCTTCATTATTCACAAATCTCTTCTTGTTATAAAATCCATAATTAACCCATCACTACATGAACAGAAGACCACATCATTTTAAGGCCTGAAGTACCTCTGCAATTTCCTCATCATTTCATAAACAAAGCTCTCCCTCAAAAGACTACTTTGAAAAGAAATCAATAACTCTTGAGTAAGGTTTTGTGACATTCAATTAATTTGCAGAATAGAGTTAGGAATTAGCTTTAGAGTAGAAAATCTTATGATGATATCAATGTTTTACTCCAAACATACTTCAACAAATCTCTAATCAAGTTAAGATGTTGCATCATTATGAGTTAGTTGTTTAAACTGTTTAATTAGGAAGATTTGCATGCTTAGTTGACCATGTTTCAAGCTCTCTCTCAAATGCCTTTGATGAAAGAATTTGACAAGTTTAGTTTGTGTTTTGAATCATTTGCTTAGAAGTCATTATCAAGCTCTTCTTTCACTTAGTCATAGTTTAGATTTGATTCTTCTTTAGTGTTTCCAATTGCATTTGTTATTTGTCATCTATCAATTAGGTCTCACTCTGTTTTTAATCATTAGCTTCCTTCCATCAGTTTTCTAGTCATTTTTCTTGTGAACATAAAAACACCAAAAGACCAAAAACATCATAAATCATCACAAAAGACCAAAAACATCACAAAACACTACACACAACGCGTTAAGAAACAAGCACCTAGGTACATACAGTACACTTCACTTCAGCAGTTTACAAATCCTGGTTGACAATTAAATGAGCTCAGTTTAGGAGACTAGATTGAGACCAAACAATAGCAATAGGTTATTAAGCCTCCCTCTCTAACAGCGCACTTTTCTGAAGCTGTTGTTCATCCAATAGCTATTTTCAGAGGAGGATATTGCGTAATATTCCTAAATTAGCATTTAGCTAATTCGAATATTAATTTTTCTCTTAACCTATAGTTAGATGAATAAATGGGTAGGGAGGCCCATAAATCTTTTAGCAGCAATAAAATCCCTCTTAATGGGAAAAGGGATCATATTCATAGCTAGATAAAACATATTCATGTGTGAACAAAGGCTAATGCATGTGGACAAGGTCAAGTTTGACCAAGTCAATAAAGCTAGTATGGAGGAAGTGGAACATTAATGGAGATAACCCAATGGGAATATGGATCAATTTAGATAGTTAGAATAAAGCCACCTTGAGTATGGAAGGAGGCATTACATGGATATTAAGTCAAGGTTGACCAAATCCAATAGCGCTATAATGGAGAAGTGGCATTGATGAAGGGATAGCACAATTTTGGAGGGAGATTAACGGCATGAAGGTGGAAACCCTAATGAGTGGGACCCAAGGTTAGAAGGCTCACATTGTTTATAAGGAAGAGGATGACACCCATATGAGGTTAGCTTATGATTATGATTTTCTAAATATCTGGTCTATTTAGACATATAACTTTCTCTTGATGTTTAGTTGAGATTGAATGTTGTTTAGCATTGGGTGTTCCTGATCGGGAATCCCACCTCTTCCATTGAGAAGCTCGTGGAAGTCTTGCACCATATTGTCCACTATTTGGCTTAAGGCCAAGCTTCAAATTTCTTTTACAGCATAGATCCTATTGCGGGTTTGGTTGTTTCAGTAAGCTGTAACAAGTGGAAGCTAGATCTCTAGATCTAGGCCATTTCAGTGCTCATTTTCAGTGGAGGAGTCTTCTACTCCATTGGGAGGACAAAATTGAAGTCATTGAGCATCATTTCTAGATCTTGGCATCAGAAAAACTACATTTTGATCCCTACAGCACAAAATATATCCATATCTATGTAATTTATGAAGGAGCAGCTGCTGGGTGGTTAAGCACACCATTTGGAGAGCTGATTTTCTCAATGTTGGGGATCTACCCTTCACTTTGGATATCTATTGGAGGAGGCTATTCTATTTTTCATATTAGATCAGACACACTTTCCAGATCTATTTTTTTTAGTAGATCTATAGTCTTAGATCTCATATCTACACTTTTTACTTGGTGTTTTGTGGAAAACCCCAAGGGGGTTCATTAGAGGAGCCTGTAAGTGCATGGATCTAATATAGATCTAAATTTTTATGCACATAGTAGCTCTAGATCTGATGTACAATCTAATGTTGTTGCAAGAGTAATAAAATAATGTTGTCAGGGTTTTCCAACTTGTATTCATGGTTTTAACCCCTGTTTTTGCATGATTTTGGGCTATTATGGCTTGGGAGGATTGTTTAACTAAGCTACCATGATTTGTTTCAGATCTCCTTTTGTATTTGGCCGCTATAATGTATAAATTAATGGATCCATGGGATGAATTTAAATATTATTTCATATATTTCTGAAAAATGCATTTTAGTGCATGTATTTCTGATTTTCCCCATTTGGGAATATTACAGTGGTATCAGAGCTCTAATCTTGGCTCAACTTGTGAGTTTCAGCCAATGTGCTATAAGAAGAAGAAGAGAAGGAGAAAGAGATCAGAATGATGGGAGGAATGAGTTTAATCTCATCTCTTTTTATATTTAAGAAGGACCTCACCAAGGTGGTCAAGCAAAGAAAAATGGATAAAAGAAGTGAAACCACATTAGGGTTTCAAGATGAGGAAGGTCCATGTACTTCCTATCCGCAAAAAGAAGATCCGATTTTGCATAGAGCTCCAAAGAAACATGCTATGCAATTTTCTTTTGAAGACAAGAGGAATGAAGATGGAGGAAACTTCGATCATGAGATTATAAGTGAATATATTGTAGAATATAAGTCTAAACCTAGAGATTTCAAGTAGAATATAACTCTCCCACAGTTCATTTAGCTCAAAGAAGAAAGGAGACCTTGCAGCAATGGAAGGAAAAAGGGCAATAGATTTCTATTGTCTACCTTTGATGATTCATCCTCATGCACAACAAGGGCTTGGGGAATGAGGTTGGATGCATGTTTCTTGCTACATCCAGTAGTAGAGAAAGAAGCTATTGATATTGCAGAACATTTGGTGGCTCAACCATTTGAGTCATGCAAAAGTGACTGCAATTACAAATTTTACTCAAAGGTTGATCAAAAAGTTTGACAAGAAGAAATCAGAGGAAAAGAAGCCTTCACCACCACTTGCTGCAATATCACTTACATCAGGAGAAAGAACACTTGCACCTTTGCAAAGTAGTCTTGATCTATTGACAGCTAGAGTCCCATGCACCATTCTGGAGATGCATGAGGAGGAGGAGGAGACTTGTACCACGCCGATGAAGCCATAGAAGAGCAGCCATCATCATTAGTAGTTGGGGAATCCATCAAACCGGACGAAGGAACCCTTGTAGCAATACAAGATGTTCCCAAGCTTTACCAAGGTATGCACATGCTTCCATTTTCTGTTACTTTAGCATATCATATGGAGGATTGTGGGAATGTACTATTGCATGACCTAGGGTAAAAGTACATTGTTGATTTGGAGCAATAGACTGTCACTATGCTGAGCAGCCTTGATTTTTTCAAGGAGAATATATATAGTCATCGTAGTGTCCCATTGTTGAGCTGCACACAACTCTTGGGGTTGGAGTGTAGATTCTTGGAGGATGGGATGAGTATTGTCTTGAACAATACAATACAAAACTATGTGTTCAGTGTTGAGCATGATCTTGAGACAACAGATGCATCATTATGGATATCAGCAGTGTTGTCCTTGAGCAGTAGTGATGAGTTGGGGGCCCAACCATTATTAGAGCATTCTAATGACCTTTCTACATGCATAGCAGAGGATAGGCAGATGGTTGATGAGATACATCTTATCTTCCATTGCAATGATGGATCTTGCTTGATGATAAATTCATTGCTCAAAGAGAAGATTTTGCCTTCACTATATTTGGATCCTTATGGGGTCAACTTGGTCATTGATGAGTGCTCTTCATTTGGAGATCTCCAGGAGATTGCATTTCAACATCCCACGAAATGCAAGGACATAAATCTGATTTGGGAGGATGGTATTATCCATTGGAGGAATGCCACTTTTGGACATGATGATAGACACTCACCATGGGTTGGATGGGTGATGTTGATGAGCAAGAGGTTGGGAAACCACTTGTAGATTTATGACACTGGGTAGTAGGAGGCAAGACTGTGTTGGTTACTCTTGAAAGAGATTGGTCATCCTGTGACACATGCTATTTCAAAGCATAGGTTGGTGGATGGAACTTGGCATGTCACTTACATCATGTGGCAGCAAGGATTTTGGGAGTATTATGGTGATCTGATATCTTTCATATCAAATATCATGTTGTTTCTCCATGATTTATATGGTGATGGTGTGGGGAGGAAACAAGAGTTTTTGTTGCTTTGGTTTTTCTTTAGAGAGTATGGGCTGATATTCTCCCATACTTTGCATGATGTTGTAGGAGTAGGAGATGGCACTATCATGGTGCAAAGGGGCTACTCCTTAGCCTTTGAGGATCAGGAGGCACTTCCACTTGGGAAGGAATCTCCCATATATAGCAGCATTATGATTGATGGCTTTGACATGTGGGATGTCAAAGGATGGATCTATGAGATGACAAAAGCCTTATTACAAAGGCCAAAAATACTGTCACTTGGGAGCTTGGGTTTGTTGACGGAGTGTCCCCAGGACCACTTCACATATGATGCACTTGAGGGGCATGAAGTAGATGAGAGTGATGGAGTAGTGGATGGAGACATCTATTACCATGAAATGTCTACTTGCAACACATAGTTCATTCCTCTTCATGGGACTATGTCATATCACTATGGAGCGCTTATTTATGGGTCTTCTTATCATATTAATCTCAATACATGGTAAGATTTGTGTTTTTGCACTTATTGATTATCTAACACAGTATTTTCATTCTCTTACCATTTCTATACAGTGCATTGCTCCATTAGAGGGAAAGCCTCTATTTGGGCTTCATTGTCATTTTGGGACTAGCATCTATGAAGGAGAGAGCCATTTCTTGTATGGCTTTGGGAAAGTGTTGTACTATTTCCTATATATTCAGTTGATATACAATGCCATTTACTATTTACTAGTAGATGAGGTAACATGCACAACTAGAAAACTATTTGGAGACAACTTGCCATATCATATTCTGAAACTGCAGTGGGTAAGATTGTGTTGTGACTACTTGAGAAACTATTGGTACCTTCCAACACTATGTAAAACCTTCAGTAATTATCTTATTTGGATTCCATATGATGATAATAATGTCATATTATTTTTTTATGGAATTATTTGAGCAAGAAACAAAGGGTGGAACTTTGAGGACCCTATTGCCTTTTTGCTCCATGAAGGCAACATTATTGCAGCCCATATTCAGCAACAACTCCACACTTATCATAAGTGGAGAGAGAGACAATGTGGGATGGACATTTTGATCCATCATATTGAGCTATGCAGTCCACCTTCCTTGCAGGAGCCTAAGGTGGCAGAGATGTTTCAGGAGTTACCATGTTGGAGGGTGACTCACTTTTTGTGGATGATATCTTAGGGATGGAGACTTCACATGGGGATTATGGTTCCCAATATATTTCATATTCCATGCTTCAAGAAGGCCCGTAGACCACATATAGTTTTTTCCATGGATATCCCACTTTCTCATGATGAGAGCCATTTGGATTTTCACTAAAGGCATACTTATCCACATGGGAGGAACAACTTGAGGACATATTGTTGAAAGAACATCTTGCTCTTTGGAGGACTTATCACTTGAGGGTGCTATAGGAGGAAGAGGAGATGATCTTCAGTTCTATCCTTGGATTTGATTGAGGACAAGAAACATTTGGGAGGGGAGGACTGTAATATTCCTAAATTAGCATTCAGCTAATTGGAATATTAATTTTACTCTTAACCTATAGTTATATGAATAAATTGGTAGGGAGGCCCATAAATATTTTAGCAGCAATAAAATCCCTCTTAATGGGAAAAAGGATCATATTCATAGCTGGATAAAACACCTTCATGTGTGAACAAAGGCTAATGCATGTGGACAAGGTCAAGTTTGACCAAGTCAATAAAGCTAGTATGGAGGAAGTGGAACATTAACGGAGATAACCCAGTGGGAATATGGATCGGTATAGATATTTAGAATAAAGAAACTTTGAGTATGGAAGGAGGCATTGCATGAATATTAATTCAAGTTTGACAAAATCCAATAGCGCTGTAATGGAGGAGTGGCATCGATGATGGGACAGTGTAGTTTTGGAGGGATATTAACTACATGAAGGTGGAAACCCTAATGAGTGAGACCCAAGGTGAGAAGGCTCACATTGTTTATAAGGAAGAGGATGGACGCCAATGAGGTTAGCTTATGATTATTATTTTCTAAATATATGGTCTGTTTAGACATATAAATCTCTCTTGCTGTTTAGATGAGATTGAATGTTGTTTAGCATTAGGTGTTCTTGATCGGGAATCCCACCTCTTCCTTTGAGGAGCTCTTCGACGAGTCTTGCACCATATTTTCCACTATCTGGCTTAAGGCCAAGCTTCACTTTTCTTTGAAAATGCAGATCATGTTGATGGTTTGGTTGTTTCAGTAAGCTGCAGCAAGTGGAAGCTAGATGTCTAGATCAAGGCAATTTCAGTGCTCATTTTCAGTGGAGGAAGTTTCTACTCCATTGGGAGGACAATATTGAAGGAATTGAGCCTCATTTCCATATATTGGCATCCGTACAACTAAATTTTGATCCATACAGTGTAGAATAGATCCAGATCTAAGTAATTTCTGAAGGAGCAGTTGCAGGGTGGTTCAGCACACCATTTGGAGAGTTGATTTTCTCAGTGTTGGGGATCTGCCCTTCACTTTGGAGATCTATTGGAGGAGGCTATTCTATTTTTCATATCAGATCAGCCACACTTTCCAGATCTATTTTTTTCAGTAGAACTACAGTCTTAAATCTTAGATGTACACTTTGTACTTGATGTTTTGCGGAAAACCCCAAGGGGGTTCATTAGAGGAGCATGTATAGTGCATGGATCTGATATAGATATAAATTTTTATGAACATAGCAGCTCTAGATATGATGTACAATATACTACTATTGTAGGAGTAATAAAATAATGTTGTCAAGGTTTTCCATCTTTTATTCATGGTTGCAACCCCTCGTTTTGCATGATTTTGGGCTATTATGGCTTGAGAGACTTGTTTAACTAAGCTACCATGATTTGTTTCACATCTCCTTTTGTATTTGGCTGCTATAATGCATAAATGAATGGATCCATGAGCTGCATTTAACTATTATTGCATATATTTTTGAAAAAATGAATTTTTAGTGCATGTACTGTTGATCTTCCCCATTTGGGAATATTACAGATTGGAGGAGCTAGATATTGAGATTTTAGTCCAAGGATCTAGAGAAGGGATCTTCCATTATTAAATAGATCTAATTTTGCATCATTGCAGCCTTCATATCATTAGATCTAGCTTCAGATTTGCATACCTAGCAGTATATATGTGAAGCCCTAAGAGGGTGGTTTTCTTAGATTGACATATCTGAGAAACCCTTCCTGGGTTATCCTGGGTATCCATCATAGAGCCCAGATCTCTATTTTCAACATCATCGGAGCTCCCATTCTGCATAGATATGACTTTCTATCTTTTAGGTACTTGCAGTCCCAATAGGTTCAATAGGGACAGTGCAGTTTACCTTTCAGCAGTTCAATAGTTGCAAAATCCCTCTTGTGGGATTATTGCAGGGTCATTCCAGGCCATCTCTTTGGCTTGAGTGTCTCATATTTTAAGCACTATTTTACTTGATTTTTCACCTCCTATATAATAAAACTACTCTGTTATTTCTGTGCATTCTGACGTTTATTTAGATTTATTGTTTACTTTGCTACAATTCTTATATTGTGTTTTAGTATTACTGAATTCTCCCTTTGGGTATATTACAGTGGTATCAGAGCATGATCTTTGGCTCAACTTATGGACACTTAATCTTTTGCATCAAAAGAAGAAGCATATAGATGAGATCTATCATTAAGGAGGTTTGTATTTTTTCCACTCCTCTCTTTAGATCCATGCAATATCTCTCCAAAAAGGTCAATTAAATGAATAAGGAAAGGCAAGAGAAAGATCCAAGAAGAAGATTTGATGAGGAAGTTCCAAGAACTTCCTATCAGCAACAAAGAAAACCGTAGAATCATAGATCTCCTCATAGATCTACTATGCCCACTTTCTTTGAAGAGGGTGAATAGTATAGCAATGAAGAAAGAAGAGAACCTGAGACTCATGAGAATCTCAATATATATCTTGAAGAGTACAAAGAACAGTATAGAGCATTCAATAAGAAGCCAACTCTCTAGCAATTCTTCCAAATCAAAGAAGAAAGAGGATATTATAGCAGAAATAGAAGAAAGAGGCACAATAGATTCTATTTTCCTACATTTGATGGATATTCCTCAAGTACTGTTAAGGCTTGGAGGAAAGGGTCAGATATATTTTTCAGGCTACATACTATAGCTGAAAAAGAGGTTGTCCAAATTGCAGCACTTCATCTTTTAGGTGAAACCAATGATTGGTAGTTTGGTCACATGGAGCATGCAAAAGTGACTAAATATTCAGATTTATTTCACAAGTTGAGGAACAAGTTTGATGTGAGAAAACTAGAGATGTGTCACAAAGAGACATTTCCTAAGGAAACAAAGGAGGATGTCAATATTGTCACTCTATAAAAAGATTCATTGCATTCACCACCAGCTGCAGAAGTCCTTGCATCCAGAGAAGAGACACTTGCACGTTTGCAAGATAGTCTTGAGCTTTTGACACATAGAGTCCCATGCATGATTCATGAGATGCATGAGGAAGAGGAGGTAGATTCTAGCACTGGTAAACTTGGAGAAGAGCAACCATCACTCTTAATAGTAGTTGGAGAAACCATTGTCCCGATTGTTGAGATTCAACAAGATGATGAGCTTAGTGAAAATTAAGCACGTTCACTAAGTGGGGCCCGCAGGCTATTTTTAGGTGTATGTCTATTTTTAGACATGGTGAGCATATTCTATAAGATGTAGGATGATATTTTTATATTGTTGATCAAGTTGGGAAATTAGATGAAATTATATTTTTAGAAGATTGGGAAAATTCTATTTATAGATCGCTAATCTAAAAATAGGTGCATGTCGATTATTATTAGCCCTTAATAATAATCCGATAATAAATATCAACTTATTCTCTTGGAGCACTTTATTTCAGTGAAAAGATTTGGAAAATTAGTGGGCTGAAATAATTACGCAATTCCTAGGGTGGTTGGTGACTCATGCATGTAGGACGCAGTTAGAACTGAAGTGGCAGAGTTGTGACAGAGTTGGAAGAGTATTTATGGGAGTTGTTATTTAGTTTAACTCAGTTAAGTGATTTAAACTTATTTGTGATAGTTGTATCTAGTTCTAAATGAAGATACACTAGTGAGAATTTAGTGAATTAATTATTTAATTAATTCATAACTATAGACTCACTTGCATTTGAGCAAATACAAAAGTTAACTACTTGCATGTCATTTCCAGTGGAGACCCAGTGGAGAGATAGGTGAAAGGGTGAGATGGACTATATATTGTGACTATAGTGATGCATTCAATGCATCTAACACACATTGGAGATGCCAATGAGGATTGTGCAGTCAAGGCAAGGCCAATTTGAATTCATTCAGGGGTCTTCTTCAGCAGGGATTGCGTAGTGGAGGAAGGTTGTCAGGAGGCAAGAAATTGGTGCATAGATATGCAAATTTCTGCATGACAGTGTGTAATGATTGTTGATTGTACTGAGAGATTGATGTAATAATATTTGTATGATATTATTACATGTTCCATTGATAAACATAATATATGATAGTTGATGTTTTTAGCTTTAAGCTTTCCTATTAAACAACTGTGTTTATGTGAGATTGATTTTGCTTCTTATGTGTTTTGCAATTGGTGATTTAATTTACGCAAAGAATTAAGTGGAAGGATTACATATTTAACATAAGTTAATTTGCTAGATCAAGGGAGTCCAGTAATATACACGCATATTTTATAATTTCTACATGGTATCAGAGTTGTGTTAATCACTGGAGATTGCAATATTGAAGTGGTGTTGAGTTTTGTGCTGGTGGACAATTCGAATTTGCTGCAAGAATTTCTTGGTGCGACAATTGAGTATACATAGAAATGGCTTTCAATGGGTTGTGGTTGGAGTATGCCCTTGAGGGTATCTCAAAATACATATCTTGGAAGGATATGATGGAGGCAGTTCTTTAAGATAATGGTTTGAAGGAGTTCATCGATAGCGATGTTCCTAAGCCTACTTCTAGCGATGTTGCATTACTTGACGCATGGAAAAAGAAGGTAGCGAAGACAAAAATAATTCTATTGGAAGGTGTGAAATACCATATTGTGTCATAACTTCATGGGAAAGCCACTCCATTTTCAATGTGGAAGGCTTTGACAGATATTTTCCAAATTAGTAGCAACCATAGGAAGTTGGCGCTGAAAGATAAGCTTAGAAAAATCAAAATGGAGAAGGGCGATAATATTCCAAAATATCTCATGAAATTTGTCCAATGTAGGGATGAGTTGGGGAGTGTGGGAATCACAGTTGAGGATGATGACTTGGTGAGCTTGGCTCTCCTTGGGTTACCAAAGATTTGGCATAGTTATCGACTCTATCAATGGATGGGAGAAACTGCCGGTTTGGGAGCGACTTTGGTTGGATCTAGTGTAGGAGGAGATAAGGTGAAGTACCAGGGATGGATATTCATCAAAGAATGATGATGAAGAGAATTGTGCTTTGGCTCCCAAAGCAAGGAGAGGGAAGGGGAAGAAATCCCATCCAAAATATGAGGCTAAAGGCAAGAAGTTGGATTTTTCCAAAGTGAAGTGTTTTCATTGTCACGAACATGGGCATCTCGCCACTAACTACCCACAGAAAAATAATAACAAGAAGGTTGCTAGAGCTGCAACGGGTGAGGCCTTAGCCTCAAAATTTGAACTTGATTTCTCTTTGATTACATGCTTGGTTTTAAGTGCAATGGGATCGGTGTGGTATCTTGATAATGGTGCTTCCTTCCACATGACGGGAGACAAGGAGTTGTTTAGTGACTTGGAGGAGAAATATCTCCAAATGCATATAGAGATGGGCAACGATGGTAGATACAGTGCGACTGGAATTGGAACCATTACCTTTGAGAGGGATTTAGGTAAACCATTACTGTTGAAATATGTTATGCATGTTCTAGGTCTGAAGAAGAACTTGGTCTCAGTCACGATGTTGGAGGACAAAGGTTATGTCGTTGTTTTCAGTGAGGGAAAATCTTCCCTGCAACATAAAAAAATGGGTCAAACCAAGAGGATAGGGATTCGAGTTAAGAATCTCTACAAGATAGAGTTAGATGGATGCGTTGCAATGATGGGCAAAGCAGAAGAAGTGGTGAGTCGGGATGAGGGCAAACTATGGCACAGGAGATTGGGCCATATTCACCATGGTGCCTTGAAGATTTTGCAGTAGATTTCTACTGGACTTCCTAAGGGTACTCTTGCGCAGTCAAATCAGTGCAAGGGATGTACTATGCGTAATTTTGTAAAGACCACCTTTCATGAGAATGAGAACTGTGCTTCGGTGATCCTGCAGAGAATTCACACAGACGTGTGTGGACCTTTCTCGGTTGCTTCAACAACAAAATATAGGTATTATGTTATATTTTTTTATGACTATTCTCGTAGATGATGGATATTCTTCATGCACAAGAAGAGTGAAACATTCTCAAAGTTCTATGAGTTTAAAGCATTGGTGGAGAAGGATTCGAGGAAGAAAGTGTGTTGAGATTGCAACAAGATGATGAGCTTAGTGGAAAGGAGTTGCCTTCACTAAGTGGGCCCGCAAGCTATTTTTGGCGCAAAGTCTATTTTTAGATTATGTCTATTTTTAGACATATGGATCATGTTCTATGAGTTGCAGGATGCTATTTGTGGATGGTTGGTCAAGTCGGAAAAAATAGATGGACTTCTATTTTTAGACATATTGGGTGGAATATATTTTTAGATTGCCAGTCTAAAAATAGATATGTCGAATATTATTAGCTCTTAATAATATTTGGACTATAAACATTATCTTATTCTCTTGGAGCACTTCGGTTAAGTGCACAGATGTGGCACAGGAGCTGACAGAAGGAATTACGCTATTCCTGAGGGTTAAGTGGAGCTATTGCATGGATACTTCAGTTAGAACTCATGTGACAGAGTTTGGTGGAGTTGATTGAGGAAGTTCGTGGAGTTGTATTCAGTTTAACTAATCTAAACATAGTTGAGCTATTTGTATTCAGTTTAACTAATTGATACAATTAGTGAGAGTGGTGTGAATTAATTATTAATTAATTCACTAATTATAAATTCATTAATCAACTAAAGAATACATCAGTTAACTTCAGTGCATGGACAGTTTCAGTGGAGACCAGTGCAGAGATAGGTGAAAGAGTAGGTTAACTATCAGTTGTGACTATACAGTTGCTATTTGCAACACACAGATAGGTGGAGAAGCCCATGAGGATTGTGCAGTACAAGCCAGGTGGTTTATCTATTTAATGAATCCATCCCATAGCATTGAAAACACAATATAGGCTGGCTATCAAGTGGCAAAAGATTGGAGCATGTGTTTTGCAAGATCTAGCTTGATAGTGTGTAGCAATTGGAGGTGGTGCTGAGAGCTTGTGAGGAGCTTTGTAATATGATTTTTACATGATATCCATGACATATAATATACATATAGTTGGGGTTTTCAGCTTTAAGCTTTCCCATTAAATACTTTGTTCATATGTATGATTGTTTTTGGTTTTAATGTGTGCATGCAATTGATTTTATTTCCGCAATTAATGATCAATGGTAGAAGAGATTCTGTATTATGCATGAAGCTAAAATAGTGTGTGATTAGGAGAAAATCGGTGAATAATATATTAGTTATTCAAATTTCTACATGGTATCAGAGCGATATTGATCATTGGAGCAATTCCAAAACATTGAAGCGATTGAGTTTTTGTGCTAGTGGAATTCGAATTTGTAGTAGTGTTTTCTTGGTGTCGAAGTTGATATGTCTTTCAACGGACTACGATTGGAGTATGCCCTTGAGGGCAGATCGAATTATATTTCATGGAAGGACAAGATGGAGGTGGTGCTGGATGACAATGGGTTGAAGGAGTTCATAGATGCAGAAGTTCCAAAGCCTACTTCTAGTGATACTGTCGTACTTGATGCATGGAAAAATAAGACAAAAAAGTGTCGAAGGATTCTATTGGAAGGTGTGAAGGATCACATAGTATCCAGCCTTCATGGGAAAGCTTCTCCATTCTTGATGTGGAAAGCTTTGACAGATTTATTCCAAAGCAAGAGCGACCAGAGGAAGTTGGCGCTCAAGGATAAACTCAGGAACATAAATATGGAGAAAGGTGATAGTATGCCCAAGTACCTCATGAAGTTCATCCAATGCAGGGATGAGCTGGGAAGTGTGGGGGTGAATGTTGATGATGAGGAATTGGTTAGCTTGGCTCTCCTTGGACTTCCGAAGAGTTGGCACTCCTATCAGGACTCTGTCAATGGTTGGGAGAAATTGCCAGGATGGGAGCAACTTTGGTCGGATCTTGTGCAAGAGGAGATAAGGCGGAGTACCAGGGAAAAATCTTCATCAAATAACTCTGATGAATAGAATTTCGCTTTGGCTGCCAAAGAAAAGAAGGGTAAGAGCAAGAAATCTTCTCATTTCGGTGCGAAAGGCAAGAAGCAGGACATGTCCAAGGTGAAGTGCTTTCACTGTCACCAACACGGACATTACACCACAAATTGTCCACAGAAGAAGAAAAATAAGCAGGTTGTTCGGACTGCAGCTGGAGAGGCCTTAGCCTCACAGTTTGAGCTAGATTTTTCACTGATCGCATGATTGGTCTCAAGTATGACGGGATCAGTGTGGTTTCTGGATATTGGTGCGTCTTTTCACATGACAGGAGATTGAGATTTGTTTACTAATCTGGATGAGAAAGATCTTGGAGTGCACATCGAGATGGGCGATGATGGTAGATATAGTGAGACTGGTATCGGTACCATTTCCTTTAAGAGGGAGTCTGGTAAACCCTTCATATTGAAGGAAGTGATGCATGTTCCATGATTGAAGAAGAATCTTATCTCTGTGGCGATGTTAGAAGACAAGGGATATGATGTTGTCTTTAGCAAGGGAAAGGCTTTCCTGTGTAGTAAGGAAACTGGTGAGACCCAGAAGATAGGGGTTCGAGTTAAGAACCTTTATCAATTGCAGGTAGATGGCTGCGCAACAAAGGGAGGCAAGGCAGAAGGAGTGGTGAGCCGAGATGATGGCGAGTTGTGGCGCCATAGATTGGGCCACCTTCACCATGGAGCTTTGAAGATACTGCATCAGATTTCTACTGGGCTTCCTAAAGGCACTCTTGCGCAGTCAGATCAGTGCAAGGGGTGTACCTTGGAAAAATTTGTGAAAGCCACCTTTCACGAGAAGGATAGTCACGCCACGACGATCCTTGAGAGAATTCACACAGACGTGTGTGGACCTTTCTCAGTAGCTTCGACAACGAAGCACAGGTATTATGTGATATTTTTTGATGATTTTTCTCGTAAGTGTTGGATCTTCTTCATGCAGAAGAAGAGCGAGACATACTGAAAGTTCTGTGAGTTCAAGGCACTGGTTGAGAAATAATTGGGGAAGCAGGTGAAGGCTCTTAGGAGCGACAATGGTGGTGAATTCATCTCTGGTGAATTCAAGGAATTTTGCAGCACAGAAGGAATTTGAAGAGAGCTCATAGCACCTCATAACCCAGAGCAGAACGGGGTTGCTGAGCGAAAGAATAGAATGATCGTGGGTGCTACACGGGTGATGTTGTATGATCAGGGCCTACCCATTCACTTGTGGGCTGAGGCATGAAATACTGCAGTATATGTGCAGAACCATTGTCCTCACAGGATACTTGGCATGAGTACACCCGAGGAGGCATTTTCTAGTAAGAAGCCTGATATTTCCCATTTGAGGATTTTTGGTTCACCTGTTTACACTCATGTGACGAAGGATGCCAGGAAGAAGCTGGAGCCGACCGCAGAGGTTTGGATATTTTTGGGGTACAATGATACGCCCCACAACTATCATGTGTATTTTCCAGATAGTCGCAAGACTGTTGTGCGATGGGATATCAAATTTCAGGAGGAGAAATCCATGAAGTGTTCGCTTGAGAGGGAGCCACACTTGCATGCATATGAGGAGCTATTAGTTCCTAAGGATGAGTCTCTGGATGTGGATCAACCACAGGAGGAGGTTCATGGAGTGGAAGATACCACTCAAGCAGCGCCAACCATCATAGGGCGCAAGCGCACTACAGAAGTTGAGCAACTGGCTCAAGATGCAGAGAAGGTTGTAGGAGCACCTACATCACAGCGCAGACAGAGACAGTCACCTGACCGGTATACTGGATACATGGCTCTTATGAGTAAGTGTATCGTGACAGATCCATCCTCTTTCGAGGAAGCTGTGGAGGATCTCGCATGGGTAGATGCCATGGTGGAAGAGAATGATTCGATTGTCAAAAACAGTGCATGGGACATTGTCCCGAGGCCGGAGGGGAAATCAGTGATGGGTTCGAGATGGATCTACAAGGTGAAGAAAGCAGCTGACAGGAGTGTGAAGAAGTACAAGGCAAGATTTTTTGCCTGAGGCTTTCCACAGATAGAGGAGATCGATTATGAGGAGACCTTTGCACGTGTCGCAAGGTATTCTTCCATACGGACGATTCTTGCTCTCTCAGTGCAGATTGGGTGGCACATTCATCAGATGGATGTGAAGACTGAGTTCATCAACAGAGTCATTGAGGAGGAGGTGTACATAGAGCAGCCCGAAGGTTTCGAGATCTTCAGTAGCGAGTCGCATGTGTGCAGGCTCAAGAGAGCACTGTATGGGTTGAAACAAGAACCTCGTGCTTGGTACACATGGATAGATAGTTATTTCACCGAACTTGGATTCTCCAAGAGTGAGGCAGATCTGAACCTATACCAGATTGTGGTGGAGGGTAAGTTGCTGATCATTGTACTTTATGTTGATGATTTTATTTTGACAGGTGATGAACTTTAATACTCTCATGCAAGGATGATCTTGCAAAGGAGTTTGAGATGAAGGACTTGGGCCTCCTTCATTATTTCTTGGGATTGGAAATTTGGCAGCGCAGTGATGGGTTGTTTGTTTCTCCAGGAAAGTATGCCCGGGAGATACTGGAGAAGTTCAAAATTCATGGCTACAAGCCTATTGATGCTCCTCTTCCTAGTGGATGGAGGAAGGAGGATGCTACTTCGGCAGAGGTAGTGTATGCCACTGTTTATCGAAAATTGGTGGGGTCACTTATGTATCTGGTCAATAGACGACCCAACATATGCTATGTTGTGAACCAGCTTTCACAAGCTATGGTTAAGCCTACCAAGCTCTACTGGAAGGCAAGAAAACATGTATTGAGATATCTCAGAGGAACATCAGGATATGGATTATGGTACAGACAATCGAATGAGGTGAGGTTGTGTGGCTTCACGGATGCAGATTGGGTAGGGAGCCCAATGGATAGGAAGAGCACATCTAGAGGGATTTTCAGTATCGGGTCGACTGCAGTTTCTTGGTACAGTAGGAAGTAGAGATCCATGGCACTCAGTTCAGCAGAGGCCGAGTATATGGCAGCAAGTTTGGTTGCATGCGAGGCTATATGGATGAGGAAGATCCTGGTCGGGTTGTTCGGTTCACACTTGAATCCTACTGTGATTTATTGTGATAATCAAAGTTGCATCAAACTCTCGGTTAATCCAGTATTTCATGATAGATCTAAACACATTGACATCCGGTATCATCATATCAGATATTGTGTGCAATGGAAGACCATGTTACTTTCATACATTCCCACAAAGGATCAGGATGTTGATATCTTGACAAAGGTGCTCACCAGGAGCAAATTTGAATACCACAGAGGCAGGATAGGGGTGGCAGATTATCCTTATCTTGTTGAGAGGGAGTTTCAATATTGCAACAAGATGATGACCTTAGTGGAAAGGAGTCACCTTCACTAAGTGGGCCTGCAAGCTATTTTTGGCGCAAAGTCTATTTTTAGACATATGGATCATGTTCTATGAGTTGCAGGATGTTATTTGTGGATGGTTGGTCAAGTCAGAAAAAATAGATGGAATTCTATTTTTAGACATACTGGGCGGAATCTATTTTTAGATTGCCAGTCTAAAAATAGATATGTCAAATATTATTAGCTCTTAATAATATTTATACTCTAAACATTATCTTATTCTCTTGGAGCACTTTAGTTAAGTGCACATATGTGGCACAAGAGCTGACAGAAGGAATTACACTATTCTTGAGGGTTATGTGGAGCTATTGCATGGATACTTCAGTTAGCACTCCTGTGACAGAGTTTGGTGGAGTTGATTGAGGAAGTTAGTGGAGTTGTATTCAATTTAACTAATCTAAACATAGTTGAGCTATTTGTATCTAGTTTAACTAATTGATACAATTAGTGAGAGTGGTGTAAATTAATTATTAATTAATTCACTAATTATAAACTCATTAATCAACTAAAGAATGCATCATTTAACTTCAGTGCATGGACAGTTTCAGTGGACACCAGTGCAGAGATAGGTGAAAGAGCAGGTTAACTATCAGTTGTGACTATACAGTTGTTATTTGCAACACACAGATAGGTGGAGAAGCCCACGAGGATTGTGCAGTACAAGCCAGGTGATTTATCTATTTAATGAAGCCATCCCATGGCATTGAAAATGCAATAGAGGCTGGCTATGAAGTGGAAAAATATTGGAGCATGTGTTTTGCTAGATCTAGCTTGATTGTGTGTAGCAATTGGAGGTGGTGCTGAGAGCTTGTGAGGAGCTTTGTACTATGATTTTTACATGATCTCCATGACATATAATATACATATAGTTGGGGTTTTTCAGCTTTAAGCTTTCCCATTAAATACTGTGTTCATATGTGTGATTGTTTGTGGTTTTAATGTGTGCATGCAATTGATTTTATTTCTGCAATTAATGATCAATGGTAGAAGAGATTCTGTATTATGCATGAAGCTAAAATAGTGTGTGATCAGGAGAATATTGATGAATAATATATCAGTTATTCAAATTTCTACAAAGTGAAGGCTCTATGGAGTGATAATGGTGGTGAATATATCTCAAACGAATTCAAAGACTTCTGTAGAAAATAAGGAATTCAGAGAGAACTCATAGTGCCTCATAACCCACAACAAAATGGGGTTGTAGAGAGGAAGAATAGAATTATCGTGGGTGCTACATGAGATATGTTGCATGACCAGGGCCTACCAATGCACTTGTGGGTGGAAGCATGCAACACTGCGGTTTATGTGAGAAATCGTTGTCCTCATAGAGTACATGGCATGAGTACACCTGAAGAAGCTTTTAATGGTAAGAAGCCTAATATTTCTCATTTGAATATTTTTCACTCATCTGTTTACATTCATGTGAAAAAGGACGCCAGGAAGAAGTTGGAGCCAACTGCAAAAGTTGGCATATTTTTGGGGTACACAGAAACACCCCATAATTATCGTGTGTATTTTCCAAACAGTCGGATGACTATGGTGCGACGAGATATAAAATTCAATGAGGAGAAAGCCATGAAGTTTTCGCTTGAGAGGGAGCTACACTTGCATGCTCAAGAGGAACTTCTTGTTCCCAAAGATGAGCCTCAATATGTGAATCAACCACAGGAGGAGGATCATGAAGTGGAGGAGTCCACTCATGCAGAGACAAACATCAGAACAGGCAGAAGGCGTACCATAGAAGCTGAGATACTGAAGCTTGATGTGGCATAGAATGTAGGAGTCCCTACATCATAGCACAGACAAAGACAGTCAGCTGAATGATTCACTAGATACATGGCTCTCATGAGAAAGTGTATCGTGACAGAGCCATCTTCCTTTGAGGAAGCAGCGTAGGAGCCCACATGGGTAGATGCCATGGTGGAGGAGTATGACTCCATTGTCAGAAACAATGCTTGGGATATTGTTCCAAGGCCAATTGGGAAATCAGTGGTAGGTTCAAGATGGATCTACAAGGTAAAGCAAGCTACTGATGGGAGCGTTGAGAAGTATAAGGCAAAATTTGTTTCCCGAGGCTTCTCACAGATCGAGGGGATTGATTATGAAGAAAATTTTGCACTTGTCACATGGTATTCTTCCATAAGGACCATCCTTTCTCTCTCAATGCAGATGGGTTGGCACATTCATCAGATGGATGTGAAGACTATGTTCCTGAATGGGATCATTGAGGAAGAACTCTACATTGAGCAGCCTGAAGGATTTTAGATCTTCAGCAGCAAGTCGCATGTGTGTAGACTCAAAAGAGTGTTGTATGGGCTGAAACAAGCACCCCATGATTGGTACACACAGATCGACAGCTATTTCACTGGATTTGGCTTCACCAATAGTGAGGAAGATGAAAACCTATACCAAATTGCGGTGGAGGGTAAGCTTTTGATCATTTTTCTTTATGTTGATGATTTAATACTAACGGGTGATGAGCAGTTGATACACTCATGTAAGGAATATCTTGCAAAGGAGTTTGAGATGAAGGATTTGGGCGTCCTTCATTATTTCCTTGGATTGGAAATATGGCAACGATAAGGTGAATTGTTTGTGTCTCAAGGAAAGTATTCTGGGGAGATACTTGGTAAGTTTCACATGCAGGATTGCAAGCCCATGGATACTCCTCTTCCAGGAAATTGGAGGAAATGGGATGTTACATTGACAAAGGTAGTGGATGCTACTGTTTATCAACAGATGGTGGGTTCATTCATATATTTAGTTAATACAATACTAGACATATGCTATGTGGTGAACCATATTAGTCAATCGATGGTTAAGCCTACCAATCTCTTTTGGAAGGTAGGCAAGCATGTCCTGAGATATCTCAGGGGCACATTTGAGTATGGTTTATGGTACAAACAGACAGATGAGGTGAATTTTCATGGCTTCACGGATGCAGATTGGGCAGGAAGCCGAACAGACATAAAAATCACATCAGGAGGGGTTTTCAGTATTGGATCTACATCAGTTTCTTGGTACAACAGGAAACAAAGATCCGTGGCACTCAGTTTAGTGGAAGCAGAATACATGGAAGCAAGCCAAGCTACATGTGAGGCTATCTGGATGAGGAAGATCTTGGTTTGTTTTTTCAGTTTTCATTTAGATCCTACAATGATACATTGTGATAATTAGAGTTTCATTAAACTCTCTATTAATCCTATGTTTCATGATAGATCTAATCATATAGATATCTGGTATCATCATATCAGAGATTGTGTGCAGTGGAAGATCATGTTGCTTCAGTACATTCCTACGGAATATCATGATGCAGATATTCTGACGAAGGCGCTCAGCAGGAGCAAATTCGAATGCCATAGAGGCAGGATCAAGGTGAAGGATAATCCCTATCTTGTTGAGAGGGAGTGTTAAGATTCAACAAGATGATGAGCTTAGTGAAAATTAAGCACGTTCACTAAGTGGGCCCTCCAGGCTATTTTTAGGTGTATGTCTATTTTTAGACATGGTGAGCATATTCTATAAGTTGCAAGATGCTATTTTTAGATGGTTGATCAATTTGGAAAATTAGATGAAATTCTATTTTTAGAAGATTGGGCAAAGTCTATTTATAGATTGCTAATATAAAAATAGGTGCATGTCGACTATTATTAGCCCTTAATAATAATCCAACAATAAATATCAACTTATTCTCTTGGAGCACTTTATTTCAATGAACAGATTTGGAAAATCAGTGGGCTGAAGGAATTACGTTGTAATATCCCAAGATGGGAATGTAGCAGTGCATAAGCACAATAATGGAATAGTAGGGAAATATTAAATCAAAAAATGTGTTGAGAAACACATTTCCATCAAATGAAAGAAATAACAGTAAAAGGAAGCACTTCTACATCCTCCCAAGTGGGGAAAATGCAACAATTTAACCCTGAAAACGTTATTTCTGGAGATTTACGTTTTAAAAGGAAGAAATAATGGTTGGATCCCTTATAATATGTATTAAGACACTCACATACAAAATAGGAACAAAAAAAAATCTCTTTTGGTTAGGTAAACAGATCTCCTCACCTTAAAAGGACTTAAAAATAGCCAAATCCCATGGCTTAAGCTATGCAGAATTTATGAAGCACATGATAGCATTATTATGTGAGGGTTTTTGCAAAATTATAATAGGGAGTCATATATATAGAGTTTCAATGGACAATATACTAGGAAAACAAAGATCTGGCCTCTTTAATGTATTATAGAAAAAACCCGACAAGGGTTTCTTGAGAGCATAAGTACAAAAGAGCAGATCTGAATATTCAGCTCTAAAATAACACAGTCTCATTGAAAAATTAAATACATGAATCTGAATAATACAACAGAGGGATGAGAATCCATTCTACTAGCTTTCCGGGAGAAGGGATGGCCCTTTCCCTAAGAAACTAGGTCAAAAACAAAGGCTTAAACCATGTTGCAACAACTCTATGAAAAAGGACGTAGTTCCTGAAAGGGATTGCACTGTAGGTGATGAGAGATGCTTTGGCCAAGTTCAAATATGTGAAATGAGCTCAGGAATCTTCCTAGCTGATCTCTCAACAGAAGGAAAGCTCCCTCTACTAAGAAACAGATCTGGAAGTGGTGTTATCAAACCCCCACTGCAACACCCTACAACATAGCACTATTTGCTACAGAAATAATGATGAATTTGAACACTGATGCTTTGCCTAAAGCCTAGATGTGGAAGAATTCAGTACAATTCTCTCCCAAGAGGCCTCTCAAGGGAAGAGGTGGGATTCCCGCTTGGGAACACCTAGTGCTAAACAGCACTGCAACCCTGCTAAACAACAAGAGGAAGCCAAGTCTAAACCTACCAATATCAAAATGATAATTAAAACATGAATAAAAAAGGCTCCCATCCTCTCCATATATAAAAAATGAACCTCTTCTCATTGGGTCCCATCCATATTTGCCACCAAGCTCATGCAAGTTGTCCTCCACTAAAACTGCGTTGTTCATCAAGGAGATTCAATGTATCTAGACAACGATGTTGACTTGGTCAAAGTTGATTGAATCAACATGATCCAACCCCTGTTCACACCCAAAGTTGCTCAATCCAGCTACTTATTCTTCCTCCTTTCACATTATTAGTGTTTTTATTCCTTCTAAAGAGGTTAATGGGCCTCCCTACCCAATTATTCACCTACCTAGTGATAAAACCAACTATAATATTCCATTTAGATGATGACTAAATTTTTGGAATATTACAGTCCTCCCCTCCAAAATGTTGCTTGTCCTCAAGAAACTGTAAAGGTGGAGTAAATTCCTCCATTCCTCTTCTTGTGGCCTCCTCATCAATATTCCCCACCACTGCTCAAAACAATCTGCAATAAATCCATCCTCCAATACTCCCTCCCAAGCATGCAAAACCAAATGGCTCACATCATGAAAAGGTGGAAGGTGTAAGTGGAAACCTTCTTGCTGTCCAATGGTCTCCTCAAGGTAGGAGTGATGAAAAACATGGGGAATCTTATTCCCAATGAGTGACTCCCACACCCATGCTATCATCCAAATGAAATGAGCCATTCTAGGTAGCTCATAAAAAATATCCTCAATCCCTGGTTCATACAATCTGTTGGGGCTGCATGGAGAGACTAGATCCTCCCATCCAAGTTGTTTCTCTCTCCATTTATGGTAAGTATGGGGCTGTTACTGATCTTGGGCTGAAATGTCATGACCTCCAAGAGTGGACCAAAGTACCCCACCAAACGAATAAGCCATGAAGTGCATCCTCCAAAAACTCAAGTTCTTCAAATGGCTCTTCCCACATGAAGAAGAGAGATGTAGTTTGGAAATCACGGGCTACCCATTGCTTCCCCTGAAACATGCATGATGTAAATTAGGAAGAATCATACTCCAAATGGGCATCTCCAACTCATATCCCACTCTCCAAACGAAGCTCCCCATGAACATAAAAATATAAACAATACATGTAAGAAAAAACCAATAGAAGCAAGTTGTCATATGACAACCGGAAAGTGGATCAAGGTCCCACACATGGAACCAATGAAGTTTATCCTTTGCCTACATAAAATAAAAAAATAACATGTGATTTCCCAGCCACTTGCTTGCTTCCACAGTCATTATATAAGATAGAAACATGAAAGTACAAAGTGGTGTCAATAGTGCACACCAAAAATCATGTGGCTTCCCCCACAAACCACCAATAATATAGCCAATCTCAATGGTGAAAATGGCTTCAAGTACATAATCATACAATATGAAAGAAGGGATAATCCTTCTTGGTACAAGATGCTTCTCATATAAAGTAAATAAGTAAAAAGCATAATGTGGAATTATACATTCTCCACCATGTACTTGGGACCTTGCGCTGAAATGGCTCAACCGGAAATTCTTCCTCACCTCCAAAGAGTAGGGAAGTGGGTATGACATCCTCTCTATCACCATCCAGGCTATGCATCTCTCCATATTCTAAAATATATCATGCTAGATGCCCTCCCAAATGAACTCCTCTGCCAAGGAAAGATATGCATCAAAGTGCATGGAAAGGAAGTCCTCATGTGCTGCATGTAGTAGCTTCTCCTTGAGCTCAGAAGCTCTAGTCAAGAAGACTATGCCATAAGAATAGATGACCATATCATCTACCATATATCTATCATCTCCATCCGAGTCATTAAGAATCATGCAAGCACCAATATCCTTGGAGTACGCTACCAAGAGTTGATACCTCCAATATGGATCAATCCTCCCAAGAGACAACACTGATGATCTGCAATGTGAAGCTCTCCACATGTTGTTGTATTTTCCTTTGACATTCCTCATGCCAAATTAATCCTCCAAATTTCTTCCATGCCCATCATGCAACTACTCATGCTAAAAAAGAAGTAGTGATATTTGGAAGTTGGCTTCCCATGAGAATCTCCCATCCAAAAAGAATCTCCCAATATTGGCCAATGTAAGCATGATTGGCCTCCATCTACTCCAATGTATGGAGGATTCCTTCCTCAAAGGAAGTACCCTATGTCTCTCCAAATCCATGGAGCAGCTCCCTTGCACCATGAAGGTGCCATCCTCCATCACTGCAACAAATTCTTTCAGTGCAAGACATATAGTGAGAGTGGGTGGTGGTGAAAATGGTAGAGTGCCCCCCTCCTCCTTGAGTCTATCCCAAACTCTCTGTGTTGTACTAGACTCCTCCAAAGTCTTCACCTCTCTGGAATCTAAGAGGGGCGAACCACATGGCAAGATTTCTCTTACCAACTCCAGATCTGGTGGCCTCCCAGGTGGAATGCCTCCATGTAGTGAGACATCAATGTCAAGAGTATACTGTACATATGGTTGGGCAACCTTGCCCTTGCCCTCACAGCACAAACCAATCTGCCTCTTCCTTGCACCAGCTCTCTGAAATAGATAGGGGTGTGTGATCCTCATTAAATGATGCTGACCTTCCTCCCTACCTTCTCTTCCCATCAGTAATATCTCACAATCATGCTGCTCATTGATTGTGCTTTGTCTTCCATATGTGAGATCCCGAGGAATATCTTTCAATGACACAATAATTCCTCCTATTGGAGCATGTGCTCCTCCTTCCTCTGCATGAGGGACTAGATATTCTCTAGATGTGACAATGTCGTAGCCCTGTTAGGATGAATCCTTAGTGTAAGTGTACGGAAAAAGACCCTTTTAGTTGTGCATAAAAAACAACCCTAATAGCAAAATATGGCTACTAATATCTTCAGATCTGCAGTTAGTTGATCAAGACAAATGCTGCAAAAATCCAGATCTATGCATAAAAGACATTAAGCAGTAAAAATAAGGTTTTGCTCCATCCATCCAATAGACAAGACAAGAACAATATTTTTTGAAGAATTTTATATTAATGGCACCTGGGAGGAAAACAAGAAAGGTGTTTCCAATTCTCCTCAATGGGATGGGTTCTTGGAAGTCGTTAGCACTTCAGATCTAGAATTTCTCTCTCTTGTTGGTGTAGAAAACCCAGACAAACATAGAACTCAAAGGGAGCTCATAAAGCAAATAATAGAAGATATGACAATGGTAATGGCTCAAAGTCAGACCAAGAGTATAGATCCAGAGTGATCTAAGAGGCAACAAAAGGTGATGAATGGTAGGAAAAACCCTTCTATTTATAACAAAATATTAGGTCATTCTAGATCTTGGTGCATGATTAAAATAATATTAACCAAATCTAGATCCACCTTTTATGGAATATTTTATTATATTTGTTGGAGGGAAAGGAATTTGACTTGGGTCAAATCCCTTTATTTGTAAATAATAAATAAATAAATGATTTATTTATCATTTTAAGGAAGTGGTTGAATGATAATTAAATAAATAATGATTTAGTCAAATTTAACAAGGAATATTATTTAAATAAGGTTTAAATAATTATTCCTAGAAAATAATAAGATAAATAAGGATTTATCTAATTAATTTCCTTGTTTTGGGTTAAATATGACCAGGAATAATAATTAACTTACTGTTTAATTAATTATTCCATGAGTAAAACCAAACAAATATAGATGTGTTTAATATTTCCCCTTGGGGTTTCCTGTTTAGACCATAAACAACCTAATAAATGTGTTTTATTAAGTTATTTTACATAGTGAAAGCAATTTTACTTAGGGTAAAATTGGTCTTACATGGTGTACTTGGGTCCATCTAATGATAATAGGTTGGATGACCAAAAATTGGTGTAACAAGCCCCCATCCTTCTCTTCCTCTTCAATATGAATGGGATACACCTTCTCAACAAGAGGATCATCTTCTGAAAACGAAACCTGCATGCCCACTTGTCCAAAGATATGAGACAGATATTTTGCATCTATCAAGGTGTTATGCAAGATGTGAGCTTCTCCAACAGTTTTCTGAAGTGGTTTTGATTTTTGAAGTCTTTTCAACCCATGCACAAGTTTTGGTTTGTTTGGCTCTACCAAGAGTGTTTTAGAATGTCTTCCATCAAACCTCTCCACTAATCTCTTAGTGAACTTTGCATAAGAAGAGATATTGGCATTTTTTAATGAAAATGACTCAAAAATCAATCAAGCATAGGGCTTACCTTCAAAGTGCAATGGTGCAACTCTGATGGCTTCATCTTCAGAAAATTGGTGCTGCTACAAATAGGTGTGTAACTCCTCCACCAAAGCTCTGGCTAAACATGTTTGTGACCCATAAAAAGCAGAAAGAGTAAATATATCCATGTCATGTTGTCTTCTCCTCTCCACCTTGATCTTGCAAAACTCCTAAAAAGTGATATGATCTCTAAACCTTTCAGTTTGAGATTCATACTCCTAAAGAAATTCACTAAGAGTTTCCCTCTTATGCATTCCTCCTTATTCCATCTCTCTGTTGATAGATATGGCCATTTGACTGTGTTGTGCATAATAAGGTGTAGCTGCATGCTCACACCTATCATGTGAAAATCTAGATCTGGCTCTAGATCCAAACTCCTCTAGAGATTCCATCTCACCTCTCATCTTCTTAAGATCTTCTTTGATGCTCTGTATATATTTTTGAAGAAGCTTTGAGAGTCTCTCCTCCTTCTTTCCTCCACATAATGGAGTCCTCTCTTTTCTGTACATTTTCTCTTCTCCTTCTTCTCTTGATAGCATAATGGCTGAGATCCACAAGCTGAGCCAATATTATGCTTCAATACCACTATAATATCCGAAGATGGGAATGTATTAGTTCATAAGCACAATACTAGAATAGTAGGGAAATATTAAATCATAAAATGTGTTGAGAAACACATTTCCATCAAATGAAAGAAACAGCAGCAGAAGGAAGCACTTCTACATCCTCCCAAGTGGGGAAAATGCAACAATTTGACCCTGAAAATGTTATTTCTGGAGATTTATGTTTTAACAGGAAGAAATAATGGTTGTATCCCTTAGAATATGTATTAAGGCCCTCAAATACAAAATATTAAAAAAACAAATCCCTTTTGATTAGTTAAACAGATCTCCTAGCCTTAAAATAACTTAAAAAAATCCAAACCCCATGACTTAAGCTATGCAGAATTTATGAAGCACATGATAGCGTTATTATGTGAGGGTTTCTACAAAATTATAATATGGAATCATATATCTAGAGTTTCATTGGACAATATGCTAAGAAAACAGAGATCAGGCCTCTTTAATGTATTATAGAAATAACCCGGCAAGGGTTTCTTGAGAGCATAAGTACAAAAGAGAAGATCTGAATATTCAGCTCTGAAATAACACAATCTCACTACAAAATTAAATACATGAATCTAAATAATACAACAGAGGGATGCAAATCTCTTCTACTAGCTTTCTGGGAGAAGGGATGGCCCTTTCCCTAAGAAACTAGGTCAAAAACAAGAGCTTAAACCCTGCTGCAGCAAATCTATGAAAAAAGACACAGTTCCTGCAAGGGACTGCACTGTAGGTGATGAGAGATGCTTTGGCCAAGTTCCAGGATGTGAAATGAGCTCAGGAATATTCCTAGCTGATCTCTCAACAGAAGGAAAGCTCCCTCTACTGAGAAACAGATCTAGAAGTGGTGTTATCAAACCCCCACTGCAACACCCTGCAACATAGCACTATTCTGCTACAAAAATAACGATGAGGCTGAAGACTGATGCTTGGCCTCAAGCCTAGATGTGGAAGAATTCAGTACAATTCTCTCCCAAGAGGCCTCTCAAGGGAAGATGTGGGATTCCCACTCGGGAACACCCATTGCTAAACAACACTGCAACCCTGCTAAATAGCAAGAAGAAGCCAAGTCTAAACAGACCAATATCAAAATTATAATATCAAAAGATGAATAAAAAAGGCTCCCATCCTCTCCATATATAGCAAGTGAACCTCTTCTCATTGGGTCCCATCCATATTTTCCACCAAGCTCATGCAAGTTTTCCTCCACTAAAACTGTGTTGTTCATCAAGGAGATTCAATGTATCTAGACAACGTTGTTGACTTGGTCAATGTTGACTAAATCAACATGATCCAACCCCTATTCACACCCAAAGGTGCTCAATCCAGCTGCTTATTCTTCCTCCTTTCACATTAGGAGTGTTTTTATTCCTTCTAAATAAGTTAATGGGCCTCCCTACCTATTTATTCACCTACCTGGTGATAAAACCAACTATAATATTCCATTTAGATGAAGGATAAATTTTTGGAATATTACATACACAATTCCTAGGGTGGTTGGTGACTCATGCATGGAGGACTCAGTTAGAACTGAAGTGGCAGAGTTGTGATAGAGTTGGAAGAGTAGTTATGGGAGGTAGTATTTAGTTTAACTCAGTTAAGTGAGTTAAACTCAGTTGTGATAGTTGTATCTAGTTATAATTGAAGATACACTAGTGAGAGTTTAGTGAATTAATTATTTAATTAATTCATAACTAGAGACTCACTTGCAACTAAACAAATACATCAGTTAACTACTTGCATGTCAGTTCCAGTGGAGAGATAGGTGAAAGGGTGAGATGGAATATCTCTTGTGACTATAGTGATGCATTCAATGCATCTAACACACATTGGAGATGGCAATGAGGATTGTGTAGTCAAGGCAAGGCCAATTTGAATTCATTCAGGGGTCTTCTTCAGCAGGGATTGCGCAGTGGAGGCAAGCTGCCAGGAGGTAATAAATTGGTGCATAGATATGCAAATTTTTGCATGAAAGTGTGTAATGATTGTTGATTGTAATGAGAGCTTGATGTACTAATATTTGTATGAGATTATTACATGTTACATTGATATACATAATATATGATAGTTGGGGTTTTTAGCTTTAGGATTTCACGTTAAGCAACTGTGTTTATGTGCAATTGATTTTGGTTCATATGTGTTTTGAAATTGGCAATTTAATTTCCACAAAGAATTAAGTGGAAGGATTCTGTATTTAACATAAGTTAATTTGTTAGATCGGGGGAGTTCGGTAATATACATACATATTGTATAATTTACACTGGTTGAAGGAACTCTTGTGTCCTTGCAAGAGGTTCCCACACATCAGTTGATCGAAGGTATGGATGCACTTTCATCACTTATTATTTTAGTCGATCTTATTGAAAATTATGGGGACATGCCATCAGGGCCAATGCATAACCAAGGGTTAGAACAAAACGCTGATTTGAAGAAGCAACATATCACAGTGTAGAGGACCCTTGATCTAATCAAGGAGGAGATGAAAAGCTATCCCAATTCATCATTTTTTATTTACATTCAACCCTTTGAGTTGAAGTGTAGAGTTTCAGAAAATGGGATGAGCATGATCCTATGTACAATGACTGGTTATGAGATTAGCATTGTACCTTACTTTGAGACAACATATGTATTTCCATGAAGATCTACAACATTTCCACTTAGAAGCAGTGATAATGAAGAGGCCCCATTATTATTGGAGCATTCTGAAGATAGCTTCACTCATGAAGAAATGGAGTTAAAGATGATAAATGGTAGACATCTTGAGATGAGGAATCTTTTCTCCATTCTTGATGACATTTTTTCAATGAGCATCTCATAGCTCAAAGAGAAACTTCTACCCATAGAAAATCCAGAACCTCACTGGTTTTCGAGGGCCATTGATGAGAAGAAGGCCTCATTAAGATATCTCATTGGAGGCGCACTTAAAAATTTCATGGGGTTCAAAGTTCTTCATAAGTTTGAGGAGGATGGTATTCTACAAAGGAAGGATACCATGTACATCATTCATCATCCACATTGGGATGAGTGGGTGAGGATGATAAGAAAGAGGTTGCATGACCACTTGTAGATATATGACATGGGCCAGCAAGAATCTTGGCTACACTGGTTGCTCTTGGGTGAGTTTGGATACTACCCAAAGGCCCCTATTTTTTTGATCCATGCCTTGAAAAACACTCATGAAATGAAAAAGGATTCATGGTTGCGCTGGCTACTCTTTGGTGAGTATGGTTACCACCCAATAGCCCATATTTTTCTGATCCATGCCTTGTGTATCAATGATAGAATGTAGCAAAAGAAGGCATGTTCACTTGGGTTAACCATGAGAGATTTTGGCCATCACATGACATCCCCTATGTCTATGTGTTTTGAATTGTGTAAAACTTGGCATGGTACTCTCATAATGTGTACTAATGGTGCTTACTTGTATTGGGCTGATGTGACATTTCACATGTCTATCAGTATGTCTTTACTCCATGATGCACATGAGGAGGAGAGAAGGCATCAAGATCTCTTGTTGCTTTGGTTCATTTTGCGGGAGTTTGGCTTTTCCATCTTACATGGGGGAGATGGAGGATGGCAGCAAAGAGCCTTACTCCAGTGGTTACTATTGGGAGAATATCTTTTGACATCTTTGTCTACCCATATATCTCTATTTCTTATTTTGCATTATGTTGGAATGGTGCTTGGATCCAACAACGCCAAGAGGGGTAAGGATGAGGGCATGTCAATGCTCAATCTACTTCATAAATAATTAGATGAAGAGATTTATTGTGAGATGGAGCTTTTTCTTTGTGAAAAGAACCACTTTATTCTATGTATCTCATGTATTGATGATGATGTTGGACGTCATATGGTTGTCACTTGGTACTTCATGATGGAAGAAAGGCATCTAACTATACAGTTGGAGGTCATTTTGTGCATTCATGAGAGACAACTCTGGAACCAAACATGCATGACACATTGTAGAAAATGGAGGATGGCTTCCTTATGTGGATGCCATTTGGAGGGGGATATATTGCTTTGAAATCTAATTTTGCAGTTGCTTGAGGACAAGCAACATTTTTCCGGGGAGGACTATAATATTCCCAAATTTTCACATGATATTTGGAATATTAGAGTCCTTAATAAACTTAATTAATTAAGTAAATGAAAGGGTGGAGGGACCCACAAACCTCAAATATGAATAAAATCCACTTTTAATGTGCATATGTGGATATTCTAGATCCAGATCTAAAACCATGGAATAGTGGAGAAACTCCATTAATGGAGATCATGTCTCATTTATGAGATAGATTATGGAGGATGAAACAGTCAAATAATATCATGGTTCTTAAATGAAAAATCATGAGGATATGTGATAAGGTAAACTGAGATCATAGTGCATTCAAAGAAGATCATAAAGCACTTATGATAAGATAGTGGAGGAAGTGACGCATTTAATGCACACATGATGGAGAGGGTGATCAGACCATATGAACATGATGGAGGACATGGAGAAATAGCGCAATCAACCATGGAGACTTATGTACACATGTACAACATAGTTTTGGAGTGGGCCTAGGCTATGGAAGGCTCATATCTATATAATGAATATGAAGGCACAATGGAAGGCATGATTTGGATTATTCATTTCTTGATCTGTTTAGATCTAGATTTGTTTTAGGACATTTCTATGCATTCTTGAGTTGTTTAGCTAAGATTACAGTGTTGTTTAGCATAGGGTGTTCCTGAGCGGGAATCCCTCCTCTTTCATTGAGTAGCTCTTGGAAGAGGGTTGTAATACATTCCTTATCAGGAATTGGTGCAATATTCAAGAGGTTATTTCTAGCATTTCAGCTAGGAAACTGGTAGAGGATTCATCCTATCACTTTGTTCTTCACATTCAGTCTTCCAGGAGTAGTAGATCTATATCCGACATTTAGGCCATTAGGTTTTACCTCCATGTAGTAGCATCCCCTTCAAGTATTACGCAGTCCAGTCCTGTAGATCTATTGAAGGAAGGAAGTTTCCAGTATTTCAGCTAGAAATCTTGTGAGGGATCATCTCCTCACATTGGATCTATTGTTTCCATCACTCAGGAGCTGATTTGACACATCTAGCAGTAGGCTATTAAGCCTTCCTCTCTGACAACATAGTTTTTTGAAGATGTTCTTCATCCAACAACTCTTTTCAGTGGAGGAGATTGGAGGAGCTAGATCTTGAGCTTTTAGCCCAAGGATCTAGAGAAGGCATCAACCCTAGATCTAATTATGCATCATTGTAGCCATCATATCATCAGATCTATCTTCACATCTACATACCCAATAGTATATATGTGAAGCCCTAAGATGCTAGTTTTCTTAGATTGACAGATCTGAGAAACCCTTCCTGGGTTATTTTGGGTATCCATCATAGAGCCCAGATCTCTATTTTCAGCATCATCAAAGCTCCCATTCTGCCTATATCTAAATTTCAAACTTTTAGGCAGTTGCAGTCCCAATAGTTGTAGCAAGGACAGTACAGTTTACCTTCCAGCAGTTCAGCAGTAACGTAGTGCCTCTTATGGGATCATTGCAAGGTCATTCTAGGCCATATCTTTGGTTTGAGTGTCTCATATTTTGAGCACTGTTGTAATTTATTTTTCACCTCCTATACAATAAAATGGCTCAACTATTTATGTGCATTATGATGTGTATTTAGATTTATTTTTTACTTTGCTGCGTTTCTTATATTTTTTTTCAGTATTACTACATTCTTCCTTTGGGGATATTACATTATGCACAAGTTTAAATAAATAATTCATTCAAACTAGGTGTATAGTGTGGTGGAAAATAGTATAGCACAACATTTGCAACTGAAATCATTCAAAAATAAGAAAGAATGAGGGTATGGAGGGTATTTTTCTGAGATGGGTAAGATTGGGTTAAAAAATGAGAATTCTCATTTTTTCAAATCAATTGCAAGAACCTGACACATAATTTGAGGAATGTGAAGGAGGTTTTTGTTATAAATACATCTATGTTCAGCCGCATAGGATTATTTCTAATTAATGGCATCTGTATAGTCTTGGGTGGGCATTTTTCTAAGCCCATGTTTGTATATTTTCACTATGTTCCTCACAGAACAATTCCGAATTAGGAAAATTTTGAGGTCTACAATTGGGCTCCTAAGGAAATTATAAAATAATAGTGGAAATAATCAAATAATATTAGATTACATCATCAAATTTTAGAGGGAAAAAATAAAAAAACTACTTTTTCAACTCGTATTTTAAAATCTCTATGGGTTTACTCACATTTTGAGCAAGAACACTCGTTGGATGCATAATTTGATTCCTCATCCAAGGAGTACACATGTTGCATACTTTCGAATGACCTTACTACATGAAAAATAAGAAATACATGAAAAACATGATTTCAATAATGTTTTTTCATGTATTTCTCATTTCTTGTGTAGCAGGGTCCATCGAAAGTATGCAACATGGGTACTCCTTGGATGAGGAATTAAATTTTGCATCCAACGAGTACTCCCACTCAAAATTTGAGTAAAAAATTAGGGAGATAAGTTGAAAATACAAGTTGAAAAAACAGTTTTAATATTTTAATATTTTTAATCTTTTTACCTTTTTAACCCAAAAATGGTGAATTATCCCCTATGGTTGACATAATCATCTTGAATCCTATTGGTTTTTATAAATTTTATTTTGGCTATACATTTTTCATAGGAGGCCCATTTTAGACCTCAAAAGTTCTCTAATTGAACAACTTGGGTCATTAGTTTTATATTTTGACCTAGAGACATACAGATTTTGCACAAGTGTAAATAAATAATTCATTCAAACCAGGTTTATAGTGAGGTGAAAAACAATAGAGCATACCATTTGCAACTGAAATCACTCAAAAAAGGTAATATTCTGAGTTCTGTAAAACTAGTTTAAAACTGAGAAATTGTCATGTTGTTAAATAAATTGCAAGAAACATACACAATTTGAGGAATGTGAAAGAGGTTTTTCTAAAAAAATAATTTGACTTCAGCCCCATAATATTATTTCCAATTAATTACATATGTAAAATCATCAACAATCATTTTTGTAAGCCACGTTTTGTACATTTGCACTTTTTTCTTGACAAAGCAAGTCAAGAACTTAAGTCATTAGTTTTGAATTTGTACCAAGCGACCTAAAAATTGTGCGCAAGTGTAAATAAATAATTTATTCAAACTAGGTGTATAGTGAGGTGGAATATAGTAGAAGAAACCATTTGCAACTGAAATTTTCTCTCCTTTATCCAAGTATACCAATGTAGAAATTCATCATATGTGCCAATGTTCAAGTTGGAACACATATGAACTCTCGGGCCAAACCAATTAGAATATTAGTAATGAAATTTTAAGTGGGACATGTTTAGCCAAAACCTACACTTAATATATAAGCATGCATCATGTATGATAAATACCTTACATAACTGTGTTTCCCACTTATACACAACTTTCACATAAGGCAAGTTGAATCAAAACTTATAATGTTTAATGAAATCTAAATTATATATATTTAAGCTTAAAGTAAGTATATAACAATGAAAACGTGTGTATAATAGTAAAATGAAAAATACACAATTTGAATCTATCATATTGACCAATAAATGAAGCGAGGGCGTGCATTTTAGCGAAGTAAGGAAATTTCTGCTTACATCACAACAATGCATGCCCAACCCTAATTTCAAGGCCAAATTGAATGATTAAACTTGGAGAGTAACCTTTTTACTCATAAATAATATTAATAAAATTATATATTTTTAATGTTTCACATATATATTTTTGTTGTTCAAGAATACTCCAAATTGCATGGGTTTCATATGGTAGAAGGTAGGGCTTGTGTTACTCAAATAAATGCACACTGATGCCAGGATACTAGGCTAAACATATCCGGGCATATATAAACTCATGTGTGATTCCTTCCGCATGAAAATTCTCACATAAATTCTTCATTAAAAAAACATTTGCAACTGCGTAAAATGTACATAAATAAAAGAGAGCTTATATAAACACAAATATACTGATATATATATACACAAGAAATTACTTGGCCAAATATTACAGTGGATGGTCTTCGACTCTCGGCCTTTTACAAAAATCTCTCAACCCATTCCTCACTCTCTTTGTATTTCTCACTTCCTCACTTGTCTTTTTACACTCTCACAAGCTTCATATTTATATAAAATTATGAATGAACTCCAATCCATAATTTTCTCCACACAATTCTCAAACAAAATCTAAAATAGATTCATCCCTTATTTGACTCAACTAAGTCTCGTTTAAGGAATTCCTAATCCCTAGATTATCTACCTAATTCAACTCCACTCATATCCTTAATTTATTAAAGTAATATTTACAATAATCCTCACATTTATATTTTCTCTCTTAATTTATTAAAAATGAGAAAAATAATTAATAAAATAATTAAAACACCTGACCCCCTAAATTACATAAATAAATAATGAAAATTTAGCTTTGATGCTCCTGCATCAGACTCCCCATGTACAGAAGCTTCCATAGACTCTTGTCTATGAGGTCTATCGCTTTTCTGTAATAGTGCGACAGCCACAAGTCCTGATGATTTGCTCCCTCTAGATTCCAGACTCTGTTCCGCCACTGGTCCTTCAAAGTATCAACTCTATTTGGTAACTCATCACACTCTCTGTCAATCAGATTCCATCGGCTTCTCCAATAATTTCTTTTGCCAATTCCTCGGAGTAATTCCTCTTTGTTGAATTCTTTCGTCTCCAACTGAGCTGAATACTCAACTTTCTCCAATGACGAATAATCAATAACTCCTTCTTGATTATAATTATAGTCTTTCATTGCTTTTATAGAAACAAATTTCTCGTCCAGTGTTGTACCTGCATTCACCAACAAACTATTAGTTTTAAAAAGATAAGACCTTTCGGTCTCTTTTGAGGCTTCAAGAACCAATCTCCCATGATCGACTTTCTGGATTTCAACAGATCCTATTTTGGACTGCTGACTATTTCCTTCTTTATCCTGCTGGTTCAATATTTCTGTCTCCTTTATGTCTCTACAAACATAACTTTCTTGCTACCTCTGATATTTCATCTCAACTCCAAATAATATCTGCTCAATTTCTTTGATTTCGACATCATATTTATTAATGTCTCGTTCTGTACCTAAAATCACATTATTATTTGAAAAGTTAAAACATTCACTTAACTCCATAAATGTTAAAAACATTTCATCCCTATCACACATAGTAACTACAATTTCTTCTGGATCAAGTTTTGCAAGTTTTACTTCTCTCTCAGGTTTCTTAGGCCACCATTCCAAGAACTCGATTTCCATATGAAATATTTCTAGCACTTCATCACAACCTTCATTCCTAGCTTCATTCTTTTTCTGGAAATCTTCCTGAGTTATCCTATTTTTTGTTTCATCACACTGCAAAATTCCATCAGTAATTTCATTAAACAAATACATTTGTTTACCTCCATGGAATATCTCTTTGGCATTTCCATTATGCTCTTGCTCCATAACAACTTCAACTGGTTGTCTTACCCCAAACAAGAATTCATTTATGATTTCTTCCTGCTGCAACAAATCAGTACCTTCCTCCTCTGAAAGGAATTCTACATCACACTTTACCTCAAGATTTTCATTCATTTCTGTGACAATTTCACTAGACTGCTCACCATCTTTTTCATATCCTACAAACATACATAAACTGTGAGAAAAAATGCAAGGCTTCATGGCCCCATTTGCTTCTCTTGACAATACATCTTCAAATTCCTCTGAACTATCCCAATTGTTCATGAGATCTTTGTCATTGATCTCTTCACCCAAAATTTCACCCTGTTCTAGGCCAAAAGTGGAAACATCCATTTTTAACTCAGCCTCTCTGAGTTCTTCACACCTCATTTTAACACTTATCATCTGCTCGAGCTACCTCAGCTCTTCTGTCAATTTTATGTTTACCTTCTTTTCCCTCTTTGTGTGTAGTCTCTACCACTTCACTTTCTTCCTCATGGTCCAACCATGTGTCTGGTCTTTGATGTTTCTTTGCAATAATTCCATCAAAAATTCAAGGTGAATTGTTATCCCAGCCTTCTCCCACTCATAATATTCATTAGTCAACTGCTGACATATGCCACTTACCTTGGCATTTTCCTTCTTCTTTCTTCTTCTATGGTCTTCGTCAGATATTCTGAAATTACCAGTAATCATCTCCTCCTTTGTGAACTTCATATGTTCACGTGTGGATTTCATTCGAATCCTCTTTTCAGCAAGTCTTCCCACATGCCATTCAACAATTAAAGCTTTCTTTCAACGCTTGGTATCTTTCAGTTCTCTGTCTTGGAATCATCTCTGGAAACTCTCTTGCTTCACTTTATTGCAAACAACACTTTAGTAACTCATGTGTTACAATGACCAATTCTTTGGGTGATGGGATTTGTTGATCATGCACCCAATTACATTCTGACCTTTGATTTAGCTTACGATTCTTTGACTTTAGACTTTACACCAACTCTTCATCTTGGATGAAAAATACTCAATCTTAACTCAAACTATCCAAACTTTCATTTAACCCTAACCTCTGTTTTGACTTCAAGGCTTGACCCAATAATTATGATAGTGGATATTTTGACTTAATTCAAGTTATACAATCCTCCAATGAACATACAACCCTATTACATTTTTTTAGAATGTAACATCTTCATTCTCTCTCATACTTCATTCTTATGAAAAATCATTAGTTTCCCATTATCATTTCATATGATACTGAAGTATTTAATCTGAAATGCATTTCACTTTATTTTATGGTGAAAATAAATAAACCATTCAATTTCCTACATTCAAAAATACCTTTCTGAATTATCATACCTTATGCTCCGATTAAGGTTATTAAAAAACCTTTCCCTTGCATTTGCAACTCTCTAGATTCCACTCTTATGTGCCGTCTTTGTCACTGTGAATACTCGCATGCCCTTCATACCATAAGATCGTCATCTTAATGTAAACATTTTTCCTACACTTTTATGCACCATACAACATCAATTCACATCTCTTCACCTGTGTACAGAGAACATGTTTTCAACCTCTTTAATGAATAATGTAAAACTTGTACATTGTGTCCATCCTGAATAACGCCTCCTTATATGCCGCCACATGATGGTAAAAAAAAAGTTTCTACAACATCAAGCAATTGTGTTTACAATACTAAAACACAAATCAAAATATTTCTTCCATTTCCAACTACAAGCTTTGGTCCAAAATGACTTAACCAAAACTGCGAAGAATCCAAACTAAGCATAATAAACCATCTCACATAAAATTCATGTTTCTCTTTATATCACCCAGGATTAACACATTTCATTCATTTCCCATTGATTTATACCTCCGCATTTGCAACATTTTCACTCTTTCATAAAATTTACAAAATATCAACTTCTCGAGTATGGTGAGGAAATTTAATCATCCAGATTTTAAAATACCTCTAGTCAATGAATATTGATTCATTCAATGAGCACTTACCTTGAATATTCTTGTGGTTGAAATGATCCAACCCATCTCTTGCGTATTTTTTTAGGAATACATTCAAGCCTCTAGAGACTTACTTTGAACACACAAGGTCCATTTTCTCCCCAGTAAATAAATCTCCTCAAGCAATTTTCTAACATAAATATTTTCCCAGCAAATAATGTTAGAAACCTTCAAAGTATGCACAATCTCCCATTTTAGCTAAAGCCAAGTTCCCTTATCTCAATCTCTCGCGTTTCTCTTTTAATTTCAATTTCTTAGCTTTGAAAACATGAAACCTTCATGTAATAGAATATCCTTCCAAAATTACATTTTCCAAAAAAAAACGTACATGAACTATTTGCAAAAAATTTACCTCGGTCAATCCCAGTGACTTTTTCTTATTCTGGAACCGCACCTCTTTCACAAACCAACACATGCCTTTTTTAAGTGCATTGATACGACTGGCTTCCAAAAATTGATGTAGAACAACAAATTTCCACTTTACAATTTAGTATAGTAAAATGTTCAATTTTACTAAGGCCCGGATTTACTCTCCCCAATGATGGAATTTTTTTTTCGAACAAGCATATTCCACATTAGCCAATACTCTTCTACAATTTTTGCATTCTACCAAACTTTGTAGAATTGACGATCACTAACTCTGCAACAATATTAAGCTAGAGGTGAAAGAAGCAGTGAACATGCAAAACCACACGTATAAAGTCGAAACAAACAACTTCAATATTATTTCAATGACATAAAGGAATGTGTTGATTGGAAACATTTTGGATGTCACCAAATTTGGCTGTGATTCCGCATTCTTAGGTGAGTGTATCATACAATTTCCATATTTCCACGCTGGGAGCTTGCAGGGTACTACCAGATTTCAACACAAAGAAATCATCGTAGAGGGGAATAAACAGAGCCCAGAGAGATATATCAATAGTTCTAAGGGATAAGTGACCATTTTAATATAGTAAAGAGATCTATGTACTTCAATATGTAAAACACCTCTAGATAGTGGTGTTTCTCACGTCTTCCAAAAACCGTAATCTCCAATATTCGTAAATTCTAGCCAATGTCATTAGTTTCCCGGAGCATCTTGGCTCACATTTGCTTGGTTTTATCCATGAAAAATTTTCCAATTCAATGGGTATAGGCCCATGTCCACAATAATGCAAAAACAAGCTCATTTGAAATGGTTTGACTACACTTAAAACCCATCTTGACTTCCTCGGCGTCATGCAAAACTTCCATTCTCGGAGTGAATTTACAGTCAACAGATTATATGATTTATAATAAGCTATGTATACATCCAAGAACATAAAGCTACTATAGATTACCTGAACTAAAGGTCCGACTAGACATATCCAAATGCAGAGAAGCCTTTCAGAAAATTATAGATTGTTCTGCTTTTGCAAGAATGAGATGGCATCATTCCCATTCCAATTCACTAGAGCTTAAATTAAAAACTTCTTCATGCAAATAATATGGAAATTGGATGAACTCTCTGCACACTAAATCGTTGGCTCCACATGACACATCGCTTTCCAAGCTCAAGATCGGTTTTGAAGCTTGATTCTTTTGCTGTTACGACAACACACTGCAATCATGGAATATTGGCTCTTACAACAACCGAAAACAATCGTATCATGGTGGAGAGGCTACGTCAATCGTAACATACCGACTCTCTTACCATTGACTTTCACCAAGACTCAACTATCACCAAATTACAATTCAATGATAAATATCTCAAAATGTTGTGCCAAATACACGATCCCAGAGCTTCATGAAAGTAAGTATCTTAACATTCCATTATTTTGTTCCCAACGATCTTTGAACTGCACACACTTCCGACTTTGATACAAAAATGATGCCAGGATACTGGGCTAAACAGATCCTGGCATATATAAACTCATGTGCGCTTCCTTCTGCATGAAAACTCTCACATAAATTCTTCGTTAAAAAAACATTTGAAACTGCTTAAAACGTACATAAATAAAAGAGAGCTTATACAAACACAAATATAGTGATATATAAATACACAAGAAATTTCTTGGCCAAATATTACAGTGGATGACCTTTCAGCTATCGGCCCTTTACAAAAATCTCTCAACCCATTCCTCACTCTCTCCGTATTTCTCACTTCCTCACTTTTCTTTTTACACTCTCACAAGATTCATATTTATATACAATTATGAATGAAATCCAATCCATAATTTTCTCCACACAACTCTCAACCAAAATCTAAAATAGATTCATCCCTTATTTGACTCAACTAAGTCCTGTTAAGGAATTCCTAAGCCCTATATTATCTACCTAATTCAACTCCACTCATATCCTTAATTTATTAAAGTAATATTTACGATAATCCTCACATTTATATTTTCTCTCTTAATTTATTAAAAATGAGAAAAAAATTTAATAAAATAATTAAAACACCTCACCCCCTAAATTAAATAAATGAATAATGAAAATTTAGCTTTGATGCTCCTGCATCACACACCAGGACATGTAACTAATTAGTGGTAGTATAATTATCATCCCATCCTATGGGTCTACGAAATTTTACCCCAATATTGTGGTGTAACAAAATCCTAATGGGCCTCAGTCTTCTACTGTAACAATGCCCTAATGGGCCTCAATTCTCGGGGATGACAACAACCTCTTTGGGCCTTCTTACCGATGATATGAGAAAAGATTATGACAAATATATGAAGGATATTTTTTGATCCCTATGACAAAGATATCACAGCATACCTATTACTATTATGTTGCATTATTTTTGCTAATGTTTTCTCTACATAATTTCTTATGATGATATGAGGTGGATGTAATGTGAAAATGTTTTAAATGTTTTAAAATGAAATTATCTACAATAGAGACTTCTAGCCCTAAGAAAATTAACATTGTTTCTACTCTACTGGTTAGTAAATATGTAATAATGTAAATGCGTGTAAAATAATAACATAAACAACCTACAATTTGAATCAATCAAACTAAAATGTAAACAATAAGTGTAGGGGTAGAATTATTGGTAGACTATATTTTGAATAGAGTATAATTAGTCCTTACAACATAAATATTAATTAATATTAGAATTTCCCCCATGTAACACACTTTACCACTAGTGTGTATATTAAATTGGTTTCATTCCTCATTTATAACTTAGTTTATGCAATCACTTTAGAGCTAATTAAATTACTCTCAAGTGAATGTAGTGGATTATTAAAACTATGGTTATTCTTCTAAATGTATTCTATTAATCTTTGATTTTATTTGAGAAGAGTGCTATATTATTGTAAAAATTATACTTTTAATTTTCAGTGGACAATAAATACTTGATGGCACCATACTAGGAAGAATTTACGCTGACTATTATGCCTCAACGTGATCACATTATTTGACCTGAGTCAGTGCTAAATTTGGTAATGGGAAAATCAAAATTTTCAGTGGTGGGTGGGTCAAAATTTTAAAATTCCCATGGCCAAAAATTTGAAATTAAATACCCACCAACTATTGAATTAAAACAGTTCCAAACGCTTGTCCTCTGTGAATTTTTTTCAGTGTTGATAGGCAAAAACATAGAGAGAAAAGAATAGGTTTCTCTACTCCCACCTAAGTGTCAATCCAATGTCCACCCATTATGTACATTTTAAAGGATCTTAAGGATTCATACATAACTTACACAATATTTCCATTTTTCTCCCTTTTTTGTCTAGAAATTGGAGATGCAAAGGAATTGTTAGTTCTGTGAGCAGAGGGTGGACTTAGAGTTAAATTTAGTGATATTTATTCATGTATTGTGCATAATGGTTTGATTATCATAAAGTTTTGTTGAAAATTTAGGCATATTGTGTGTATGTGATGGTTGGATGTGTTTTTTTTATATCTAGGGACATGAGACTAAAAAAGAGAAAGAGGCCTTGGCTTTGATATTGGGGATGGAGGTAGTTACCAAAATTGACAGTGTGGACTTGAAATTTCTTTCTATATACGAAAAAATGATAAAATAAAATCAATGAAACACTGCAAGCACATCAACCAACTCAAAAGAAATCAATTGATTCCCCAACCACTCTTGGATCGAGCAAAGTATCAGGAGGAAATTATTAAGCACAAATGGTAAGAAATTAGAATAGGAAACAAAGTATTCCAATTCCCAATCCATTCCTAGGACACAAATCTCTTCTTCCATGATTCCACATTCATGGAAACTTTTAGGGGCTAATATTCACAAGTGGGTTAATTTTCCATGATTTTTCCAAAAAAAAGATTCGCCAATTTCCAATTTTTATAAAAATGATTTGGCCAAATTTTACAAGATATAATTTTTTTACCTTAAAAATTTCCAACATTATATAGAGACTATATATAAAATCATTACAAATTTGAATAATTTTACAAATACATTAATAAACATTTTATAGTTTGCATATTAGGGACTAGTTAGGTTCACCCATGGTTTTAAACTTCAAGATAGTTATCCATCCTTAAAATTTTCCTTGTCCACATGATGAATCTTGCATTGGTAGCTATGATACAAGGATATAATATTGTTATAGCATCATTTCTCACCTCTATATACTTGATTCTCTATGTTATGGCCTTAGGCAAACCATTCCCTTTAGACTTGGTCCTTTACCTAAAAAAATATATTTTGAATTCCATACATGAATATTCCCTCTCAAAGGCGCGTGCACATGCGGGTCCAATTATACCCAACCCGCTTCTATAATTTAGAATATGAAAAAAATATAAAATTCCCTATTTTTTGGGTGGGGTTTATGGGCGACACCAGAAGCCTACCTCCATGATCCTGTGGTCAAACTGTTTCCCAACTAAAAAAATTGTTTTGAGGAAGTATAAATACATCTCATGGGAAGGCCTGAAGGGAGAGAGAGATATGTATTAATACTATAACCATTTAGTCCCTGATCAAGTTCATTTATCCCTTTGCCTCCTGCACTTCCCAGGTTGTGGAAACCCTTGTTTCTTTATTAGATATGTTCACCTCTTTTATGTGACATCCTTGTGTATGCTTATGGAAGAAGATTGTTGAGGCTTGGGCTGGACAGATCCGGAGGATGGTTTCACTTGGAGCCATGGCTTATTTAGGTGGTATTCCTCCACATACTTTTACATACATCAATAAAGAAGTTTTTTCTTGTTCCTAATGTCGTGATATTTAATGCGTTTATACATGTTATGATATTTTTATGGTTGATTTCATGTTATTTTATTTATAAGATTATATGATCTAACCACTGACATCTAGAACACGCTTTCAATTACTACTAGTCTATGTGATTTTTGTTAGTCATCAGTAATTTTTTCCTTCATAGATGACTAAATTATTTCCCTAGATTTCTAGAAAAAAATTTCATGAACATTGTGAGTTATAGAAATCTCACTGCCTTCATCATCCTTAAGATAATTTTTCACTATTTCATCATTCCATCATGTCAGGCTCTGCTTACCAGTCCCAGAAAACCCATCATTGGTTCATGTCACTCATTTTGTCTATATTTTGTCACCTTTATCCCAAATCCTCCGTTTTGTTTTTGCCTAAAAACCCCCCACAGCTACCTAATACCACCAATCAAACAACTCTATTATGTCTCCCAAGAATATCTCAAGCATTGATAGTCCCAAAACTGTCTCTGTAGGCCCTTTAGATAAATCAAGTACAATGTCTTTTGGATCTTCAATACATCAATCTATCAAAAACTTTGTTTTACACCTAAATATCCCAAGGTCTAAATTTTCAGTGAAAATCCAAGTCCAAGGAACCTTTCACTAAGTTACCTAGGGTTTCACATGTCATAGGGTGGATTTGGTATCGTAAAAATCTATGTTTTATCTCTATAAGGAGACTTCTTTCCAAAGAAGAAAAGGGACAAGTAACTTTGTCCATAAACTAATCAAAGGGCCATTGAAGAAAGTATTCCTTAGCCTAGTGCACAAATTTTGCAAGGGGCAACTGCCCTTGCTCACATTACTGCAAAGAGATCAAGAGGGCCACCAGCCTAGTAACAGAAAATCAATACAAGGGTTACAAGGACAAAGGTCAAATAATGATGATAGGGCCTCCTTCATAACAATAGATGGCATTTCAGGGGGTATTCAAGCTACCCTCTAGGGTTTGACAAATAAACACTGATTCCACTTCACCAAAAGGACAAAATGACAAAGAGTATTAGTGTAAAGGCTTGACTTTTCAAAATTACATGTAGAGGCATAAAAAAGGATCAAAAGGATATTTTTCCTCAAAACTTTGTCAAAAAACCTTTGCTTTTTAAAGAACTGGTTCATGTTTCCAAATGTGGACAAGAGGCATAGAATAACCTTGCTGAAAGGTTTTTGAATACAAGAGAAGCATATAAATGCTCTAGCTAAAGAAAAAAAAACTATTTTTTCTTATGCTTCTACCACCTACAGGACAAAAGGACCAAAAAAGAGAGGAGGAGAGTCATTGAATCGTTTTTAGGGTTTTTCTGCAAGAAACTGGTTGATGTTTTCTGGCGCTATGCATCGACAGAGGTGCTATGAACAGAGCCGTCGGCACTGTGCATAGATGAGGCAGACACAGTGCAAAAAATCACTGCGCTGTGCACCAGAAGAGACACTATGCACAGGCCCAGGTTTGGCCCGACTTGCCCACCATTTCAACGGCGCTGCGCACCGAGAAGGCCTGACAGGCTCGTTAACCTGCCTGACTTGCCCACACTTGACCCAGCGTTGCACACAGGTCTGCCAACTTCCCGATGTGAACCGGCGCTAGGCATAGAGAAGATCCAACAGGAACATCCTGTCAAGTGGCGCTACGCACAGAGGGGTTTTTGGCTAGATTTTCCCAAAAGTGGCCAAAATCAAATTTTTTTCCTCTAGGACCCTACACAAAGTTTGAAAAAGTTGGTTTTCCCTCTTCCTTTCCCTTCATGTAATCTTTTTCATAATCAAGGAGAGCATTAAAAACCTAATTTGGTCAAACCCTAACCTTCATGGCAGTCAAACATTTAACCTTCTAGGGCAAGGATTTACAAATTGGAAAGTGGTCATTAGCATAAATACACTGGATACAAATCTAAGCCTCTTGTAAACTCTGAAAACTTTCCTAAACCTTCCATTTTGCCTCCATTTGCTAAAATCTACCCTCACCATTACTCATTTTTCCTCCCTAGACCTGAAGCTCTCACCAAGCTAAAAAACCATTTTGTTAAGGGATATAATCAGCCACCATGTTCAGAGAAGAGATTAGTACCAGTAATGATGAAGGCCAAGGGCCTATCAAGCCAAAAAAAAAGGGAGGAAGGGTTAACAGGTTTGAGCCTTTAACCTACCTCTTTCCTCTTCTCCTGATGCATCAAATGCAGATGATGATAGTGATAATGAGGAACAAGAAGATGAAAGTGGAGATAAATAAAACAGTGAGGTAGATACAGAATAAATGAGGAACAAGGAGGTGACAGCAGCAATGAGAAACAAGAAGATGATGATGGAAATAACGAAGACAGTGGGGCAGAAATAGAGGATAATGAATAAAATAATGAGGATGATAGTCAGCAAGAAGATGAACAGGACAGCCAAGAGAAAAATGTGCATGAGCATGACAGTGAGCATAGTCATAGTGCAAATAATGACCATATGAATGAAAATGATCAACAAAATGAAAGTGGGGAAAATGCAGAAAACAATAGCCCATTTGAAAACCAAAAGGACAGTGTAGAAGGGAGTAAGGAAGATAAGGATAATGATGGTGTTAAAGGCCAAATGGACAATTATCAAACCAAGCATGGGATTATTGACAAATATTAGGGTAGAAATGAAGAAGTTGATGACACCCGCATAGGTCACATCCATGATGAAAACCCTACCAAAGCTACCATCACACCTATTCATTTAAATTTAAGCACTCAAATAAGGTAAAGACCAAAAAAAACTTAGAGACATGGCTCAATATTTTCCACAGGCTTCTCAAAACCCTTGAGTAAGTTGTCCACCAAATTTGAGAGAATTCTGAGCAAATTTTGTGTTTTTGAAATTCTGAGGCCTTTGTGCGCAGCACCCTTGGAGCTATGGAACAATTTGGTGCATCCTCAGCCCGTAAAATTTAAATTTTTGGATTCCTCTCATCATCAGTAGTCTTCTCACAAAATTTCAGATCATTTGGAGTAGTTTTGACCCCCCAAAAGGTCAAAAGACACCAAAATTTTGACCATTCTGCCTCATTTTTAGGCAAGGTGTTGCACATAGAGTAGTGTTGGGAGAATTGGTTTTTGGACAAGAAAATGGAACTTATTCAGAAAACCAAAGGTATATATGGAAATAAAACTTGAAAAGGTTTCCAACGAGCCATCACGGGGCAAAATATGACACTGGGAAGAAGGTCAAAACAGGGCTGCAAGTACACCTATTTTCTGATATTTTGGCGCTGCACACACAGGACCAAAAGTGGGAAAAGTCAACAAAATACACTCATTTATTTTAAAATAATATTTTTGAGTTTTTTGAGGAAAAAAACTCTAGAATTAGGTGGAAGAAGTTATTATGACATTTATTTCATAGGATATTATGTGCCTTGGGCCTTGCATGCTCTCCTGGGCATTTATGACATTTATGAGTTTTTTTTAGGGTTTCTAGAAACCTCTTATGGTTTCCACCTCCTCATTTTCTAGATAAATAGAGCATGAGGATTCCATTGTACAAGTTGGCATTTGATGAGATTTGAGAGAAATATATGGCTTATGAGCTTGGAGAAGAAATTGGTTTTGTGAAGTTGATGAATGGCTTGCTAGGATTGATGATGGAGAAGCTTCTTTGCAGTATTCCTAAGCTTGGATAATGGTGATGTGTTCTTAATTTTTTTATGTTTTCTTGTCTTTCATTATGTTTCATCCTTCCATATGCAGTAGATCAGTAAAGAATAGGTTAAGACATGCTCTTTGAAGCACCTTAGTCTTCCTTCTTACTACTACCTTGATGTTTTCCTTTGTTTGGTCATCTTAGGGTATTATTGATTTCTCCTTAGGTTCACCTAAACTTGTTTTGTTTCATATATTCATTAGTATGCTAGTTTACATGTATGATTCATGGTATGCCCTGCTTACTTGAAGCTGTCCAAACTCTGCCTTCAAACCTCTCTTTGGAATATTTTTTGCTAGGTTAAGTCAAAGAGGTCTCCCTCAATCTTGCCCTTTTTCCATGTCTATCAACTTGTTTCAGAGTTCTTTATAGCCTGATTTATGATGTTTAGGAGTTCCCTCTTCATATATTAAGTTATTTGTGTTATATTATATGTTTTCCAAAATTTTGAAGGTGAATTTGCTAAATTTAGAAGCTCTTATGCTTTCTATGTTTCACTAAAATGTTTATCTTAGATATTTATCAGTTTAAGTATTTTTCATTGAGCTTAATGGGTTGTCCTACCTCATGAGTTGTAGCTTTTAACTATATGTATTTAATACCTCCTTGTTTTTTTCCAAACTTTATGTTCACTCCACCTCACACATTACCTTAAGGATCCATTAACCTTGCTAGATTGGCCCTGCAACACACTCTGATTCATCATTGAGATACTCGTGAATTTCATTGACTCCATAGACCAATGGCTTTGAAAGAATCTCACTCCACCTATTCTATCTAATCATAATACCCAACAAAAACAAAAAACAAACCCCAATACTTCATAACTAGCCTAAAATTAAACCTTAAAAGAAAACAAGAATACATCCTTTGCAAACAATAGAGATCCCTCTCTAAATCTAGGAAGGCTAGGTCCTTGGATTCCAAAGTCTGGTTTGATGTTACCCCTATCCATTTGTATCTCAATCAATCTATAAAATTACGGGGAGCTAACATAATGGCGATCACAGTGGGACCTTCTGAGTAAGTTCATGCTTAAAAATTCCATAAAAGATTCAGAAACCCTTGACTGATAGTATTTGGTGGTTTATCTGCCACCTCATCACCACGCTAACATAATGGCGATCACGGTGGGACTTGCTGAGTAAGTTAACAACTTATACATCCTTAAAATAATTTAGAAATCCCTTATCAAGTAGTATTCAGTGATTGCTCGCCATCTCATCACCATCACTAACATAATGGCGATCACTGTGGGATCGAGTACATAGTAGCCTAAGAAACTTTTATAGACTCATTTAACCCTCAGTTAAGCTTATAAAATCTATTGATAGCAAAGAGTAGAAACTAATTGCCTCACCATCCTAGCAATATGATGACTCAACTAGAGGATACTCATTGAAACCTTAGGGCTTAATAAGGTAAACTCAGAAAACCCAAAACAATCCCTAGATTGATTTTTGTCAAAATTTGGTGGTGGACCATCATATACATACCCTCAAAACTACAAAAACATCCACCTGACGACTCCAATGGTCTTTAGTAGCCCTGTTGACCCCACTATTTCTCATAAAATCCCCTAGGAATGCATTAATCAATCCCAATCATGTTGATGGTGGACAAAAAAGTTGAAGCCTTCCACCTGGTGACTCCACAACTCTCAATAAACCTAATGACTCCATTCGTCGAGAACTCTAGACTGGTTGGAAAGATACAGTGACCCTTTCTGATCTACAAACATGAATCCAAGTGTGCAAAGGAGATATGCTCCAATGAATAGAGACTACATACAGGGATTCCCATAGAAAATGCCTCAGATAAATTGGGACAAAAACCTGCCTACATTTCAAGATGAAAAGATTGATGACCCCTTGTTGCATCTCATCAAATTTCATATACATGTATGGAAGTTAAAGGTTGAATGGCATGAAGGCTGCCTTATGAAAATTTTCATGCTGACATTAGAAGGAAAAGCAAGGGAATGGTATGAATGGCTCAGATCTAGTAGTTTGTTCTCCCTAAAATATCTCCATAAGGAATTTTATGAGCACTATAAAGAAAAATCTCCATCCTTGTCATTGGCTAAATTTTTTTGTGACCAATCATGATATCATACAATACCTTGTAGATACTGATGAAAACTTAGATAATTTATATCCTGAAGATCTCTTAGTAGCAATTCATGACTTTGATTCTCAAAACATCTATCATAACAGCTAAGAATAGTTGGTTGAGGAAGAAATCAATCAAGGAATAGAAGGAAACCCACAAGATCTCTCTGAAAGCACAAGTAATGATTTATCATCCCTTCTAAGTGAAGCTCAAGAAGAAATTTGACCTCAAAATCAACCTTCACAAGATAGAGAGAGAGCTATTGTACTTATATCCAAAGAAAGAGAAAAATTCCTCCTCTTTTAACTGAAGAGGAAATAAATCAAATGCTAAACATGCAGCCAGCCTCTAAGCCTTTATCTAAACAAAACATTTCTATTCATTCTCCTACCAATCCCATCTACCATACATCAGAAAGTGAACTTGTAGATCAATTCAAAGAAAAAAAAAGTGAAAATCCAATATGTTTGATTGGTGATGTTACTTATGTTGATAATTTTCCAAAGTTTGATCAGTCTCATGATGACGTCCTCTAAACAGAAGCTAACCTTGCAGAGAAATCAATATTTTATTTGTGGGATGAAGTTCACTATCATCAGCTTAAAAAAATTAAGAAGCGAATACAGGTCACCTATGACACTGATGAGGAAAGCCTTGAGGGTTTACAAGTTAGTGAGGAGTCTTTGACTCTTTGATCTGCTTCACTTTAGTCCATCAGAAATGAATTTCATGTAATTGGAAATCAGAAGTCTTTCAGTTTTGATGTTGAGGTTGAGGAGAATGTTGAAGTTCTTGAGCAAGTTGTTAATGAGGAGCCTTTTCCTGAAATGGTTGAGGAAATCATTTGGGACATGGAATCCTCCTTAACTCTAGATGAGCAGCCATCAAGTACCATTGAATTTCCAATTGCAGATGAAGACTTGGATGTTGATAATCACATGAAAGTTGTTCAACTGCCTTCTCAAGAGGATTTACTGCCAAAAAATGTCCCTACTCATCAACATGATGACTTTCACACAGATTTCATCCCACTCAATCAGAAAATACCAAGTATGCTAGAAGACAACATTGCCATCTATGATGAGCCTACTAGTTCAAACAATCATGAAGAAGAGGAAGAGTTTCTTTCCCAAAAAATTCCTAAGCTCAGCCAAGTGGAGGAAGAAGCAGAGCTAAATCAATCTTATTTACCAAATCTTCACTTTCAGGTATTGTTTCAAGATCCGTTTTCTGATTTGTTAGAGACATTTTAAAAGGGAGTAAAACATGTCAAGAGCAGTTTGATGCACAATTTCAAGAAAATTTTAGGCACTGTTGTTCAAACACAAATAAGGTGGGAGTGGCCTTTTGATTTTCTCAAAAAAATCAAAGATTTAAACCAATATCCCTCATGGAATCATCTTCTTGACTGGTTGTATTGGAAAAGAGAGTTCACCAGCTGAATGTATATCATGTATAGTTTAGATTAGGATAGATAGGAATGAAAATAAGCTCAACCTTTAAGCATCTTTTAAATATAGATCGTTTTGAAAAAAGAGAGAAGAAACTCAAAACCATAGAAAGTGTTATCACCCAAAAATTATCAAAAAAACATCATTGTGTTATGTTTTTTTTTGGTAATGTTTCAAATTAGGTTTAGAAGTCAATTTAGGGTTTGGTTAAGGGTAGGTTATATTTTTAGGTTTGAACCTTCCTTAGTGTTAAATAAATTCATTTTAAAGGTTTTTCATGTGAATTCATTCATCATTTCATAATTCATTTCATTTCCCTAAGTTTTTTCATCAAAACTGTCCAATTAGCCAAGAAACCTTACTTTCGTAGTGCCATTAGTTCAAAAAAGTCATTTTTCACAACGAAAGCGTTGTCTTTTCGTAGTGCAATATGAAGCAAAAACTATGTTTTCTGGTTTTGAGTAGTCTACTTCAGAGGTTTCTGAGAAACTGAAAATGAATTTAGCAAAAATGAAAGAAATTTTTCTTCCTAACAGAACTAACTACAAAACCCTCTCTCAGTTTCCTCAAATTCATTAGGAAGTGGGAGAAATCGATAAATTAAAATGCGTTACGAGATTATTGTTACAAAATGTCCTGTACATGACTGTTTAGCAGTCAACTTCAAGTTCAGTTTCTGGCCAAAATAAAAATTATTTTGGAATTCATAAATGAATTTGTATTTATCAAAGTTATAGCTACAATATCCTCTCTCACTTTTCTCATATGTATTATTAATGGGGATAAACAAGGCTTTCTTTGAAGCCCTATTTTCAGAAACAGAGTTTCCCTGTTTTACACATTTGTTTCAAAAAAAGAAGGAGATATGGTTCAAAAACCCAAGAGATATTTTTATTTAAGACATAATGGCCTACAAAAAATTCCTTCCGTTTCTCAAAATACATCATGGAGTAAGAGATATAGGCTCTATTCCAATACCTATTTTTCATGAAAAAAAACAGTAAAAACTAATAGGCCAACCTATTGCAAATCAAGAAGGGACCTCAAGAAGGTTGGAATAACTCAATTTTTCAAGTGATATGATGAAATCAGGTCTATTTTAAGTTTTTGGCACATTCACACTTTACATTTTGGAAAAATTCGGAAGAATCTGCATACTCAGCAGTTTCCTAGCGCATTCAATGTAAAAAAGAAAAAAAGCGCTACGAAACTGCTATAGCTGGTTTTCTTTCTCATTTTGGTCAATTTTTGAGAGGTTGAAGAGTGATTCAAGAGCTAAAACTGATATGATAGATGTATTAAGGGGTAAGTGAAGTGATGCAAGTGGAAAGGTTTCAGTTTTTGAAGAATTAAGGCTTGAAATGACAGTTTTTCAAAGGCGCCACGAAACTGTTGTGTTTTCGTAGCGCAGTTTATTACATATTTCTTAAACAGTTTTTGGAAGTGGTTTTGACATGTTGGAGGCTAGGGATAGGTGAGGAGACATGTTAAGATAATCTCCAACATCTATGGACCACGAAATCAAGCTTAATTGATGATCAAATTGTTCAAATAATGTAAAGGATGTGATGCCTAAAAAACAGGGTATGGTTTCCTATTTTTGTGGAGGTAAAACAAAGTGGACATGAAGAGCCGAAGCCCATCATAAAAATTTGAATATGTGTTGTTACAATTGGAAAATGATTTAAATATAGGTGGATAAGGTTGTTTTAGATAACAATAAGCAGTTTGAGTCCTTTTTGGATTAGGACTCTTAAGTACATTAGGTGTCTTTATGTAATAAATTCCATACCTTACAGTTATGCAAGATTTTAGTTAGTGTCAGTAGTTGGAAATTAGATGTATCTAGCCTAGAGGCAAATCATCACATGTTGTAATATGTATATTAAAGTATAAGGGGTCGAATTAGCAAAAGGTTGAACATTTTTAGCAAAAAGACTGTGTTTACTGTAAGTGACTATTTTCAGCTTTAATACAGAGAAATTTAGCCAAATTGATATTCATACAGAGTTTTAGTGTGTGTTTTTTCTATTGCATCCTTTTACTATCTATTGCAGTGGTATTTTCTTATGTTTACTCAGAATTCATCTTTGATGCTCTGACTTCCTATGTAGGAAAATTGACTATGTCTCTACTGTTTCACATGTGTATCTTTTGACAAAAAATCTAACATGCCTCAACTTCCATGCTAAGTAGATTGATTGTTTTACTGAAGTTATCATGACTCCATAAGCCCAATGTACTCTTGATAATGTTATTTACAACCAAATTCAATCATTTATCTATTTATGATCACACATAGAGTTAGCCATCTTCAATTTTATTCAAAATGAGTAACCCTTGAGAGTTCCCTCTCAGGTTGAGGAGGCTAAGCCTCAACCAAAAGCTTGGCTTGAAATAGTTGCACAAGATTAGTTTGATGAGCAGCCTACTAGGTCTAATTTTGTGATAACAGAAAGAATGAAAAATAGGGCAGATTTGAAAAGAGGTAAAGCCCCATACCAAAAAAATAGCACTACTGAAAGTGAGAAACCTTAAATGCCACTGCTGGTTCAAAAAGAAGGTCTTGTTTCAGTCATCTAGCCTAAGCATGGCTAAAACATGTTTTCAATTTATTTGTTGATAAGTTAGTAAAAGATAGTTGGTCAAATCGTTCAAACTTGACTTGTCAAAAGATAGATTAGGAAAGAAAGATATTGGTTCACATGCTTAAATCTGAACCAAGGAGAAGGATAGGGATGATTAAATAATGATGAAACACAACCCTCATACCTTCTAGTTTTGTTTTTTTATGAAAATAATGTTTGTGTGCAACTTGTTCTAATGCCACAACTCATGGTAAGTCAGATTTCCTAATCCCGATTTAACCATGCTTTCAATTTCATGTTTATAGCTTAGTGAATGAATCCTATCAAATAGTTTAACCTTGAAAGTTGAATAGTCTAGGTATATAATCAAAGGAGTTTGTTAGCATAATCTAAACTCTAGGAAGAAATAAGATAGAAGTAGATATTTTGTTCTTCTTAAAAAAGAAAAAACGTCAAGGGTTGGCTAGTCCAAATACACCCAAGGAAGAAAAAATGTTAGGAAAGTAGGTTGGGTAGGTAGAGATGAAGTTGAACTAATCATATTTTTCAGATTATTAAGATCATAGCTTCAAGCAATCATCAACAAGATAAAAGAGGTAAAAATATTCCCAATAGATGAGGCACTGGTCTCCATCAGGCCAGAGATCTGAAAATTCTAGACACCTCCTGAAAAGGAGCTGCCCTCCCCAAGTAGAGCCACTATTAGTCATCAGTAATTTTTTCCTTCATAGATGAGTAAATGATTTCCCTATATTTCTAGAAACAAAGTTCATGAACATTGTGAGTTCTATAAATCTCACTGCCTTCATCATCATTAATATAATTTTTCACTATTTCATCATTCCATCATGTCAAGCTCTACTTACCAGTCCCAGAAAACCCATCAGGGTTTCATGTCACTCATTTTGTCTATATTTTGTCACCTTTGGCCCAAACCCTTTGTTTTTTTTTGCCTAAAAACCCCCCACAACTACCTAATACCACCAATAAAACATCTATATTATGTCTCCCAAGAATATCTCAAGCATTGATAGTCCCAAAAATATCTCTGTAGGCCCTTTAGATAAATCAAGTACATTGGATTTTGGATATTCAATACATCAGTCTATCAAAAAAAAAATTTTACACCTAAAGATCCCAAGGTCTAAATTTTCAGTGAAAATCCAAGTCCAAGGAACCTTTCACTAGGTCGCCTATGGTTTCACAAGTCATAGGGTGGATTTGGTATCCTAAAAATTTCTGTTTTATCTCTATAAGGAGACTTCTTTCCAAAGAATAAAAGGGACAAGTAAATTTTTCCATAAACTAGTCAAAGGGCCATTCAAGAAAGTATTCTTTGGCCTAGTGCACAAATTTTGCAAGGGGCAGCTGTCCTTGCTCACATTACTGCAAAGAGATCAAGAGGGCCACCAGCCTAGAAAGAGAAAATCAATACAAGGGCTATAAGGATAAAGGTCAAATAATAATGATAAGGCCTCCTTCATAACAACAGATGGCTTTTTAGGGGGTATTCAAGCTACCCTCTAGGGTTTGACAAAGAAACATTGATTCCACTTCACCAAAAGGACAAAATGACAAAGAGTATCAGTGTAAAGGCTTGAATTTTCAAAAGTACATGTAGAGGCATTAAAAAGGATCAAAAGAAGGCAGACATAAGGTGAAGGTGCAAAAACGATCACATGTTTACTGTTTACAAGCCTTGAAATTCATGAAAAGAATAAAGTGGAGAAGACCTTCAAAGAGCATTGATGTCACTGCCTATCTTTTTCCTCAAAACTTTGTCAAAAGACCTTTTCTTTTTAAAGAACTGGTTCATGCTTCCAAATGTGGACAAGAGGCACATAATAAGCTTGTTGAAAGGTTTGTGAATACAAGAGAAGCATATAAATGCTCCAGCCAAAGAGAAAAAACTATTTTTTCTTATGGTTCTGCCACCTACAGGACAGAAGAACCAAAAAATAGAGGAGGAGAACTGTTGAATCATTTTTAGGATTTTTCTGCAAAAAAATGGTTGATGTTTTCTGGCGCTACACACCGACGGAGGCACTACGCATAGAGCCATTGGCGTTGTGCATAGAGGAGGTGGAAACAGTGCAAAAAAGCATTGCTCTATGCACCAGAGAGGCAGCGCTACACACTGAAAGTGGTGCTATGCATAGGCCTAGGTTCGGCCTGAATTTCCTGCCATTTCAATGGCACTGCGCACCAAGAAGGCCTGACAAGTCCATTAACCCACCCGAATCGCCCACATCTGACCCAACGCTGCACACAGGTCTGCTAACTACCTGATCTAACTTGGCGCTATGCACATAGAAGACCCAACAGGAACGGCCTATCGACTGGTGCTACGCACAAAGGGGTTTTGGCCAAAATTTCCCAAAAGTGGCCAAAATCAATTTTTTTGCCTCTAGGCCCCTGCAAAAGGTTTGAAAAGGTTTTTTTTCCCTCTTCCTTGCCCTTCAAGTAATATTTTTCATAATCAAGGAGAGTATTAAAAACCTAACTTGGTCAAACCCTAACCTTCATGGAAATCAAATGTTAAACCTTCTAGGGCAAGTATTTACAAATTGGAAAGTGGTCATTAGCATAAATACACTCAATACAAAGCTAAGCCTCCTTCTAAAATCTGAAAGCTTTCCTAAACCTTCCATTTTGCCTCCATTTGCTAAAATCTACCCTCACCATTACTCATTTGTCCTCCCTAGACCTAAAGTTCTCACCAAGCTAGAAAACCATTTTGTTCAAGGATATAATCAGTCGCCATGTCTAGAGAAGAGATCAGTACCAATAGTGATGAAGGCGAAGGACCTATCAAGCCAAAACAAAAGGGAGGAAGGGTTAATAGGTTTGAGCCTTTAACCTACCTCTTTCCTCTTCTCCTGATGCATCAAATGAATATGATGACAGTGATAATGAGGAACAAGAAGATGAAAGTGGAGATAAAGAAAACAGTGAGACAGATACAGATTTAAATGAGGAACAATGAGGTGACAATAGCAATGAGAAACAAGAATATGATGGTGGAAATAATGAAGACAGTGGGGTAGACACAGAGGATAATGAAGAAAATAATAAGGATGACAATTAGCAAGAAGATGAACTTGTTTTGTTTCATATATGGATTAGTATGCTAGTTTACAGGTATGATTCACGATATGACCTACTTACTTGAAGCTGTCCAAACTCTACCTTGAAACCTCTCTTTGGAATATTGTTTTCTAGGTTAATTCAAAGAGGTCCCACTCAATATTGCCCTTTGTCCATGTCTACCAACTTGTTTTGGAGTTCTTTATAGCCCGATTTATGATTTTTAGGAGTTTTTTCTTCATAGATTAAGTTATTTGTGTTATCTTATATGTTTTCCCAAATTTTGAAGGTGAATTTGCTAAATTTAGAGGCTCTTATGCTTTCTATGTTTCACTGGAATGCTTATCTTAGATATTTATCAGTTTAAGTATTGTTCATTGACCTTAATGGTTTTCCTTACCTCATGAGTTGTAGCTTTTAACTATCTTTATTTAAGACCTCCTTGTTTTTTTCCAAACTTGATGTTCACTTCACCTCACACATTACCTTAAGGATGCATTAACCTTGCTAGATTGGCCCTGCAACACACTCTTATTCATCACTGAGACACTCATGACTTTCATTGACTCCATAGCCTGATGGATTTGAAAGAATCTCACTCCAACTATTCTATCTAATCATCATACCCAACCAAAACAAAAAACAAACCCCAATACTTCATAACTAGCCTAAAATTAAACCATAAAAGCAAACAAGAATACATCCTTTACAAACAATAGAGAGAGCCCTCTCTGAATCCAGGAAGGCTAGGTCCTTGGATTCCAAAGTCTGGTTTGTTGTTACCCCTGTCCATTTTTATCTTAATCAATCTAGAAAATTATGGGGAGCTAACAATTTTATTGAATGAGTTACAGGTTTTGAAGCATGTAGAGAAGTAGAGGGTTTGAACCTTGTGGTATCACCTTCAAACGTAGGACCTATTATTAAGGCCTCTTCACCCAATTTTACTAGTTTAAGCATTATGACTGTTAATTTTATTTCTTATTGTTGTTGTATGCTTCTTTCTCTATTGGGGTTCTCAAACCAGACCCTAGGGTAATTCATCCCGTAAAAAATATAGCGTAGTTTTAGGAAAAATCTATAGATCAAAAGTGTTGGGCGGTATAAATGCAAGATTTACACCAAAATTTAAATTTTCAATCCGAGTTGGTAAGCTTAGAGGCATAGCACAATAAATTCCAAAATACAGCCTCAGTGATTTTTCAAATAAAAATAAAGCTCTTGAAAATAATTTATAAAGGCATCATTCAGGAAAAAGGAACAAGACTCTTCAAAGCCAAGTAAACATTCTAGGAATCTATTTTTGGATCCTCTTCTGGGTTGAGTTGACTCATGCATAAAATCTTCCTCAGTTGTCTAGGGAACAGGGGAACGTAGATTCAAACTGATAAACCATTCAGTAAATAAATAATGAAAAATCCTTTTAAAGTGTTGCAGAGATTGAAAGCATGAAATAAAACATAAAAGAACTTCATTCCAATTAATATAAGGAAACTATTGAATGATTTTAGAAGAAATATAAATTATATATACATTACTTCTATGGAAATAATTGAACAAAAAGTGTGCAATACAAATAAGTTAAATACATATGTTGCTTCCAAGCTCACCCTGATCTTATAAAATCATTAAGCACTTTTTCTTCAACACAAAAATATACTATATTATGTGTTCAACATTTAATATGATGAAAGAAATATCAATCATAGCTATTAAATTCAAGACATATTAAGAATTTTGTGAACACTTTACTTTGACAATAAAACAAGATTCACAACTTCACCTTATGCTGATCCTAGCATTTGTTTATTAAGATTTCAAAAATGAATGTTTTTCTTCAAAGTATGAGAATCAGTTTCACCTTTCAAATAATAGTTTTAAGGCAATTATGAAGGCTCAAATGGTATGTGCTAAATCAATATCCTTAATAATCCACTATATCCTTGTAAGTAGCAACTGAAACCAGGGTAAGCATCACACTTAATATATAATGAAAGGAAGAGGTGCAATGAAGCATTCACTATCTATCCTCTATCTAACTCAGCTCAACCTTAATGAGAATACATTCCAAGAGAAAAATTACATCATAACGAGAACAACGAGAAAGGAATTATGGAACAAAATTGAAAAAAAAATGATTGAAAAGAAGAGTTGTAAATTGAAATTGTAGAGCTATCTTCAGTCACACTCATACCATGCAGCTGAGATAAAATGCAGAATAATTCTAAGAGGTTTGGAGCAATGGACTGGTTGGTGGGCCCAACCACCCATCTCATTGCCCTTGCAACATCTAAATCACAATACTAGAAGATTCAAAATAATTGTAAACATAAAATCGAATGCTAGATTATATTAACATTTAAGTATTGTTACATAATTTTTGAACAATGCAGAGCTGAGCTCTAGTGGTCCCCTCCAGGGATCATCCCACTAGGCACGTAGGCTCCTCCCTTCCTACACAACACAATCGACATTAGTTTACAAAAATATGATTTACAAAATACAATGTCGAATCTCCCTTATTTCAGTATGCAAACCTCTCTCTTATATCAAAAGTGTTGCCTAATTGTTAGGATCTATGGTTACATAGGCATACAAGTTTATAAGTATGCAACAGTTCTTAACTAACAAATGAGATACAATCTATCTCCTTCTTCCCTACAATACATAGCCTTTACATTTATGACAACAACGCCTTCCATTATTAGGATCCATAGTTACAACACATTCAAATACTACAACGCCCATTTTAGAGTTATAAACTGATCTTAAACCAAATTAAGAAGATATCATGACTGGATGGATTTGAATTGATCTGGAATTTCCCATGTAAACACATAAGCTGGTATGGAACATGGAGGGCCATTCGGCAGGACTAATTTAGGCAGTCACTAATTCCATAAACGTTCAATTTCTGTAGTTTGGATTGCTTATGTGCATGAAAAATGGAGTCTGAACGTTGTGGGTTTCATCCACCCACGTAATCACACAAAACCTGTATCTCTTGTTGGCTATATTGCTAGGAATAAATGACACGATATATGTTTCCTTGTAAAAAATGTGCGAGAAAACTGAAATACTTTAACATCTAATCCCTCCAGAGCATCTATGGTTAGATTGTATACAGAACTAGAGGCAGATCCAATGTTGACATCATCGTGTTTATGCTATTAACAACTTTGTAACTGATAAAAGTTAGTTTGATTGAGTAGTTTGACCATCGTTTTATGCGTTCTCCAGAAGACCTGGGCGTGATTAAAGGAAAACGTCAGCATATCAACCATGTGTTCTTCAAAAACCCATGTGCTTGTTCTCCACCATGGAAGCCTGAAGTATGAGAATCGTGGAGGTGAGAATAGGAACTGTTGGTACAAGAATTGATGGTATAGGAAATGATGATATAGGAAATGAACTGTTGGAACAATAATTGGACTGATGGAATATGAATTGTACAACTACCACAAGGAGAGATTATTATTAATGAAATTTTTACATTAAATACTCTTCAAGAAGAATTCATAAATCAATAACTTTTACCTTAGAATGCCTCTAGATAATGGCCCAATAGTGCATAAAAAGAATAATAATGACTATAAACACCCAATACAGGGACAAGGTTATTCAACAAAAAGCATGAAAATCTGGACAAAATGGAGGCTCACGCACCCCCACATTGACCTTCTTCCATGTCCTCATGAAAGAAAAACAATAATATTATAAAAACATGGAAGAAGGGAGGGGGAATGTTTAAGATCATAATTCTTCCCAATAAAATTGCTAGCAAAAATATCAGCAACAAAATATTAAGATACCTGGTATATCATCATTTTTAAAGCATTCATTAAGTCTGCAACAGCACTATTATAGTGCCAACTAAAACCATGTTAAAACCCTTATGAAAGTATTGAGTGCAGAAATGATAAAATTTCAATGTAACAAGATTAGGTACAGGAAAAAAATGATTTGTACCAGGCATTATGGAAAAGAAATAGACCTCACATACCTATTGTCCTACCTCGAATGAACTCACTGCTTGTCATATATTTCTTTTCAGAATTCCATCGCTAGCTCAAATTCTTATTAACACCAAAGATAAAAAATCAAATCTTTGTTGAAAAGGTGTAATTTCAAGAATACTTCCACAAGGTTCCTATACTTGCTATAATAATCTTGTACCTAATATGGAAATCTTGCACCTAGACCTATAATGCTTATTCAGAGGCAGCCACAATCAACACACATTGTTTTCCATTAACACCTTGTGAGTAGTCATTAATGAGTATTTCATAATTCTAAATACCATGGTAAAAATACGTGAATATTATGTCATGGTATCAGAAAATAGAAATAAAAATACAACACGATGACACCTTCCTGTACCAATAAGAAAATTCTTCACTAAACACTCTATATATTTTGTTCATCTAGATGAAAGATTAGATCTCTTCTTAATCGAGTACAAAGGATTACCTTCACTAAGGGTACCACATCATTAAATATTCCTAATTTTAAAAAAATAGAACTCAAATCATCATGCTTAAATCATCTTAAAACCATTTCCTAATAAATAAAATGTTGAGTTTTAGGGAAAGAGAAAGATAATTGAGTAAATCATAGTATGAAATTAACCTTGATACCATAGACATAGCCACTGCTGACCGCAGGCATCCATAGCCTCGGTAGGGATGTAATTTAACCCCAAAAATTGCATGTGTCCCACTTACTAGATATATATTCAGAGTTATCTTATTTGATTTTAAAAATTATATGAAGGTCGTTGTCCAGGCTTGGTAATCAGTTGATGGTAGCGCCATTCACAATAAGTAACATGGATGAACATGTTGGCTCATGATGAGACCTCCTATCTTCTAGCTTTCCAGTTGAAAGCCATTACTCTAGCTTGGTGAGCAACAACAGTAATGTCATGCATGTTAGATCTCATGATCATGGTAGGTCATGTCATTACGAGACCTCCTATCCTTCCCTAAATGTTTTTTAAACTCTGATTATGATTAACTTCAAAGGTTACTTAATAAGTGGGGAGACAAATCTACTCCTTAAGAGTACAAGATGGCGGGAAAAGTTTTTTAATGACTAATCATTACTGACTAGTTCCTCTACCCTAAAGACTTATTTTAGATAAAATATACTAGATAATATCTAAAATATTATTTGAGTTAATAATGTTATTGTTCTCATGAGAAACTCATTATGATATTTATAAGAGTGGTCCACCATAGGGGGATCTCCAATAGTACCTTGTAAGGGAAACTGAAAATATATGTCTCAGAAGACAACTCATTAGAGTGGTTAATCATGGTTACTTTTTCAAAAATCTGAAGGTGTTAGAGTGAATCATACTCAACAAGAATTTTCATAGATGTGTGTGTTAGCAACCAATGTGGATCAAAAGAAGTTTTAGTGGCTATGATTTGGAAGTCAAAGCCCTAATAGCATTGTTGTAACAAATTTATTCATGGCATTGGTTTATTATTCTACCCAACTCTACCTTAAGAAGCATAAGACCCCCTTTTAAGTATAGGAGTACTTCCAATGCAACCATGTGTGCAACAAAAGAATAATCCTACTCATGTTCAAATTTGAAAATAATATTCGAGAAAATACCACAACATGAGGAACAAACTACATTAATTGATGTGATGCTACAAATTATCGTATGATAGAGGAGGAGTGGATACTGACAGTCATCTGAAACCAAGATTCTATGGGATCCATATACTCTTGGTCATTTTATTCATGGGAAATATTCATTGCATCATGAAAATCCTACAAATTTCTTTGTTTATCCCCTAAAGTGAAGGCTGGATCAAGTAGAGGTTCTTTAATCTCTGCTTCTGATGGCTTCTCCTCATCAAGAATGATTCATAGTTTCTCGGTTTCCATAAGATAATATTCTGGACCTTCATGAGTATTTTCTTCCAGAGGAGTAGACCTATCTCTAATTGATGTCAAAATGTGTTCTTTCTGTGAAGTAGAGACCCCAACTTCTGCTAAAATTTGAGATAATTCTTGGAACAACATCACACTTCTTGAAATTTTCCTTCTAGCTGGAAAGTATTGTCAAAACCTGGATTGAGAGCGGGGGGTTATTTTAGCACTTGAAAAATAGAAACATGCTAACTCAAAAGATCAATTGTAGTTAAAATAACAAACCAAGATTGTAAAATAAGAAAATCACACATGAAAATAAATTAAATAATATCAATTGCAGTAAAGAAAACAACCCAACATCACACTTTGTAGTAAATAAAATCACTCTTAAAAACACAATTGCAGTAAATCAAGCATCACACTTTGAAGTAAAAGAAATCACTTTCAGTAAGGAAAACCTAGCTTGTGGGCTCTCTAGAAATAACATCCAATATGCTTCAACGAGTAAGGGGAATCTCATTAATCTAAAAATTCAATTGCGAAGGAAAGGGAAAATCATGACAAATCTTGAGGCCTTATCCTACAATGCCTCCCCGACAATGACGCCAAAATGTTGGGTGATATAAATGCAAGATTTGCACCAAAATTTAAATTTTCAATTCGGGTTCTTAAGCTTATAGTTGTAGCACAATAAATTCCATAATACAGCCTCAGGGATCTGTCAATAGAAATCAAGCTCTTGAAAATAATTTAGAAAGGCATCATTCACGAAAAAGGAACAAGAATATTCAAAGAAAAGTAAACACACTGAGAATATACTTCTAGCTCCTCTTCTGGGTTGAGTTGAATCCTGCAAAAAGTCTTCCTTGATTTTATAGGGAACAAGGGAACGTATATTCAAACTGTAATATTCCAAAAATTTAGTCTTCTAGCTAAATGGAATATTAGAGTTGTTTTATCACTAAGTAGGTGAATAAATGGGTAGGGAGGCCCATTAACCTCTTTAGAAGGATCAATAACCCTCCTACTGTGAAAGGAGTAAGAATAAGTAGCTAATTTGAGCACCCTTAGGTGTGAACAGAAATGGGATCATGTTGATTCAGTTAACTTTGACCAAGTCAAAAAAGCTGTCTAGATACATTGAACCTCCTTGATGGGTAGTGCATTTTTGGTGGAGGACAACTTGCATGAGCTTGATGGCACATGTGGATGGGACCCAATGTGGAGAGGTTCACTTGCTATATATGGAGAGGATGGGAGCCTTTGTTAGTCATGCTTTGGTTTGATCATTTGATCTTGTCTATTTAGACTTGGTTTCCTCTTGTCGTTTAGCAGGGTTGCAGTGCTGTTGAGCACAGGTTGTTCTCGATCAGCAATCCCACCTCTTCCCTTGAGAGGCCTCTTAGGAGAGCTTGTCCTGTATTTCTCCACATCCAGGCTTGAGGCCAAGTACCATTCTTCTGTCCCAGTGTTATTTCTATAGCAGAATATTGCTGAGTTGCAGGGTGTTGCAGTGGAGGTTTGTTAACACCACTTTCGAGACTTTCTCAGTAGAAGGTGCCTTCCTTCTCCTGAGAGATCAACTAGGAATATTTCTGAGCACATTTCACATCTTTGAAGAAGGCCAAATTATTCCTCATCTCCTACAGTGCAGTCCCTTGTAGGAACTACGTCATTTTTCATAGAGTTGCTACAATAGGGTTAAGACCCTTGTTTCTGAGCTGGTTTCCTAGGGAAAGGGCCAACCCTTCTCCCGGAAAGATAGAGGAAGGTATTCTCATCCCTCTTTTGTATTATTCAGCTATATTTATGTAATTTTGTAGTAATACTGCATTTTCTGAGCTGGATATTTAGATATGCTCTTTTTGTACTTGTACTGTCATGAAACCCTTGTCGGGTTGGCTTTATAATGCAATAAGAAGGCCAGATCTTCATTTTCTTGGCATATTTCTCCATTTAGTTCTAGATCCATGTTTTTCTATCATTATACTGCAAAAAACCTCAGGAAATAATGCTGTTATTTTCTTCAGTCTTTTCTGCGTTACTTAAGTCATGGGATTTGGCTGTTTTTGATTTGATATGAAGCCGAGAGGTCTGTTTAACATATAAAAGGGGATTTATTTTTTAACCCCTTTTTTATGTGATGGGAAAAAATCATATGCTAAGGGAACCAAGAACTATTTCACCCAGTAAAAATGTATATCTTTAGAAATGACGTTTTCAGGGTCTATTTGCTGCATTTTCCCCACTTGGGAATGTGAAGAAGTTCTTATTTTGTTGTTGTTTAAATCATCTAATGGATATGTGTTTTTAACACGTTTTATGAGTCTATTTATCACTGAACATCCATTATTATGTTCAGGTGTTGTTGTAGCTCCAACTTAAGAATATCTTAAAATATTCTTATTGTTGTAGATTTTCCTTATTTTGAGATATTACAGTGGTATCAAAGCAGAAATCCTGGCTCAGCCTGTGGATCTCAGGCCATGAAGCTGTCAAGATAAGGATATATTAATAGAAATAAGACTCCATTATGTGGAGGAAGAAAAGAGTAGAGGCTCAAAAAGCTTCTTCCAAAATCTATGCAAAGCATCAATGAAGATCTTAAGAAGATGAGAGAGGAGATGGAATCTCTAGAGTAGTTTGAATCTAGAGCCATATCTAGGTTGGTAGATGATAGGTATGAGCATGCAGCTACACCCTATTATGCACAGCACAGTCAAATGCCTAGATTTGCTATGAAAGAGATGAAAGAAGAGGAAATGCCAAGGAGGGAAACTCTTAGTAATTTTCTGCAAGAGTATGAATCTCAGGCTGAAACGTTTAGAGATCATATCCCTTTCAAATAGTTTAGCAAGATCAAGGTGGAGAGAAGCAAGCTTCATGACATGGATGGATTTTCTCAATCTACCTTTGATGGATCCCCAACTTGTTTAGCCCAAGCTTGGGTGGAGGAGTTGCATACTTATTTGCAGCACCACCAATTTTCTGAAGATGAAGCCATCAGCATTGCAGCAATGCACTTTTAAGGTAAGACCTATGCTTGGTGGGTGTTTGAGTCATTAAAAAATGTTAATACTTCTTCTTTTGCAAAGTTCACTAAGATATTGGTAGAAAGGTTTGATAAAAAACATGAAACAATCAAACCAACGAAACTTTTGCATAAGTTGGGAGGACCTACAAACTCAAAACCACTTCAGAAACCTATTGGAGGAGCTCACATCTTGCATGATACCTTGCTAGAGGCAAGATCCTTATTTCATAACCTTGGACAAGAGGGCATGAGGGTTCCTTTTGCAAAGGAGGATCCTCTTATTGAGCAATTACCTCTGATTCATATTGAAGATGAAGAGAATGATGGGGGTTACAACGATGTCACATCTAGAGCATATCTAGTGCCTTATGCAGAGGAAGGAGGAGAAAATGCTCCAACTGGAGGATCTCTTGTATCATTTCAAGAAGTTCCCTAGGATCTCACATATGGAAGGCAAAGTAAAATCAATGAGCAACATGATTGTGAGATACTATTGATGGAAGGAGAAGGTAGGGAGGAAGTACATCATCATTTGATGAGCAACACACACCCCTATCTATTTCAGAGAGCTGGTGCAAGGAGGGGGAAGACTAGTTTGCACTGTGAGGGCAAGGGCAAGGTTACCGAACCATATGAACAATCTTCTCTTGCCATTGATGTCTCACTATATGGAGGCATTCGACCGGGGAGGCCACTAGATCTGGAGTTGGTAAGAGAAATCTTGCCATTTGGTTCACCACTCTTGTATTTTGGAGAGGTGAAGAGTTTGGAGGGAGACTTTGGCATGGGGGATGTCAAAGTAGCAGGAAACAGCATGAGGAGAGCTTCACATGCCAGATCACCAGCGTTGTCTCTTGCGAGGATTGATCCATATTAGAGGTCTCAACTCTTGGTAGAGTACTCCAAGGATCTTGGTGCTTGCATGATTCTTGATTACCCTGATGGAGATGAAAGATATATGTTGGATGATATAGTCATCTATTCTTATGGCAGAGTCTTCTTGACTAGAGCTTCTAAGCTCAAGGAGAAGCTGCTACATGCAACACATGAGGAATTATTTTCCATGCATTTTGATGCATATATTTCCTTGGCAGAGGAGTTCATTTGCGAGGGCATCTAGCATGACATATTTCATCATATGGAGATATGCATAGCCTAGATGGTGATAGAGAGGATTTCACAGCCACTTCCCTACTCTTTGAATGTGGGGGAGAATTTCCAGTTGAGCCATTTCAGCTCAAGGTCCCAAGTACATGGTGAAGAATGTATAATTCCACATTATGTTTTGTACTTCTTTACTTTATATGAGCAGCATGTTGTACCAAGGAGGATTAACCCTTATTGCATATTGTATGATGATGTACTTGAAACCATTTGTAGCATTGAGATTGGCTATCTCATTGGTGGTTTCTGGGGAAATCCACATGATTTTTGGTGTGCACCACTGACACCACTTTGTACTCTCATGTTTCTATCTTGTAAAATGATTGTGGCAACAAACAAGTGGTTGGAAAAGCACTTGTTTTTATTTGATTTTATGCAAGCAAAGGATGCACTGCGCTGGTTCCTTGTATGGGACCTTGATCCACTTTCAAGTTGTCATATGAAAACTTGTTTCTATTGGTTTTTGCTTCCATGTATTGATGATATTTCTATGTTCATGGGGAGCTTTGTTTGGAAAGTGGGATATGAGTTGAATATTCCCATTGGGAGTATGATTCTCGCTATTTTGTATGAGTTATGTTTCAGGAGCAGCAATGGGTAGCCCATGATTGCCAAATTACATCTCTCTTCTTCATGTGGGAGGAGCCATTTGGAGGACTTGAGTTTTTGGAGGAGGCACTTCATGGTTTATTTTTTCGGTGGGGTAGCTTGGGCCACTCTTGTAGGTCATGATATTTCAGACCAAGATCAGCAACAGCCCCATACTTATCATAAATGGAGAGAGAAACCACTTGGTTGGGAGGATCCAATCTCTCCACGCAACCCCAACACATTGTATGAACTGGGGGTTGAGGATCTTTTTGAGCTAACTAGATTGGCTCATTTCATTTGGATGATAGCATGGGTGTGGAATTTATAATGAAAGTAAGAGATGCAATGAGGAATTCACTATCTATCATCTTTCTACCTAAGTTGAACCTTCACTAAAATACATTCTAGGAGAACAATGACATCATAACCAGAACAACGAGATAGGAATTGTGGAATGAAATTGAAAATAAAATGACTGAAAAGAAAAGTTGTGAATTGAAATTGTAGAGCTATATTAAGTCACACTCACACCATGCAGCTGCAATAAAATGTAGAATAATTCTAAGAGTTTTGGGGCAATAGACTGGATGGTGGGCCAAACCACCCAGCTCCTTGCCCTTGCAGCAACTAAATCACAACACCTGAAGATTCAAAAGAACTGTAAACATAAACCGAATGCGATATTATATTAATACTGATGTATTGTTACATAAGTATTGAAAAATGTAGAGCTAAGCTCCAATGGTCCCCTCCAGGGATCATCCCACTGGGAACGTAGGCTCCTCCCTTCCTACACAGCGAAATCGACCTCTATCTGCAAAAATGAGATTTAAAAAATATAATGCTATATCTCCCTGAATTCAGTACGTAGCCCTCTCTCTTACAACATCAGCGCTACCCAATTGTTCGGATCTATGGTTACATAGGCATACAAGTTTAGAATTATGCAACTATTCTTAACCAAAATAAGGAGATATGATCTCCAAAACAACAATCTATCTCCTTCTTCCCTACAATACACAACCTTTACATTTATGACAACATTGCCTTCCATTATTTGGATGCATAGTTACAACGTATTCAAGTACCACAGCACCCATTTTAGAGTAATAAACCGATCTTAAACCAAAGTAAGAATATATGATTACTGTATGGATTTGAATTGATCTTCAGTTTCCCTTGTAAAAACATAAACTGGTATGAAAAATGGAGGGCCATTTGGTGGGACTAATTTAGGAATTCATTGATTCCATAAACGTTCAATTGCTCTAGTCTGGATTTCCTATGTGCATGATGAATGACGTCTGAACGTTGTGGGTTCCATCCACCCATGTAATCACACTAAACGTGCATCTCTTGTTGGCCGTATTTCTGGGCATAAATCTCATGTTATATGTTTCCTTGTCAAAAATGCGGGAGAAAAATAGCTAGCGACACTTTAACATATAATTCCTCCAGGGCATCTATGGTTAGATTGTAGACAGAACTAGAGGTGGATCCTATGTTCTCGCCATCATGTTAATGCTGTTAACAACTTTTTAACTGATAAAATGAAGTTTGACCTAGTAATTTTACAATCATTTTATGTGTTCTCCGGAAGACCTGGGTTGGATTTAAGGAACACATCAACATGTCAACCATGTGCTCTTCAAAAACCCATGTGCTTGTTTTCCACCATGGTAACCCAAAGTATGAAAATCGTCGAGGTGAGAATAGGAATTTCTGGTACAACAACTGAACTACTGGAATAGGAATTGGAATGATGGAAAAGGAAATATACACCTGCCACAAGGAGTGCTTATTATTGATGAAATTTTTATATTAAATACTCTTCAAGAAGAATTCATAAATCGATAACTGTTACCTCAGAATGCCTTTATATAATGGCCCAATAGTGCATACAAAGAATAACAATGACTATAAGCACCTAGTATAGGCACAACGTTATTCAAGAAAAAGCATGAAAATATGGACAAAATGGAGGCTCAATAAGAAGCTCGCAAATTTTCTCGAAATAGGTTGAAGGAACCATGCCTTAAATCATTCAAATACCATCTCTATTTACAATTCTCAAAGATATCGTTGCACCTGTAGAAAGAATCAATTCATGACATGGAGACTAAATTTTGCATAGGTTGGCCCGTAAAAAGGGTTAAAGTACAAATGTATCATAACTGTAAGATATTTTGGTGTAATAAAAAAAATAGGAATAAAAAACTCCTTCTCTAGCAAAGGCTCAAAAAAGGCTAGTTGATGTAATTACAGAAGTATGGAAAGAAGTTGAAAAAGCATATGAGAATTTGGATGAACAGAGGAAGTCTGGCAAGGAGAATAACAAGGTATTTGAATTTTCTCAAAATATTATATCTATTTTCTTAAACAATTTTTATATTTGTCTTGTGCATAGTTAAATTCAATTACTAATTTTTTAGGACAAGGCCTCCAACCTAGTCTTGCAAAATGAAGTGGCACGCACCACAGTGGCCAGAAAGGTCTACAAGCCTTGATTTCTACCTTTGTAACTATATATATATTTTTTAAAGTAAATATTCTATTCATTCTTCAAAGAAGAGGTGCATCAGTAGAAAAATGCAGGGAGTATCACCTCGACCAGGTTTGTTGACTACCGTGATCAACATATGACAAAGAAACAAAAAAAAAAACTAAAGACACATTCCACAATTTAGGGGGTCAGAAGCACTAGTAAACACATAAAACAGGTAAAACACTTGTAACCATACTAGTCATCATAAGTGATGGAGGCTGGGTTGTCCAGAGTTGTTCTTAGAGGAGGAGGAGGATGGAAGGAGCACTAGACGTTCTCTTTGAAGTGTGCCATCCAAGCCTTCGACTTCTCTACTTTCTTAGATAACATATTTTGGCCTCTCCAGACCACCACTACACATTCTCGAACATGGAAAGAAAGTAGTGTATTTGGTTCAATGTGGTAATGAGTTCTGCCTGCTCTTCCTACCCCACCCACTCCAAGGTTTCCAGCTGTTAGAGTACCAAATTAATCAAATCCTGATTGTTCTCTAAACAATAATATTATCTCTAACCTAAACCCAAATTACACGCCTTCCCCTGTTTCCGTGAACTACTGTGACATATCGCACCACCCCACATCTGCCTCCATGGGGTGCGACTCCCATGACTAGCCACTGAGCCACCACAACCATAACCACCGTGATCCCCATAAGCCACCCATCATGAACAACCCACACTTCTCCCACTGGGACCCACAAAGACCACCCACCTCAAGCAACATGAATTTCTACCACCCTGTACGAGGCTAGTGGTTGCCACTTCCACCTGTGAGGGAGACTCATAACCCCCTAGAATACCTGAATTGTGCTTAATCTACAAAGAGGAACGATCCATATGGGGAATTGGGCACATTATGGAAGCCCTGATGCCACTGAGAAAGGATGGAGTTGATAAGAAAGTTACTTCACAAACCACAATTTACATCATGGATAAATGCCCCACCCACACTATCATGAATGTAAATAACTAGCCCAAGATGTACGCAAGGAACCACAAATATAAATCGACAGCAAGGACTTGGGTCCACAATTCACCATCCCCCACCCTATGTAGAACAACCTCTAGCCATACCACTAAAAGTCCAACACATCCACTCCACAAAAACTTCCTAACTTTGTAGAACCACAAGAAAGGACTACTCAAGGAAACAAGCTAAATTCCGCTCCTACATAGAGGAGAAACCACCAAACCCCAGCGGGACCAACAATTTGATACTAGAGACAAAGGTCTGAATCCTTGTCTGTGCGTGATAACTAGATACCATACACCAAATTAGAAATTAATGAAATTTTAAAACTGTAAGCGGAGGAAGGTACACTGACGACGAAGTCACCAGCTTTCCTAGATAGGGTTCCCTCTGAAACAGCCACTCTCGTGCCCAAAGCTCAAGCTACATTCACCAAAACAATACCAAGCCCAAAATTCCTAGTAGAAAACCTAGCCACCCTCCAAAATCGTCGACAGATGCCACCTCCTGCATGATTTGAGGTTGATGGAGGTATCACACAAGTAACAATAAAATCTTGTGTACATAAGGTGCCTTGAGAGTACGAGGAGGCCAGTCGTTGCACTGTAGACCATGTGGTAATCATGAATTCCCATGCGTTACTTCATCAACATCATTGGCTTGGTTTATCACCCCCTTCTAGGAACCTTTGTACTTATATTTAATATAAGAAATTATATTTTTTTATTTCCTAGAAAAAAGTAAATGATTTCATATTAATTAGCTTAACTAGTCCATATGCCAAGTTTTAACAGGAGGACAAATATCGTCATCATGCAAAAAAATTTGAAAAGGACATGCTACACAATGAAAATTGGACTTAATATTTTATCTAGATGGAGAAGGAGGTATCAATAGTTGAATTTCAATATGTTAGTTGGATATTATTATGTTTATATGTCAATTTTCATTTCTTGTGATATAGAGTAGAGGCAACATACCATTTTTTCCATACTAAACCAATGAAAAATGTTGTACATTATAATTGTAAAATTGGTTGGAAGATGGTTGGAACATTATAGGATAAATGGTATCCACCTAGGGTAAATGGTGGAATGTTTCCCACAATATCGATGGAATGTTTCCTATTACCACACAATATAGCAGGTCCCCAAGGAAGGGAAAACCTAAGGGACATCTACTAAAATAAGTGAAAAAAATGGGACAATGAACCACTATTAATTTAGCAAAGGTACTCTTCTCTTTATGGAGTTTCACTTATGGGAGGATTCCCCATACTATGCTACCAAAATCAGATTTTCCAAGTACTACCCTTCCTGAGGCTATAAGCCATTAGGGGAGATCCCACATAACTAGGATTGATGATTAACCCCCCATTTAAGGTGAGGGAATGATACTATAGTTAAAAAAATTCCTTCTTCCAAGTCACCCAATAATCCATTCCCAAAGTTCCTTAGGAGAAAAAAGCTTAAGCACTCTATTGCATAGTGAAAAACACACCTTTAGGATTGAATTTCTCACCTTCAAACACATTCTCTCAACAGATGGGTGAGGGGACATATGAATAAATAAAGGAGTAGAGATCAAATGGCACAATAAAAATAAATATTATATGATCATACACGTTCTTCAAATAAGTAAAATGAATATGGGAAATGCACAAGAGAAACAACACATACTGCAATGTACCAACATATGCTAGAATCAACCCGACGACTTTTATTATTCTCTCCAAGGAAGCCAAAATGATTATAGAAGTGATCAAAATGCCCAAACTTAGAAACCTTTTTCATTCGTTCTCATGTATTTTAAATATTACATCAAAATTAGTTGCAAAAGGTAACTATAAAAACATCTACAAATACTTAACTGTTTGTAACTAAAAATTATTTTACAACATTAAAAATGATATTTTCTCATTTTTCACGAGTCAGATGACTAGTGGAACATTGAATTTGAGGGTTAGTGCTTGGTTATGCCATTTGAATATGATTAATCAAAATTTCACACTTCGTCCAAAGTGATTCATCTGGGAGATGAGACTAGGGCATTTTTTGGGATGCAATTTTCAAATTTGAAAGCTTTGTATAATCCGGTTTTGCAACAAATAATGTCTTCATTAGCCAAATAATTTTGAAGTCCCTTTACAAATAATTCACTACAGTTCTTCCCTTTGGAATTGCAATTTTTTCATGTGTTGAATTTTATCTTCTTTCAAAATTCACTAGTTATTTTTCATATAATTCCCAAGAAATAAGATTTCCTTACTAGTCCTAACAACTAGGCAGACCAACTCTAGTCCTATGGAAAAAATTGGGATCAAATAAAGATATTGACTTCTGAACCTCCTTTAATATGTTCTGAGTGTCAATACAAAGTAGGTTTTTTCTCATTCATTTCACTAATTTCCATAATTAGTCCAGCTTTTTCCATGATATCTAATGCCCTTATTTCAATTGAATAGTTTCCATTTCAATATTTGATCATCTTTTTATCCTTGAATGTTTCTTTTTTTACATTTTTCTTCCATGAATCAATCATTAAATTAGACCCATTCATTATAATATTTTGTTGAACCATTATAAGAATATAATCCCATATAGAATGAACCTCCCAGATGATATCATCCCAAACAATATCTTTAGCTTTAATTAGAGACATGTTTCCCTTCAATTTGGTTTTTAACTCCTTGATATCATCCTGTGCTACCTAGTTCTTAGTGGTCAACTCATAATTGTTTTCCTTTGTTATATTTAGCTGCCTCTCCTTCATATCCATTTTTTCCTTTCGGTGAGTTAGTTTTTCCTAAACTTTCTTTACTTCAACCTCTAAAATTATGAGTTCTACCATAACTTTTGTAATATTCTTTGGGGGGTCATTTTACTCACTTGGGACCACAATAGTGCAAACATGACTTTTAATTGATCGTTCTAAGATCTACACTTGTTCCTGCAAAATGAAAATTTATTTATTTCTTTCCATTAACTCTCTCATCAGCACGTCCTTATCTTTTTGAACTTGAGCTAGTTCAGTTGTTTCAATGTGACGAGTCCCAAGAATTTTCAAATTCTTCCTTAATTACTGCACCTTAGATTTTATGTTTTGCAACATGGTTTTGATAGATTCCATGTTCTCTGGATCTATTCCTAATTTAATAATTAGCTTCTTAAACTCCCCATTTTGAATATGAAATTATCTAGAATTTTTCTTTTCTTTCTTGAATTGATTTGAAGCTTCCTCCAAAATATTTTTTTATTTACTTACTATTAAAGAGAATTTTCTTAAGTCATTATAGAGAATTTCACCTGATTTTCCATCCAAATTAATATTGTTAGGAAGTGGGATGTAAACTACATTTATGGATAGATATAATGTTTTAAAATAAGGTCTTGAAGGAATAGGTTGAAAAATTGGATCCATAAGGGACAATTTTAATAATTTCTTTTCTAAATCCATAGTAGAGAGTGGTATTGTTTGATAAGTTGGAGTTTCTTGTGATGCAATCTGAGTTTCCATGTTGCTTATCACCTTATGAATTCTTTGGTCAATTTGTTGATAATTCCTCTCTAACACTTCTATGGGGGAGGGAGTTTCTTCAATTGGCAATGCTACCAAATTAGTGGAAAGAGAGGAGGATATAGAGAACTTTGTGTTTCCCAAATGCATTTTAAAACCTAGTTGATTTGAGCCTTTAGTGTCCCCCTGTTAATTTAACTTGTACCTCTACTTATTCTTCTCTTTGAACCTTTGATATCTTTCGCAATTGTGAGTCTTATAACTCATCATTAACTTTTTTAGGTATATTTATCTTTAATCTCTTCTCCCTCACTACAAGCATTTGAACATCTATTCTTTGTTGCATTTTCTACCTGGCCATGTTTTTTTTATTTTCCATTTTCTCAAGTTCGAGGTTTCTTTCATGAAGATATGGTGCAAAACTAATATCCCCTTTTTTATTTGAAATTATATGATGAGGGTAATATGTCTACTTCTATCCTTGGTCAAAGCCAAACTCCATCATTTCTTCAACTTGGAGGAGGGATTGTCTGGTATTCATGATGAATGGACCAACAATTATGTCTAAATTAGAAATACATCTTTTGTGTGCAGGAAAAAAATGAAGTTGGTCAACATTTAATCTCTACCCTATAAATTCAAGAGAAATTATCCTCATAAGAAAAAATATTGGCAAACGCTGTGGTAGTACTCAACAAAAAAAATGAAAAATATTGATGATGTAAGGGGTATGGAAGGGTGACATGGATGTACAAGATATTATGTGGAGGGGTGAGGTGGATTAATGAAAATCATAGGTTTGCCATGATATGTCTTTCATAGGTTTGTCATGATACATATGTAAGAGAGCTCAATGTATCTCCTTCATATCTGTTATAATATTTTCTCATATCAGAGATAAGAAGGCGCAAGGAGGTCATTATCATACCCAAGAACTAAGGCCAATTAAGGAATTGCTACATGAGAAGGATGAGGCCTATTAGGGTGTTATTACACCACAAGACTAAGGCCCATTAGGGATTTTTTACACCACCGGACTAAGGCCCATTAGGGAATTATGGTTTCATGGAAAATAAGAAGTGCCAAGGAGGTCATTTTCATACCCAAGAACTGAGATCCATTAGGGAACTATTACACCACAAGAATAAGGCCCATTAGAGCATTGTTATTTCACAAGACTGAGGTACAATTTCACAAACCCATAGGATGGAATGATAATTATATCACTGCTAATTAATTATAGGTCATGGTTTTCATTTATTTTAGGCACACAAACCCTACCTTTTACCCTATGAAATCCATGCCATTTGGATATTCTTTAGAACAGAAATATATATGTGAAAAATAAAATTATTTAATTGTATTAATGTTATGAGTTAAAAAATACTCTCCAAGCAGAATCATTCAATTTGGCCTTTAAATGAAGGTTGGACACAAGATATCTCCTTCATGTCTCTGTCATAATATTTTATCATATCACAGATAAGAAGGCCCTAAGAGGCCACTGTCACACCAAGAAATGAGGCCCATTAGGGCACTGTTACACCATAACACTGAGGTACAATTTCATAGAGCCACAAAATGGAATGATCATTATATCACTACAATTAGTATAGGTCCTATTGTGCACTTATTTTAGGCACACAAACCCTTCCTTTTAGCCTATGAAATCCATGCCATTTGGAGTATTCTTAAACAATAGAAATATATATGTGAAAGTTAAAAATATTTAATTGTATTAATGTTACTTTTGAGTAAAAAAATACTCTCCAAGTAAAATCATTAAATTTTGCCTTGAAATGAAGGTTGGGTTTGCATTTTTGTGTAATGAGACAAAATTTCCTTACGTCACTAAAATGCATGCCTAGGCCACATTCCTTGCCTAATTTCATTGATTCAAATTGTAGATTTTTTAATTTACTATTTTCGATGCTTTTACATTGTTATATATTTACTAACTAGTAGAGTAGTAATAGTGTTAATTTTCTTATGGTTGTGATAGCCCCAACCATGGTTCTCTCATAAAATAAAACACATTGTAAATATTTTTTTCAGAAAGAAATTTTAAAAAGCGGACCAAGTCAAGGGAAAAAAATTCTAGAGCTGAGATAAGGTTGATTTCTTGGGATGTCAATGGGTTTCTTGTGAAAAAATATGAATTGTTTTTTAGACATCCAATAAAGGGTTGATTGGTGCGCCTTAATGGGCTGGTCATGAATTTAAAGTTGGGCTGCAAGGAAGTATGTAGGTAATATTTCCTTGAGAAACAATCACAAGGTAAGGAGGACTAAATTAAGGAATCTAAATGTACAAGAAACAAGGACATGAAGTCAATTCCAACATAGATGAAGAGATACTAGAAGAAAGGAGGGGATTTCGATGTTATTTTTGGGGGATCAATTTTACTCTCACTCATGCATGAATCCATATAATTTCTCTCATCCATTCAGAATCGATCAACATTAAACAAAGAAAAAGTGAGGAGTAATGGAAAGATAAGAGAAGAGAAGTCAATGGCCATTTTTTGTTGGAAAGACTAGTGAACAAATTGTTTCTCCTTAGTGAGGAACAATGTCCCTTGGGTCCTTGTAAAGCCAGAGGGTTGTGATGGTTTTCTATGGATTCCCTTGTTGGTGTGAGTGGATTATTGTGTCCTTAGAATACTAGAGGGATAATATCTAAAACCTTCTTGTTGTTGATTTACAACGGGTTATGGGTTACCCTAAGTGGGTGGAACCAAAATATTTTTGTTTTATGGGTGGAAATTTACTCTACGGATTCCCTTGGTATCTTTGGGGTGGACAAAACTAGCCTCTGTAATCCCCGTGCTCTATTTCAATGTTGAGTGGTTGGTAGGTGGAGGAAGGAGCTGGTACTCTAGATTCCTTGTTTCAACTGGAAGTTGGTAATTTTATCGTTGAAGCAAGCCCCTGAATCTCTGGAATCAGGTTCGAGGGTGACAATTGCAAGGGATCTTGGTTGCACCTAACTAAGGTTGGGTGGATATTCCTTGTCCCATACTCAATTGTGCATAATATTCCAAGATAAGTATTTTTATGTGATTGTAGTATTAATAAGCATGTGTTTACATTTATGGATTGAAATCGTTATTATAATTTTAGATGAATAGGTGTCTCATTTATGGATTGAAATGGTGCTTAAAAATTTGGTGAACGGGGGTATAATTCATTCCTAGATTAGAATGGGTTTCCTTACAAGATACTTGATTGTGTTATTGATATGCATAATAAATAACATATATATATACAGATTAAAGGCATCAAAATGGTTCATAAGAACTAGATGTAACCATCATAGTATTTAGTATACGAATCCTTCTATTACAAAGTAAAATTTACAATGAATAAAACTTGTTAATAATGGCCTCTGCATACATATATCGATGGGTGTATATGAATATACTAGTCACAAGCCTATAAATTATTTTATGAGGAATGTGTTGATGTTGAGTATGACTTCTTATTTTAACTATACTAACACGTGTGGCTCTTGGAGCCTTGAATTTTCAGCAATCCTATAGGTCTTCGACAAGCTTCACAGTGTTGCTGGCTATGGAATTACAAGCCTAAGGGTCCACCTTGGCCTACAAATCATTGAGGAGTATTGATCTCCTCAACGCCCTTTTGGTATTTTACAACTCCTATGGGCTTGGGAGAAGTAGTTTGTTCATAATCTTAGGAGGGGTAGTGCCAACAAGAGATAACAACCCATAGAGCCAGGGTGAAATTGTAGCATGGATCTAGTTGGTTTTTGAACCTCTACAACCAAACCTGAAATGAACCATTGCTCGAAGGAAATTTTTTAGCATGGAGCTACGTTGTAGTAAATTTTATTTTTTATTTAGGTTAATTGTTCTTATCTCTCCTCCTACTAATGAGATTTAGTTAATGTTGAAATTGGAAACAAGAAGAGGCTTCTAATTTAATTTTCCCCTAATCAAATTAGAAGGAAATTGTAATTCCACATCACATGACAACTTGTACGAGTTATCTGAGTTTGGAAGACTTAGTTAGCTCAGTCAATTCGAGTTGGGGGTAAAACTGGAGGCATGTAGATTTCACTCTAAGTTTTAGGGGGTCCAATTGCAGTTTATTTTGAGTTATAATTGTTTAACTTAATTATTTGAGTTTAAAATAGTTTAACTAGTTCTAACTGTTGGATGAGCTAGTGAGAGGTCAAGTGATTTAAATCTAATTTAATTCACATGCAGCTATCAATCAGATAACTGATAATTCACTATAAATAGTTATTTCATGTTAGTTCTAAGGAAGACCTGGTTGAGATTAAAGTTAAATTTAAGTATACTATCAGTTGTATAATTAGAAAATTGTACAGGTCATGTATGAGGTCAGCAGGATGCCTTGGATGTATTGTGCAATCAATTATTTGGAATTTCCTAATTAATAGGGGCTAAATTTCCCTCAGGAATGAGTAAGAAAGGTTGAGCAAACCAGATGCAAGAAATTGGTTAAGTATTGGACCAAACTTGCTATGATTAGAGAGAGGCGATCAAAGATAGTGCAGAGAACTCTCAAGCCTGAGAGAAGCATTGTATTTTTTCATATTATTGACTTAATGAAATATACATATAGTGATGTTTTTAGCTGAGGATTTCCACAAATACATATTTTTGTTGTGCGATTGAAATTATTTCTCTTTCTTTTTCATGTGTTTGTTCAATCCTAATTGGTTTCAACAATTTGTAGAATAGTTTCAAGTATTTTGTTTAAGCATATTACAAGATCAATTGAATATATGTGGATTTTATACATGGTATTAGACCAAGAATCACTATAGAAGAGAATAATATGAGTTTTTTTTGAACAGGTGAATCCAATTTGTAGATTTATTCTTCAGTACTGACAACAGATGAAGATGTATTTCTATGGATTGAGACTTGAATATTCCCTAGAGGGTAATTCAAATTACATAGCTTGGAAGGACATGATGGAGGAAGTTTTGGAGGAAAATGGGTTGAAGGAATTCATAGAAAGTGATATTTTTAGGCCCACGATAGCAGATGCTCAAGATATTGATGCATGGAAGAAGAAGGTAGCAAAGGTGAGAAGGATTCTATCAGGAGTTTGGGATCATATTTTCTTGAAACTCCATGGAAAGGAAAATCCATATGCTATGTGGAAGGCCTTAAAATATTTTTTTCATGATGACAATGACCACAAAAATTTGGTGCTAAAGGAAAAGGTCAGAAATATCAAGATGGAGAAGGGTGATATGATACCAAAATACTCAACGAAGTTCACTCAATGTCGATATGAGATTGGAAGTGTTAGTGTGATAGTTTATTAGGATTATTTGCTAAGCCTAGCACTTCTAGGCCTTCCCAAGAGCTAGCCTAGCTACCAAGATTTGGTGAAAGGGAGGGAGAAGCTACCAGAGTGGGAGAAATTGTGGTCCGACTTGGTACAAGAAGAGATTCAACGAAACACCATAGATAGATCCTCATCAAATACTGATGATGAGAAAAAATTTGCCTTGGATGGAAAGGTGAAGAAAGGGAAAGGGAAGGCATCCCATTCTACACCAGATTTTGGTCAGGTAGGAAAGAAGAGAGACTTGTCAAAGATAAAATGTTTTCACCATCCTAAGCTTGGACACTATGATACAAAGTGTCCACACAATAATACCAACAAGAAACCCTCAAGAGGAGAAATAGGTGAAGCACTTGCTTCACAGTTCGAGTTATATTTCACCCTCATTGCATGCATAGTGTCATTAGTGATGGATTCATTAGTACTTAGATAGTGGAGCTTCATCATATATGACCAACAACAAAGAATTATTCAGCAACTTGGAGGAGAAGGATCTCTAGATGCACATCGATATGGGAGATGACGGGAGGTATAGCGTGACTAGAATAGGTACAATTACCTTTCATAGGGAGTTTAGTTTCATATCAGCTTAAAATATGGCATGCATGTTCCTAGTTTGAAGAAGAATTTAGTTTCAGTTTCTATGTTGGAAGACTGTGGCTATGATGTGATATTTAGCAAAGGAAAGACGTTCTTTCTTCAGAAACCCACAATACAAGTGAAAAATTTTGGGGTTCGAGTAAAGAACCTCTAAAAATTGGATGTAGAAGACTGTGTTGCCTTGATCATGAAAGTAAAGAAGGTGTGGAGATGATCAGTGAGTTATGGCATAGAATATTGATCCATCTACACCATGGAACTTTAAAGATCATGCAAAATATTTCTACAGGACTTCCCAAGGATGAAATTGATTTGTGAGAAACATGCAAATGGTTTACATTGGGGAAGTACACGAAATCCACCTCTCACAATAAGGAAAGTCGAGAAAAAGTGATCCTTGAGAGAGTTCACTCAGATGTGTGTGGACCATTCTCGATAGCCTTCACGAAAAACACATGTATTATTTTATTTTTGTAGATGTTTTCTCACGCAAGTGTTGGATATTCTTCATGTAGAATAAATATCATACGTTCTCAAAGTTTTTTGAATTCAAATAACTTGTCAAGAAAGATACAAGGAAGAGTTGAAGGCTTTGAAAAGTGAAAATGGTGGAGAATATGTCTTGAAGGAATTCAAGAACTTGTGTTCTTTAGAAGGAATTCAAAAAGAATTGATAGCACCTCATAACCCACAATAGAATGGGGTTGCATAAAGGAAGAACAAAACTATTTTGGGAGAAGCATGAGCGATGCTTCATGTTTTGGGCATACCATTGCATCTCTGGATTGAAGCATGAAACTCAACAATATTTGTGTAGAACATAAGTCCTCATCGGATACTTGGGATGAGTACACTAGAGGAAGGTTTTTCAGGTAATGTTATGCAACCAAATTACAAAAATATAAGAAAATATAGATCAACGACTTATAAATTAGCCTCTTCGAAGGGTCAACCTCCTTTACATTACATAAATGAACAATTATTGGATGATTCAAATGATAAAAAAATACTTTCCATATACATGAGTCTAAGGGGTCCCAATATAATCAAAGCCTACATAACAATAATAATGTAAGGGCACAACAATAACAATAGTAGGCTTCTATGGGGCACAATAACAACACTATGGGGACTACTTGGGAAAAACAATAAGAATAAGGGAGCTACATTAGCAATAACAATAAGGAGTTATAATAACAATAACAATGAGGGGCTACACTATCATTATAGGTACCTAACATGCCCCTCTCCTCCAAAAAAATGTTGTCCTCAACACTAGAGTAGTTTTGGACTATCCTGAATAAAATTCTCATCATCCCATATGGAATCTTCAATGGGTAAGTTCTTCCACTTGATGAGATACTCTAAAACTGATTGATTTCATAGCTGTTGAGTTCTTGTTTCTATCATTGCTTCAAGTTCCAATATGATTTTTCCTTCCTCATCAAGTTCTAGAAATATTGTCTGAACTGGGAGTTTTCCACCTATAACCTTCTTTAAGCATGAAACATGGAAAATTGGGTGCACTCAGGAAGATCCCGGAAGCTCCAATTTGTATGCCATAGTACCAATATTTTGCAACACCTTGTAAGGACCATAGTAATTTGGTGATAATTTATTATCCTTCTTGGCTTGCTTTAGGAATATTTTCTTTATGGTTCTAGCCGTAAAAATACCCAATCACCTATATGAACACTTATTTCATTACGATGTTGATATACTTGTTGTTTCATTCAATTCTGAGCCAAAGTTAGGTTATCCTTTAAGAGTTGGAGAACTTGTTGTTGATACTCGAAGTGATATTCCACTTCTTGAACCTTAGAATTTTCTCTTAAATATTATGTGATGGATGGTGGATGGTATACATAAAGTTCCATAAATGGGGTCATTTTTGCTGCAGCATGGAAGTAAGTGTTATACAACCATTCAGCAAGAGGTAACCACTTGACCCATTGTGTTTTTTTATAAGATACAAAGCAACGAAGATATCCTTCCAAAATTTTGTTCACTATCTCAGTTTTCCCATAAGATTGAGGATGATAAGATGAGTTAGTGGCTAGTTGAGTACCCAGACAAGAAAATAATTCCGTCAAAAAATTTCTAGTGAAAATGGTATCTCTTCCACTTACAATAACCTTTGGGTTTCCATGTAGCTTTTGAATTGTTTCCATTAATGCAGTAGCAATTGTGTTGGCTTTAAATGGATGAGATAATGCACAAAAGTGTGCATACTTGGTAAGTCTATCAACTACCACCATGATGATACTCTTTCCTTTTTACTTTGGTAAACCTGTGATAAAATCCATTAAAACCTCTTCCTAGCATTGAGTTGGAATGGATAAAGGTTGTAGCCCACCTTGGGTATGAATTGTCTCAACTTCATTTTTTTGGCAGAACAAACATTTCACCACAAAATTTTAAATATCATATTTAAGGCCATCCCAGAAAAATTCTTTCTTGACCATGTGGTAAGATTTTAAAAATCTTGAGTTTCCTCCTAAGGCAGAAATGTGCAATTCCGAAAGAATATTTTGTTTTATATGGTAATTATTACAAAGATATAAGCGATATTTGTACCATAATGAATCAATTTTCTAGCTAGATGTATGTTATGTACTAGGATATTACTGCAACTTTTAAATCAGTGTCCACACTTCTTAATCATTATTACACTCCTCCCTTGCTCCTGTTATCCAATATGGTTATATAATATAAATGGCACAAAGAAATTCTTTCACGTCCTCATCCTTTCTTGAGAGTGCTTAACCAACAACATTTCGCTTCCATTTTTTGTAGATGATTTCAAAGTTATAATCTAACATCTTTGTGACCCATTTTTTCTACTCTTATGAAGATAGTCTTTGTTCCAAAAAGTATTTAAGACTATCATGATCCATTTTTACCTTGAAGTGTCCTCCCATTAGGTAAGGTCACTGTTTCTTTAGTGCGTGTAATATTGACAACATTTCCTTCTCATAAATATCTTTCTATAAATACTTTCCTTTTATTGGATGACTTTCAAAAGAAATGGGTCTTCATTATTGTATTTAAAAAAACACCAATTCCATTTCTTAAGTCATTGCATTCCACAATGAAGTTTTTTGTGAATTTTGGCGTAGCTAAGACCAGTGCTTGGCACATTGTCTCTTTAAGATGTTCAAAGGCATTACTTGTTTTTGGAGTCCAAGAAAATGCATCTTTCTTCAATAATTTTGTTATAGTTGCTACTATTCTCCCATAATTCTTAACAAACTTATGATAATGCCCATTTGACCCGAGAAATCCTCGCATATTCGTTAGGGTTGTGAGGATTTTCCATTCCTTAATGGATTTAATTTTGTTAGGGTCTACCTTAACACACTCATGAGATATAATGAGATATAATATGACCAAGATATTCCATCTCTTTTACTCCAAATAAAAATTTGGAGGTTCTTGCATATAATTGTTTCTCCTCCAATATATTGAGCACCATGTGAACATCATGAACATGGTCCTTGCAATACTTTTTGTAGATTAGTATATCATCAAAAAATACTAACACAATTGTTTAAGGAAGGGTTTGAAAATGGAATTCATCAACCCTTGAAATCTATAAGGTGCATTGGTAAGGCCAAAATGCATGACCAAAAATTCATAATGACCCTCATTATTTCTAAATGTTGTTTTTGGAATGCCATCAGTCTTCATTATAATTTGATGATAAGCTGAATGGAGATCCAATTTGGTGAAGTAAATTGCTCCATCTAGTTCATCCAATAATTCATGAATGAAAGGAATGGGAAATTTATCTTTAATAGTGAGCTTATTGAGATCCCTATAATACAAACACATGTGCCATGATCCATCCTTCTTGTTCACCAATACTACTAGAGCAGAGAAAAAACTTTGAATAGGTTGAATTATACTAGCCTCTAGCATTTTTGCGATCATACATTCATTTTTTCTCTTTTAGGCATAGGGATATTTGTAAGGCCTCATGTTTGGAGGAACACTTCCTGGAATCAAATCAATAGAATTATCATGATCACAAATAGGTGGGAGGCCTTCGAGAGTCTCAAATACCTTGGAATGATTTTCCAAGACTTTTTGGAGATCTCGAGAAATATAGGAATTCAGTGTTTGAACCTATAATGAGCACAATTGTGCAATTAAGCCTCGTTTTTCTTTATTAAAAATCTTTGTCATGGAATTAGAGTTGATTATCTTTCCTGGTTTCCCTATGATACCCTATAATTCAAATTCCTTTCCTTCCCAAAACAAATTCAAGAAAATTTCTTGAAAATTTAAAGTTATAGCCCCTAAAGATTGTAACCATTGGACTCCTAGTACAACATCAGCACCACCCATTGTAATAAAAGGAATTAGAATATTCAATATATATTCCCCCATGTTTATCTCGATACTATGCCACTTTCAAGTTAAATTTATAGTTCCTCCATTTTCAACCATCACTTGAAATTCTAGTGCTAGATATAGGAAGCAATTCAATTCCTTGGCTATCTTAAAATGAATAAAATTATGTGTACTACTCGAATCAAACAACACTATCACATTTTTTTTCTTGATATATCCTTCTATCTTGAGAGTTTTAGGAGTGGTAATTCTTTCCAATTCATTACAATATATGGTTGGATTCATTTTTCCCTTCTCTGGGGTTGTTTCCTAGTGTATATCCTCCTATTTTGATGTTTCTTCTTCCTTTTCTTCCTCCTCTTCAAAATCTATGCAAAATAATTTCTTCTCGATGCAATTATGACCTTTAGTGTATTTTATATCACAACTATAAAAAATCCCTTTTTCTCTTTTTTCCTCCAATTTTTGTGGTGTCAACCTTGTAGGTTGTGGAAGGCTTGGAGAAGCAACATTTCCATATTTATAGTTGTGATTGGTAGACTTCCTTGTTGCCATATTTTTGCTTTCAACTTTTCTTGCCACCCTGAATGCCTTATTCATTGAATCAAGTTTCCAAAGACGAACCTCATGTTGGATGTTATCCTTTAAAGTCCCTATGAAGACATCAATCCTATGATCCTCTGCAATTTATGCTACCTTGATATTCAATTTTTGGAAGTCCACAATATGCTCTTCCATTGAACCCTTTTGTTTGAGATTTAACAATTGGATAAAGAAGATGTTCCTCTTTGTATTATCATAATGTGTTATCATTTCCTCCATAAAAATTGACCAATTGATAAGTGGATTACAAGAAAAAATCCATCGATACCATATGAACTGATTGGGTTCTAAATATAAAGTTTCAATGCGTACCTTTTGTGTGTTTTTCACATTATGGAGATCAAAATATTGCTCCATCTGTAGTATCCATGTTACCAGAACCTTGCCATAAAAATTACTCATATCAATATTTGGAATATGGTGGGTCTTAAATCCAACATTAGAGTCTATGAAATCATGAATAACATTTCCTTTGTTCTCATCATGAGTTTCATCTACTACCTTTTCGCCATTATGACTCATTTCTTGTAGCAATGTTGTCAAACCTTCCTTCAAACCTTCCATGTTTTCTTTTAGACCATTATTCATGTATTCCATGTTACCTTTAATATTTTATTCTATACAATTGATCTTTTCTTCCATGATATCCTTCAACCCATCCATTCCTTTCTTTAAACCATCCATCTTAGCTTCTATTTCATTTTTGGTTTTTTTTTTGCGAGAGAAAAATTTGTTGCACTTGGTCTCGTAATTTTGATATATCATGTTGCACTTATTCATATTCATGTGTCATAGTAGATATTTATGAGGGCTTAAAAGTTGTGGAATTATTTTTTGGAGGAATTATAGAACCCATTGTTGGTAGAAATGCTTCAATATGCCCTTGGAATCACTTCAAACTGATTTTGTTAAACAAACATTATGAAACAAAACACAAATTTTTCTTAAATTTAAGGAACTCAATATTGAACTTGATGTATCTCTGTGATTTTCGATCGCCAAGATTTAACTTTAGTCTTGTACTATCCCTTTGATTCTTCTTTCCAATTCCACAATTCAGACCTAATTTGGATTCTTCAAGACAAAGTTATGCCCAATCTCCCACAATGACCTAATGAAGGACTAGTTTAGTAGAGAGAACTTGTACAACATGCCACATTTCATTGTTTCGACCTTCAACTCTCAAATAGATACAAACGAAACTAAATTCCATGCACTTTCTACCAATTTTATAGAATTCAAATCCAATCCTGAAACAAAAGTTATGACTATTTTCCCTCGATCACCTGTTTGAGATTAAATTTATTGATGTTTATTATAATTTTTTCTCATTTTAGATCATTGGAATGGCATCATAGTTGTAAATTAATTTAAATTTTATTATGGTATATATATGCATTGTGATATGATGTTATATTTTTATCGTTTCGTTTCATATGTTGTAATATTAGAATATAACATAAATATTAAATATTGCTTGAAATAAATAATAAATTTTCATTTTGAATGTTTTTTTTGCAGAACATGGGTCTTATAGAATATTCGGTTGATCCTAATATCAATCCAGATTATGCTAGGTTTGGTTTAGACATTTGAGACAAAGGAAACGAGGTATATGGAGAGGACACTAAGGCAGACCACAACAATGATGACAATGATGATGATGATGATGTTGATGATCATGATAGACATGGTGGTGGTGATGATGATGATGAATAATTTATTGGTAGTATCCAATGACATTGATCGTATATACTCCATCATGGATCATTGTTGATAAATTATTATGATGCCTCTTTTTATGTTTACTATCATATGTATCATTTTCACCTGTAGTACCATATTGAGTTGTATCATTTTGACATGTATCATTTTGACTTATATCATTTGTACATGTATTATTTTGGCTCGCACTATGTGTATATGGTCACAAACCAACAACTATTTTTATTAATATTATAAAAATACATGTTATAGTTTAAAAAAAATATCTTGTTATTTTATTCCATTGTTCTGGTGTGGTTTGTAACTATATGAAACCTGAAAGAGCTCCACTCTAGAAACATCTATGATGTGAATCTAGGCTTGCATTATGTGTAGCTAGTCATGAGAAGCATTCTTGTTTATTAATAATATAAAATACAACTTATAGTTAAAAAAAAAATGATGTTAGTTTGTATGGACGTCCATTTCCCTAAAAATTATTTATAAGTGGTATGTTATAAAATATTTCAAATACAATATGACTTACTCTATAATAATATAAGTTATTTAAGAGGTATGACATAACTAATTTAATTGAAATGAAAAATATTTAATTAAGAAATGGAATCTATAAAGGAAGCATCATGAGTTGTTTAAATGGAAGAAAAATGTGACTCTAAAATGGAGGTAAAATTTGAAATTACATTGTAAGCCATACTTGGAGCTATTACTCACTCTAAATAGGAAGAAAAATTGGTTGCTTAAAAGGAAGAAAAATTGGAGGCTAATTCAAAAGCAAATCCCAACACTAAAAGGAAGCAAACCCTATACCTAAAAAGGAAGAAAATTAAGGTTCTAAATACGATGCAAACCATAAGGCTAATAGGGAATCAATTCTAGAAGAAAAAAAGGGAAGAAAAAAGGGAAGTGAAACTAGAAGCACACCAAAAGAAATATTGGAAGAAAAACTTGGTGTTACCTAAAAAGAAAAAAAGAAGAAATTTAGGTAGAAAATCAAGAAGTAATAATGGAAGAAATACCAGCATCCCCATTGGACGTCACCTAAAAAGAAAAAAAAAAGCAATTCAGGTAGCTAAAACATAAGTAATTATGGAAGCAAAAATAGAAGAAATTCAGGTAGCAAATAAAGAAGTAATAATGGAAGGAATATTAGAAGCCAAACTTGGTGTTCCCAAATAAGAAAGAAAAGAATCCATTTAGGTAGAAAACTAAGAAGTGATAATGGAAACAATATTATAAGAAAAAAAGTACACTATAATAGAAGCCATATTAGAAGCTGAATAAGATGCCATAATAGTCGCAAAGATAGATGCAACAAGCAAAACCATATTGGAAGAAAAACTTGACGTTTCTATGGAAGCATAACTTTGCATTAATTAGGATTACAAAAAAGAAGCTATTTTGATGCCATGCGGGAAACAAAACATGAAGAACAAATGGGAGAAAAACTAGAATTACAAATGCATGCAATAATGGAATAAATAACGAAATAAAAAACTTATGGTGCTATTCCCAACAAAAATGAAGGTGTCGGTGTGAACATGTTTTATTTTTTAAATTTTTTTCTGGATGTTATGCTACTGCTTGAAGCCGATTCATGCGCTCGGAAAGAATGGATTCCAATGTTATTTGTGGTGCTAATGGAATGTTTTTTTGGTATTTAATATGGAGGTTAAGTAATGTGTGGAAGAATATGAAGTGGAGTAGTGTTCCACAAACTTGAAAAATGAATAAGTAAAAAGTGAAGAGTAGGTAAGGTTGTTCCCCATGAAAATAACTCTTAACTAGGAAAATGGAAGATAGATAAATGGCATGCATAATGGAAATAATTATAAAAGAGAGAGTAACAAAGATATGTGTGGAAGTTAATGATATCTTTGGCATATGACATTTTTTTTAATTCTGTAATTTTTTGGACGAAGCCGAGACATATGGATATCTAATGAGAATCTTAAAATAGAAATATTTTTCCTTTTCTTAACTTTTATTTTTTTCTCTTTCTCAAAAAGAGAAACCATCCTTGTTGAACTCACGTGAAGAAGATTTGAAATATTAAAATTGACTAAAATGTTGTTGTTTCAAAATCACTCTATTTGACGTGACATGAAAAAACATCAACAAGTGTGAAGAAGAGTTTCAAGGTTAGGTTTATCTCCATGATCTATATGGTGATATACCTATCTCTACGAAAGATACAACTAACTCCTAGGATTATATTTCACCTATCAATATAGTTTATATACCTAACACTTATGGGCTAAATATTGAGTAACTTACTAGATTTGATACCCTAGTTTTTGTGTCTATTTGGTCTATTATGGATTCAAATGTTCTTCATGGACCTTATTTAGAGTGATATAATATGACCACTTTGGATATTAATTATGGGATGGGGGCATCCAAATATCCTCTTCAGTCATTGGTTGGGGAAGAGTTAATCTTCTGATCCTAACTTCTCAGACTATTTATACATTTTCTCTTTATTAAATACCACTTCTATTTCTACTCCAATTATGTGTGGGGACACATATCCCTCCACTTACTATGGTTGTATATATTCACTTTGTGAATTTAATCCATAAATCTTCAACTATTCCTTTTATTTCTTCCTCCATTACTTCTAGTTCTAAGTCAATTATCAAAAGTTCATCAATTCCTATTCAAGGTTTCACATTTGGAGTGGGAAATATCCCAACTCCAATCCATTATTTGGAAGTGGGAGCTAACCATTTTCGAACATGTTAACTAAGGAAGAACCTTTCTAAGGATTTCGAAGTCAAATGGTTAGAATATTTGTATCTTCCGATTTTCCAACTAGAAACATCCCTTATTCAATTTTTAGATAATAATGGACTAACAGATTCCTTTTTTATTGGAATGCCATCAATGAGAAATCCCTATCCTTCTCATGGTTCCCTTATACATAGTGCTTTGTTATGTAACCATATCACAAAAAATATAATAAAATATAGGTCAATGACTTGAGAATATGACCCTTTAAGGGTGAAACCTCCTTTTACATCACATAAATGAAAAATACTTAGATAATTCAAATGACAATACCTCACCTCCTTGGTATATAGAACATTCTAAAGGGTCAAAAAATAACTAGGGACTACATAAAAATAATTCCGTAAGGGAATAAGAATATTAATAGTGGGCTTCTACGAGGCACAACAATAAAAATAGTGGGCTTCTATGGGGAAAAAAAATAACAATATGGGGCCTACAGTATTATTATAAGTACCTAACATGCCCCATTCATTAAAAAAAAGTGGTCCTAAATGATTGAGAAGTTTTGGATTCTTCTAAATAAAATAACCATCCTCCCAAGTGGATTCTTCAATACGTAAGTTCTTCCACTTAATGAGATACTCTAAAATTATGTGTTCCCCATAGCTGCCATATTATTATTTCTATGCTTGCTTCAGGCTCCAATATGACTTTTCCTTATTTTTCAAGTACTAGAAATATATTTTGAACTAGAGTCTTGTCACCTATAACCTTTTATAATTATGAAACATGGAAAAATGGGTGTACTCATGAAGATGCAAGCAGATCCAATTAGTATGCCATAGTACCAATCTTTTGGAACACCTTATAAGAGACATAGTACTTGGGTGACAATTTTTTATCCTTATTAGCTTTCTTGAGGGACATTTGTTTGTATTATTTTATTCGGAAAAATACCCAATCAACCACATCAAAAATTATTTCACTATGATGTTGATATGCTTGTTGTTCCATTCGATTTTGTGCCAAAGTTGGGATATCATTTAAGAGTTTCAGAACTTGTTGTTGATGCTCAATGTGATATTCGACTTCTTGAACTTTAGAATTATCTCCAAAAGACACTGTGATGGATGGTGGATGATATCCATAAAGCACCATAACAATAAAAAAGGTATCATTTCAAAAAAAAATTACCATCTCGGTTTTCCCTTCAGTTGAGGATGATAAGATGAGCTATGAGATAATTGAGTACCAAGAAAGGAAAACAATTATATCCAAAAATTTCTAGTGAAAATGGATCTCTTTCACTTACAATAATATTTGGGTTTCCATGTATCTTTTGAACTATTTATATAAATGAAATAGCGATTGTACTAGTTTAGAAAGGATGTGATAATGCGCAAAATTTGCATAGTTGGAAAGTCTATCAACTATTTCTAAAATGAAACTATTTCCTTTATATTTTGGTAAACTATGATAAAATACTTTGAGACCTCTTCTGAATGTTTACCTGGAATGGATGATGGTTGTAAAACACATGGGTTATTAATTGTCTCAACTTAATTTTGTTGGAAACCCAAACATTCTGTCACAAACTTCTAAATATTATATTTAAGTCCATCCCAAAAAAAATTATTCTTGAACCTATTGTAGGTTTTTAAAAATCTTGAGTGTCATCCTATAAGAGAGGTTTGTAATTCCAAAATATATTTTTGTTTAAGTTGGTATTTATTAAATAGATATAGGTGATCTTTGTACTGGAGAAAATCATTTTTCCAATTAAATGATTCAGATGCACTAGGATCTTACTACAAATTTTGAATGAATGGCCATACATCTTCATCATTCTTCCATTCATCCCTTGCTTCGGTTATACAATTAGGTTGGATAAATGAATTGGCACAGTGAAATTATTCCACATCTTCATCCCCTCTTGAGAGTGCATCTACAACAAAATTTTTCTTTCTTTTTTGTAGAGGATTTCAAAGTCATAACCCAACATATTTGTGACCCATTTTTTATGCTCTTCTAAATATAATCTTTCTTTAGTGCATGTTTTATTATGAAAATTTTCTTCTAATATATAGGTTTTTGTAAATAATTTCGCTTCATTGGATGAATTCAAAATAAATGGGTTTTCGTTCTTGCATTAAACAACACCAATGCCATATCCTAAGGCATCACATTCGACAATAAAGGTTTTTGTGAAGTTTGGTGTAGCTAATACCAGAGCTTGTCACATTTCCTCTTTAAGATATTCAAAGGCTTTAATTATCATTTTGAAGTCCAAAAAAACTCATCTTTCTTCAATAATGTTGTTAGAGGTGTTGCTATCTTCCCATAATTCTTAAAAAGCATGCAATAATACCCTATCAATCCAAGAAATCCTCGATGATGTTGTAAGCCTTGTGGGTATTTTCCATTACTTGATGGATTTAATTTTGTTAGGGTATTCCTTAACACTCTCATGGGATACAATATGACCCAAATAATCTAGTTCCTATACCCCAAAGAAACATTTGGAGGATTTTGCATGCAATTTTTTCTTCCAATAATCCCAAATGTTATGTAACCACATAATAAAAAACATAAGAAGACATAGATCAAAAAAATTTGAATAAGCCTCTTCGAGGGGGTTTCCTCCTTTTACATCACATAAATGAAAAAATCTTGGATGATTCAAATTACAAGACCTCCTTGATATATATAGGAGTTGTAATATCCCAAAATGGAATAATGCATTGATACACAAACACAATATTTGAAACACAGTAAATGTACATAAAATTTATGATCAACACGGATATAGACAGAATATATGATCTATTTTATTCATTGGATATGATTTAGTTACAACAATGTACAAAAATAAAGGTACTCTAGCCAAAGGGATGGCCTAGAATGACCCTGAAAACATGCTACAACAAGCATTGTGTAATTGAGAGTTGTAGGAAGTAATAATGCACTGTCCCTTCTTACGATGATGTACTTACAGATGCTTAAAAGGGAAATGCAGATATATGGAGCTCGGGAGCTCTGATGATGCCAAGATTCCGGATCTGGGCACTATGATGGAAACCCAAGATAAACTAGAAAGTATTTTCCAGATCTATGAGTCTAGGAAAATCACCCTCTTAGGGCTTCACTCTACAACTATAGGGTTTACAGATATGAAGCTAGATATGATCCAAATATGGCTGCAATATATTCTACAAACATATCTAAGCTTTTAGGGTTGATCTATCCTTCAGATCTCCAATCTAGTAGCTTGAGATCTAGTCTCTTATTCCTCCTCCTCAAAATGCAGCAACTGAATATGCAGCTCAGAGAGAGACTCAAGCCTGATATCAAATGCAATAAATAAGCTCCAGGCTGATGGAAATAGTAATGGTAAAGTGAGGGGATGATCCCTCGTAGTATTCCTAGCTGAAGTGCTAGAAACTTCCTTCCTCCTCTAGATCTACAATGATGGACTATGAAATGCTTGATGGGATTGTTGTTGATAGGAGGCGAATAATGTTTTTCCTGATGCTATATTTGAAATGAGTCTTAGAGAATGATGGTATTAAAGCTCAAGGTGATAGGAATAATCCTTCACCAGTTCTTCATCTGAAATACTAGAGACAACCTCCTCCTCCCAAAATGATCTTCATAAATGCGTAATTTCTAAATGTAGATGTTCTGCAGAGAGTAGGAAAAATATGGCACCAATGCATGATGATGAATAGTAGCTCAGAATACCTTCCCAAATTACGCACTCAAAGTCCCATGTGGTTAAGAGTGGAATTCCCGCTCGGGAACACCCTGTGCTAAACAGCACCGTAGACTTAGCTAAATAGCATAAGAGTGCATGGAATGTCAAATCATAATTCCAGATCTAAACATATCTCAAATCAACAATACCAAGAATCCTTCTATCATGCCTTCATATTCCTTATATACAAAGTGATTCTTCCCAAGCCCTGACCCACCTCTAAACTGCGTTGTACATGTGGACATAAGCCTCCATGATTGACTGTGTTGTCTCTCCAAGTCCTCTATCATGTCTACATGCAATGTGCACCCTTTCCATCATATTTTCATTAAATGCACTAATTCCTCCTTCACTGCATCGTGAATGCTATATGATCTTACATTAGATTCCCTCCATGATCTCATTTGTCTACTTCAACCTCCATGATCTATCTAATTAAAGATACATGATCTCCACTCCTTTCATATTAGTAGCTTCTCCACTACTCCATTATGTATATCTATGTTCAATTAATCCACATTCACACATCAAAACGTGGATCTTATTCATCTTTTAGGATTATGGGTCCCTCCACCCTTTTATTTACTTAATTAATTAATTTTATTAAGAACTCTAATATTCCAAATAACATGTAAAATTTTTGGAATATTACAGTCCTCCCGAGAAAAATTTTGCTTTCCCTCAAGCATTTGCAAAATTATATGCAAAGCCATCTATTCCCCTCCAAATGGCATCCACATAAGAAAGGCCTCCCCCATCTGCTACAATGTGTTATGCATGTTTGATTCCAAAGTTGTCTTCATGAATGCATAGAATGACCTCCAACCATGTAGTTAGATGTCCTTCATTCTCCCAAAAGTACCAAGTGACAACCATATGTTGTCCAACATCATCATCAATACATGAGATACATAAAATAAAGTGTTTCTTCTCACAAAGGAAAATTCCCATCTCCCAAAGGATTTCTTCACCCCATGCTTCATGAAGTACATTGAGCATTGACATGCCCTCATTCTTAGCCCTGTTGGCCTTCTTGGATCCAAGAATCATTCCAACATTGTGCAAAAGAAGAAATAGAGACATATGGGTAGACCAAAATGTCAAACCATATTCTGCCAATAGTAGCCATCAGAGTAAGGCCTCTTGCTGCCATCCTCCATCTCCATTATGCAATATGGTCAAGCCATACTTTCCCAAAAGAAACCAAAGCAACAAGAGATCTTGCTACCTCTTCACCTCCTCATGTTCATCATGGACTAAAAACATACTGATAGACATGTGGAATGTCACATCATCCCAATACAAGAAAACACCATCATTACAAATCATGAGAGTACCATGCCAAGTTATATACAATACAAAACAAATAGACATAGGAGAGTTCATGTGATGGCCAAACTCTCTCAGAAAAAACCAAAGTAACCATACCTTTTTCTTCTGATTATTCGAGTGATGTGTAAGGAATGAATCAGAAAAATATGATTCATTGGGTGGTAACCATTCTCACCCAAGAGAATTCAGTGTAGCGATGCCTCCTTCTTCATTATATGAGTGTTATTTGAGGCACGAATCAAAGAAATAGGAGCTTTTGGGTTGTAAACATACTCACCCAAGAGCAACCAGCATAACCAAGATTCCTGTTGACCCATGTCATATATCTGCAAGTGGTCATACAACCCATTTCTTATGATCCTCACCCACTCATTCCAATGTGGATGATGAATTGTGTTTTGCATAAACATGGTATCCTCCTAATGTAGAATACCATCCTCCTCAAACTGATGAAGAATTTTTCACTCCATGATATTTTGAAGTGCACCTCCAATGAGATCTCTTCATCAGACCTTCTTCTCATCAATGGCCCTCCAAAACCAATAAGGTTCTAGATCTGCTACAGGCAGAAGTTTCTCTTTGAGCTGTGAGATCCTCATTGAGAAAGAGTCATCTTGAAAGGTGAAAATATTTCCCATCTCAAGATGTCTACCATATATCATATTCTTCTCCATTGCTTCATGAATGAACCTGCCATTTGATTGTTGCCATGGGACTCTATGTGTTAAGAGCTCAAGACTCTCTTGCAAATTTTCAAGTGTCTCTTCTCCAGATGTAATTACTTTTGCAGCTGGTGGTGAATGTAGTGATTTCTTGTCCAGAGTGACAAGAATTACATCCTCCTTTGTTTCCTTAGGAAATGTCTCTTTGGGGCCCATCTCTTTCTTCTTCACATCAAACTTCTTCCTCAACTTTTTAAAGAAATCTGAATATTTAGTCACTTTTGCATGCTCTATCTGACTAAACCACAAATCCTTGGCTTCACCTAAAAGATGAAGTGTTGCAATTTGGACAGTCTCTTTTTCAGCCACAATATATAGCATGAAAAATAAATCTAACTCTTTCCTCCAAGCCTTAATAGTGCTTGAGGAAGATCCATCAAATGTAGGAAAATAGAATCTATTGTGCCTCTTTCTTCTATTGATGCTATAGGATCTTATTTCTTCTTTGATTTTGAAGAATTGTTGGAGAGTTATATTCTCCTTGAATTCTCTAGACTGTGACTTGTACTCTTCTAGAATCTAGATATAGACTGAGAGTCTCATGAGTCTTAGGTTCTCTTATTCCTTAATTTCTATAACATTCACCTTCTTCAAAGAATGTGGGCATGGTAGATCTATTAGGAGATCTATGATTCTCCATCCTTCTTTGTTGTTGATAAGAAGTACCAGGACCTTATTCATCCTGAAAACTTCTTGAGGTTTCTCTTTGCATTTCTTTCTTCATTTCATTGATCTCCTTGGGGATATCCTTCATAGTTCTTTTAGCCATCTATAATTTTTGCTGATATCAAAATATGACTAAATAATGATTTTTGATTTCTAGTAACAATATTTGAGAAACATTGTGAGTTCTAGAAATCTCACTGCCTTCATCATCCTACACCTAACTGTTCCACTATAAACTTTATCTTTGCCTTCTCAAAGTCTACCCTGTTGCTCCAAATAAAACTCCATTTTCTAGGCCTGTTTGCCTTATTTTATCACCTCACTTACACTCTCATTCACTCTCTTTTTCCCCTCTCAAAACCCATTTCTTCTTTTCCCTAACAAAACCTTAATTCACCATTTTCTTCTAAAAATACTTAAAAACAATGAAAAAATCCTTTTACATTGTTTTAGCCTAACTTCTAAACCTATCAGATACTCTAAAAACCTTGCAAAACTCGGATTTTATGTTAAAACCCCACTTTTTGTGAGATAGGCCTTTAAGCCCCTTTTCAGCTTAAACCCAGCCCCCTCACCCATATGACTCTAAACCCGACCTACCACTATTTTTCCTTAAGCCCTGTCCATCTCAGCCCTCAGTCTTCCTTGTCCTCATAAGACCTTTTCCCTCCACCTATTTCTAAGCCCTTTCCCTATTTTTACCCCTCTGCCCCTTTCACTTTGTTAAACACCCTTGAAACCTTATAATTTCTCCTTAAAACCTTAGAAAAATTAAATGGGCCCCCTTCTTCCCATCCTCACCCACACCCTCTATCCACTCATCTGGACCATTGATCAAAAGGCCCTCAACCTAATCCAATGACCATCACCTCTCCTCCCTTCATCCCGCGCATCAACACAACCCTGCACTACATGACAAATTTTGCCACATCATCACTCCCACGCCCCGCTCTCCATTTAACCCCTCGTCAAATAAAAGCCTGCCACTTATCTTGGGCTCCACTCCACAGACTTGTGCGTCGATCCCTCCACCCTTTCCCATCGTCAATATCACCCCTTGAGATCTAACAGTCCAAATCCAATATCGCGCAGAAATTAACACCGAACTTTAACGACCCCGACCCACACGAAAAAATTAGTTTTGGCTAGGGCACGCATCAACCAATAAATGGAATCGCGCAATCCCCGGCCAATACCACTTACCACCTTTCACCTGCACAATAAACCATCGTGGTTTTCCCAAAACCACCTTCCCCTCCCGCGCCAAAATTCAAAATTATTCACCCTTGTTTGGATTTCCTTATGATTTCACCTTCGGAATCATGCCCCTGCACTCCCTCCTCCTCTAAAAATCTCCCCCAATGCCTCATAAAAAAAAAAAATGCACTTTTATCCAATCTCACAGGTTTTCAATAAATATTTGTTTGTGTGTTTGCAGGTTTTAATGGCGGTAATGCCCAAAGGGGCATTCAAACGATAAAATAACCTCTAGATGACGATCCGAGAGGCAAATACACATAAAGAATGCCAAGGGTTTACATAAAGGACTTAATCCTCGATGAATCGTGACCATCGATGGGTCATAAACCCTTATACCATGAAGAGATCCTCCCTGCACACAGAACAAGCTAACAGTCAGAGGAGAGAGAAAAGGGAATGAAGGAAGCTAAAAGATTAAAGGGCTAATCTTGTATCAAGAGCAGATACAAAGGATTAGCCAAAGCAGATAGTGAATAAAGGATGAAATTCAAAGCTTTAAAAACAAGGATAAAGGACAAAACAGTCATAAAGAAGAATTATGAATAAGGACAGTGAAACAAATTATAAAGGTTAAATAAGGGATCAGAGGCCTAATACTGAGGTTTTATGATTAAAACAAAGACAGATAACCCAAAGACAGCTTTGACTAACTCAACAAAGAAGAAATTACTTCTCCAAAGACATATTTTCCACCTACAACATGTTTTCTTTCAATAAAGGCATCAGGCAGTTATTACATAGTCAGAGATATTGGAAAGCAGCTCATCAGTTATTACAAAGTTATTACCAAGCCTTAAAAGTCAAATATTTCAACTAAATTAACTTAGAAGTTGAGACAGAAGTTATTATTTCAGAGTAACTCCTTTAGAGATATTTTTTCCTTCGGCCTTGCATGGTCTCAAAGGTAAAAAACCATTAACTCTGTAATAAATAACATTTAAACACCTTATTTTGGTAGCACCTCCTCATTTTGCATATAAATATTGCATATGAGCATCATTTCAAATGATGGTTACTTGATGGTTATTGGACTGATTTCTGCTGCTAAGCTAGTTGAGGAATGCTAGACTGAACTGAAGAAAGCTCTGAGTTGTAGAGAGCTATTATACATGGAGTATTGTAACTAGTTTGATCATCAATAATACAAGCATGTTCACAGGATCCTTGAGCTATATCAATGGTGAAGTTTTCCTAATTTGTTATTGTTTTTCCTTATGTTTTCCATTATGTCCATCTTTCTCTAATAAAGAAGCAGAAGTTTTAGATTAGGATTTGTTGTTTCAAGCACCCTATTTCTGTTTGTATTATTTATACTTATGTTTTCTTCTGCAATGTTTGATTGGAAGATTCTTAATTGCCTTCTAGTTACATCTGGCTCGTTGTCTTGGAAATGATTCAATAGAGTGAAACCAAGGAAATTGTGGTGAACCCATATTCCTTTAAGTAAGACTTGAGATATTGTTTTTAAGAACTTTATTTATAGTATGCTTATTAAAGTCTAAACCAGAGAGTTTTATGGTATGCCCTGCCCTATGGTCTGCCTTGAAATGTTGTTGTAAAGAGTCTTTGAGAGTTTTTCAAAAGAAGATTAGATTATTTCTGTTTGATCTTATACCACTCTTACTATTATTTTATATGTTTTATTTATCTGAAAGTAGTTCTTGAATTACTCGATTGTTGTCTTAGAGGTTTTCTTATTGAAGTTTGTCCAAAGAAGTCTATGGTTTTCCCTGTCCTTTGGCTTTCTCCAAGCAGTTACCTTAAAAGTATTTTCTTGTCTAATTAGAGCTAGAATATTCTTAACTGACTATAGCTTTGCTACATTCACAACTATTATTGTTTCATATCAAAACCTAATCTAAAGAATCTACTTGATATAGGTATCTTGCCCTATGAATACCCTTGCAGAGTTGATGAAAAATTAAATCCTTTTACGACTCCATATCCCAATGGGTTGATGTTTTCTCACAGTCTATTTGTTCAACTGAAACATTCCCCTATCAGTCACACCATTGATCCTTCAATATATCAATTAATACAACCAAAAACAAACAAGTCCTTAGAATTTCATAACTAGCCTAAAATCATAAACAAAGAGTACAAAGATATATCAATTGAAAACACCTTTATAGAGAGATCCCTCTTTGAATCCAGGAAGGCTAGGTCCTAGGATTCTAAAGTGGTTCTGATGTGTCCCCTATAGTGTTTATTCTTGCCACTCTTGGAAATTACAGGGAACCAACATAGTGGCAACCATTCTTGGGATTAATGAATAATAAACATTTCAGATTCATTCAAAACTCAGAAAACCTCATTAGTCTAAGATGAATCAAGTGTTGGCCAAGAATGGTTTCTGATTGATGATGGTGGACAACAATCAGTCATAAGAAAAGTAAACCATCCTCCACCTGGTGAATCCACTAATTTTCCATTGACTCCACTGGAAAAAACCTACCCTATCATCAAAACATTAAACAATACCTAGCCAGAAATACTTTGTGAGTTAAGTATCTCTTTTACAGTTTGGTTTGCATCTTAAGACTGTTATACCTCTAAAAACCTTTCTGACTTATTGGGTCCAAAATCTTGGCTTCTAGAAGAATTCATACTAGATCCCATCCTGACCCAAATCCTCCTGTAATAGTTGACAATCCTGAAAGCATCCTTAGAAAGTCTCCTACATCTAAAAACCCAACTATTGATAAACCAATCCACAGAGCAAGTTCTTTCCCTGAGAACGTTATAAACTTGCAAAATGCCCAAGTTGACTTACCTCATATAAGAAACTTATCTAGAACCAAGTTACAAAGTGGTATAGACTAGATAAACCTTGAGCTTGTAGACTCACAACAAAGTTGTAGTAGGGAAGCCTCCCCTTCCACTCCTCCCGATTTCCATTTTCTCCAAAACTTTGGCTTCTCTCATCCTAAATCTACTCAAAATCACTTAGCTGGTCCTAGTACTTCTACTACACCCACCCATACATCCATTGTTCCAACCACTCCACTTTATCACCTTCTTCCACTTGTTAACCCTCCATTGTTTCCACAAGCTCATATCATGGCAACATGGTATGCTCCCTTAGTCCTTCCTTTACCTCTAGTTTCTCTACCACATGACTATTAGTCCAAGATTCCATTATATGATGCCAGTAGTTCTACTATAGCTCAACAACATGTGGACAAAATGAATGACTACTTTGACAGATGAGAAATAGATGATGAAACTGTTAAAATTAGAATGTTTTCTCAAATTTTAGGGGGCGAAGCAAGAAAATGGTTCAAAGGCTTAACCCCTAACAGTATCAATGACCTCCCTGCTTTTCATCAACTATTCCAAAACAAATGGGAATTCAAGGGAAAACCCCTTCATATCATGTCAGAATACAATGACCTTAAAATAAATTCTAGAATGAGTGTCCAGGATTATTGCACTAGATTCAATAGTGTTTATAATGCACTCCCTCCACAAATAAACCCCCATAAGGCTTAGCCTTAATGAAGTTCCCTGAAGGATTTGACCCAGACATGTGTTATCAATTAAGAGAGAGAGAACCCCTCACATTAAAAGACATGCAGAAAGGGGCAGTAAGTGTAGAAGCTAATATAAATGACAGAAGGGCTAGATTGAAAGCAGAGAAAAAGGTTACCTATAAAGATGAAGCTGGACCCTCCACATTAGAATACAAAATTTATAGTTTGGTTAGAACCATGGAGATGATGATGGAGAGAATTAATATGAATGAGAGAGCTTATTCTAAATAAAACCAAACATCTCCTCAAAATAGAAATCAAAATTAGAACCTGAATTTTAGAAGGAATCCCCCTCAAATTAGATAAAGAGGCCCTGATCATCAAGTCAGACCTCCTTTCCAAAAAAACTATGTTGATGGAGATGGAGGAGTGATTGAAGAAATAGAGGAAGGCCACATAAACCTATTGGGAGTAAACTATGAGGACATTGCTTTCCTCAATGAAGAAGAACAAAGCATATATACACCCTATGATGAAGAAAGCCCAGAATCTGAAGACTACAAACTAGGCTTTGAAAATTCTATAATGGAAGTACATAGGAAATATGACCTTAGGAGTCAAAAGATTCAAGACATTCCCAAAAATAAAACCTCTAAAATTTCTACTAGAAACAATTTTGAAAACATTTCTAAAAAGACAGTAGAAAACAACAAAACAGTGGCTGAAATTTCTGATAAAAACAAAGAAAAAAACAGCCAAATAAATGGCAAACATGGTGGTGACCAAAGTAGCACTGGCAATTCAGCTAATGTTCCTAGTAAAACTATTTTAACTACTATCCATAATAAAAACCAGCAAGCTGATTTTGCTGAGAAAAAAGTGACCAACAAGGTTGATTTAAACATTTAAAAAACTCATATACCTTTCAGCATAGAGGGTGAAATTTCAAAAATCAAGATCCCTGTCCCTCTTACTGAATTAGTCACCAAAGATGTATATAAAACCCAACTTTTGGGAGCTTTAAACATAGGAGAACAAACTAATTTTGTCAATGTGACTGATGAAAAGCCTAAGCTTCTGTTTGGACCAAAAGTAGAAGGGAAATTTCAAGAAGGAGGTGTTCCTCCTTTTTATGTCAGTCTAAACATCCATGATAATATTTTGTACAATGCCATGCTTGACTCACGAGCCTCCCACAACCTGATGCCTAAAGTAGTGATGGAGAGACTAGGCCTTGAGATAACTAGACCTTACAAAGATTTATACCACTTTGATTGTAGCAGAGTTAAATGTCTAGGTGTGATCAAAGATTTATGTGTCAACTTAGCACAAATACCAGCCAAGAGTTTAGTGATGGAAATTTTAGTGGCTGATATACCTCCTAAATATGGCATGCTCCTTTCAAGGTCATGGGGTGCTAAACTTCAAGGTACCCTACAAATGGATATGAATTATGCAACCATCCCTGTCTTTAGTCAACCAAGAAGACTATATAAGGAAACACACATGAAATACATGGTTAGTAGTCAAGAAAAACCAGACAACTCCCCAATTTATTCTATTCAAAAAAACCTTGATTCATTCATTATTTACAGTGATGAAAACCATAATGAGCAAGGGGAAGGAGATAACAAATCAGAAATAGAAAAAGAGGGAAGAAAGGAGAAAAAACTAAAACAATTTGCTAACTTAGAACACCACAACAAACATTATGAATATCATAGACAACAAACCAAACATCAACACAACGCTGATTATGAAAAAGAAGATAAAACTAAACATAGTGAACACCTTGAGGAACAAAGTAAAAACGAACATAGTGCAGTTCCTAAGAAACAACACAGTAATAGCCAAAATAAACAGGACAAAGAGGATAGAAATTACTTTAAAAACAAATCTGAATGTGAGCCTCTTTAGAGTATGAGTTTTGATGGGTCTTGTAATAAAACTGGTTCAAGAGCAGGCATATGGGTACATAACATATAAAATAATCATGCTGAGGGCCATTCATACAAACTAAAATTTCAATGCACAAATAATATAGCTGAGTATGAGGATCTCCTCTTAGGACTGAAATTATTGAGAAAATTAGGAACCAAGAGGATAATTGTTCATGGAGACTCAAAACTAATTATTAAACAAGTGAATGGAGAATATACTGCCAAGCATCCAGGATTACAAGTGTATAGAGAGGATGTTGTTGAACTCTTGAAAACATTCACAGAATATGAGCTTAACTTTGTCCCTAGAAACCAAAACATTCTTGCCAATGGTTTAGCATTCGCTGCTAGTACATGTCAAAAACCTTATGAGAGAAAAAAATACACAATCCAAGTTAAATATAGACCAACAATCCCTGATAATATCAAGTATTGGCAAGTGTTTGAAGGAGATAAACAGATAGAGGATTTCCTATAGTCCAGAAATGGGTTTGAAATGATCAATTCAGACTTAGAGTATGAAGAAGGTTGTCCTACTGAGGAAAAAAATTATGAAGAAGAGACTCCTAACATTGCTGATATAAATCTGATAACTAGAGAACACCCATAGAAAACAGAGCTAAGCACTAATTTAGAACAAGAAGATTTTGAAGTGCTACAATCTCACACTGATAAATTTCCAAAGGGACTGGTGCCTCTAGAAGAATTATTTGACTTTAATGATGTTGCTAAAAAGCCAAAAATGGAACCCACTGAAACTGAAATAGAAGAGTGCAATATAGGTAGTGAACTAAAACCCAAGATGATTAAATTATCCAAAACACTGCTAGCTCATATAAAACTGAAATATCTTGAGCTTTTTAGAGAATTTTGTGATGTTTTTTCTTCGAGTTATGAGGACCTAAAATCATATGATACAGAGATAATTCAACATAAGATACCCCTCAAATAAAACTAGAAACATTTTAGACAAAAAATTGCGCAGAATAAAACCTGTGCAATTACCCCTAGTTGAGAAAGAAATCAAGAAAATGTATGATGCTGGAATCATAGTCCTAGTGAGATACTCAGAGTGGGTATCCAATCTTGTATTTGTGAGGAAGAAAACAAGAGAGATAAGGCTTTGTATAGACTTAGGAACTTAAACAAAGCCTCTTTAAAGGAAAACTACCCCTTGCCCAAAATGGATCATATCTTACAAAGGGTAGTGGGTTCTAAGAGAATTTCGTTCCTAGATGGCTTTTCAGGATACAACTAAGTGCTGGTACATCCTGATGATCAACTTAAGACAGCTTTCACTACACCTTGGGGCACTTTCATGTATGTGAAAATGGCCTTTGGTTTCACGAATGCTGGTGCCATATTCCAAAGAGCCATGGATATTGCTTTCTCAGAAGAGATGGGATTCTTCATTGTGATATATTTAGATGACGTCACTGTCTATTCCAAAACAAATGAAGAATACCTTGCTCACCTAAGAAAATTCTTTGAGAAATGCAGAAAGTATGGTCTATCCTTACACCCCAAGAAAACTTTATTTGGCCTCCAAGAAGGTAAAATTCTAGGCCATATCATATCTGAAGAAGGAATAAAGATAGACCCAAAAAGGATTGAAGGAATGTTGCAAATAAATCATCCTAGAAACATCAAAGAACTGCAACCTTTCATTCAAAATATTAATTTCTTAAGAAGGTTCATACCAAACCTTGTTGAACTCATTAGAAACATAACAAGCATGCTTAAAAGTGAAAGAGGATTTAAATGTACCATTGAAGCAAATAAATCATTTGAACTGGTTAAAAAATCACTCACAAAAACACCAGTTCTCATTAGCCCTAATTTTAACAAAGATTTATTCATTTTCTGTAATATTCCTTTTTCACGACTGCTCATGAATCATGCATTAAAAACACATTCCTAGCAACATATACAATAAAATAGTGAAATAATCACTTGGATCCGATGGATGCATCTATGTATCATATAAATACAAGAGGAGATCAAAAATAAATGGAACTAGGTGGGTTAAATAGACCTCCCACACTAGTGTAGCTGAAAATGACTAAAAACCCCAAAACTGCATTTTACCGGAGTTGCTGCATTAGTGGACTGCGTAATATAAAGAGGGTTTTAACATAAAAACATGGGATAACAATAGATCTACTAATATATTAATTAATAATGTTTAAGTACAGAGATCTAGTCTCCTCATACAAAATACAAGAGAACCCGACAAGGGTTTCTGGTCAAATGCTTTGCATACAAATGTGATCTTCAGAAAATTACTAAATAATCACTGCAACACTGAAGCATAAGAGGATAGAAGGCTTAATTATGACTGATATGATGCATATCCCTGAAAGGATTCCTCCCATGAAAGGATGGACCTTTCAATCACAAGGAAACTCAACAACGGAGCCACCAAACCATGCAATGAACACTGCCTCCAGAATAATGCATTCCCTAGCAAAAAAAATGTTGGGAATATATGGGAAATGTTTGGTCTGATACCACAGATATGAAATAAGCTCAATATCTCTATAAAAATTTCTCTCAAGTGAAGGAAACCTTCCTCCAATGAGAAACTAGCTCTGGAGCCGGGATTCTAATCCCTTCTGCTGCTGCACCCAACAACACTGCACAATCTCCGGCAAAGCTGTGCTGATGAAGATGGCTGAAGCTTGGATTGAAAAAATTATGTGGAATGATGAATGAAAACTCTCCCAATTAGGCTCCTCAAACGAAAGAGGTGGGATTCCCGCCCGGGAACACCCAATGCTAAACAGCACTGCAACTTTGCTAAGCAGTAAAGAAGCAACAAGTCTTGGCAGACAAGAATAATAAACTAGAACATGTAGAATAATGCTGCCATCATCTTCCTTATATAAGACATGAGTTTTATTTCCCTTGGCCCCACTCAATTAGGTTACTTCTAACCCAAGTTACATCTCCCTCCAAAATTGCATTATTCATCCTTGGATTCCTCCTCCAATAAAACTGCGTTGTTGACTTAGTCAAAGCAACTTGAATTTAACTGTGTTCACACATGGAGGTGTCTTATTGAGCTATAAAGAGTGTCCCCTTTCACATTTGGAGTATTTTATTCCTCCTTAGGAGACTTATGGGCTTTTCTTCCCATTTATTTACCGACTAGAGCTGCTACTAACTCTAATGTTCCATTTAGCTTGGAGGCTAAAATTTTGGAACATTACAGTCCTCCCCTCCAAAATATTTACTTTTCCTCAAGTGAATGCATAAGGAGAAAAAAATTTCTCACCTCTTCCTCATGTGGCCTCCCATAAATAGCCTCCATCACTGCATCAAGATAATCTACAACTATATTGTCATCTGATGCTTCCTCCCAAGTGTGCAAAACCAAAGTGTCTACATCAATCAAAGGTGGGAAGTGTGAATGGAAACCTGCTAGCTGTCTCATGGCCTCCAAAAAGTGTGAGTGATGATCATCATGGTGAATGAGTGTCTCCCTCACCCATGCTATCATCCAAATGAAGTGAGTCACTCTCCAACATGGCAACTCATGAAAAGTCTCTTCCACCTTGTGCTCCTGAAACATAGGTGGGCTGAATAAGTGAACATGATAGCAAAAAGGGCTTATCTCATGCTGTCCTCCTCTCCACTTATGATAATTGTAGAGGGCATGCTATTCTTGGGCTGTAAGATGATTGCCCTCCAATGACAAGAAGAAGATTGAGTCTCCAAAGACTCTTCCTCCAAAATCATGAGACATGTCAAACCAAACCATTCCATCCAATATGAATGGAACATCACCACCGTTTGGCATCCAAATCAGAAAAATGCTAAAATTTATGTGAAATTTTGGATGGTACCAAAGGTTCTCCAAGTGGATATTATGCAGTCTCCCCAACTGCTGTTTGAGAATGTCATGTGGCAAGTGTTTTTGCAACAAGTTACAAGTTGTATATGTTTGTCCTTCAAACATGGGGAAGTAAGCGTCAATGTATATCAGTTGTACATAGATGAAATAACAATATACTTGCCCAAATTCATGTATATATGGGCTACTATCATTATAAACATTGACCCTAAAGTGACCATGAAATCCAAAAATACTCTTGCTCTCTTGAAGAGCAATGCACTGTCTACACATGGTGAGAAAGTACAAATACTCCATAGAGTAATCAAAAAGCACATAAATGTATTTCTTACCATGCATCATGTGTGAGCTGAAGGTGAGGTCAATGAGTGAGCCCTCCCATAGGAACACTCCATCAATCGATACATGCTCTCAAGTGACAACATTGTAGGCCTTAGTAGCAAGGCTCTTTTCACTCCATGAATTCTCCCTTTGACATTCCACATGCCAAAGCCATCCACCATCATGCTGCTATGTGAGAAGATCTTCTTCCTACATGGAAGTCTCTCATGATCCTTCAATGCTGAAGGGTAGCCTCCTTGCACCATGAATGTGCCTTCCTTCTTTCCGGGAATATCATGAAAAGTATGGGAAGAATTTTTCCCATACTCTCCCAAGTGTAACCATAGCAACAACAACTTTTGTTGCTGCCACATCTCTCCCTCATGAAAGACATGAAGCAAGATCATGATGGTCAACTTGTATAATGCCCCATATAAACAAGTCCTCTGTTGCTCTATCATATGGGTTCCATGCCATCCAATTTGTTTTTCTCTCCATACAAAGCTTCCCTTGAGAAAAAACACATAAGCAATACATGGAAGCAAGATACAATAGAAACAAGTTTCCAAATGACAACCGGAGAGTGAATCATGGTCCCTCTCATGGAACCAGCACAATGCATCCTTGGCCTGCATCAAAATAATAAATAACAAGTGTTTTACCAGCCACTTATTTGCTGCCACAGTCATCTCATAAGATGAAAACATGGAGTTATAATATGGTGTCAATGGTGCACACCAAGAATCATGTGGCTTCCCCCACAAACCATAAAAAAAATAGCCAAGATCAAAGCTACAAGTAGCTGCAAGCACATCATCATACAATATGAAATAAGAGATAATTCTTCTATTTACATCATGTTGCTCAAATAAGGGAAAGAAGTATAATACAAAATATGAAATGATACCTCCTCCATCATGTACTTGAGGTCTTGAGCTGAAATGGCTCAATTGGAAATCCTCCCTCACTCTCAATGAGTAGGAAGGTGGCTGTGAAATCCTCTCTATCACCACCCGAGCTATGCATCTCTCCATATGCTGAAATATGTCATGCTGAATGCCATCCCAAGTGAACTTCTCCATCAACTGGAAATATGCATCAAAGTTCATAGAAGAGAAGTCCTCATGTGTTGCATGTAACAATTTCTCCTTGAGACTAGAAGCTCTAGTCAAGAAGACTCTGTCGTGTAAATATATGACCAAATCATCCACCATGTATCTGTCATCTCCATCTGGGTCATCAAGAATCATGCATGCACCAATATCCTTGGAGTATTCTACCAAAAGCTCAGACCTCCAATAAGGATCAATCCTCCTCAAAGATAACGTTGGTGATCTGGCATGTGAAACTATCCTCATGCTTCTTCTTGCTACTTTGACATACCCATGCCAAAGTATTCCCCCAAAATCTTCACCTCTCCAAAATCCAAGAGTGGTGAATCCAAAGACAATATATCTCTCATCAATTGTAGGTCAGGTGACCTCCCAGGTGGAATTCCTCCATGTAGTGAGACGTCAATGTCAAGAGTATACTTCTCATGTGGTTGGGAAACCTTGCCCTTTCTCTCATAGCGTAATACAGTCTGCCTCCTCTTTGCACTAGCTTTCTGAAATAGAGAAGGGTGTGTGCTCCTCATCAACTGATGATGCTCTTCCTCCCTAGCTCCTCCTTCTAGCTGCAATGTTTCACAATCATGCTGCTCATTAATTATGCTTGGACCTCCATGTATGAGATCTTGGGGAACTCCTTGTAAGGATACAAGAATCCCTCCTATTGGAGCATGTGCTCCTCTTCCCTCTACTTGAGGCACTAGATGTGCTCTAGATGTGACAACGTTGTTGCCCTATTCTTTTTCATTAATGTCTATAGGCAACATCTCAATAGTTGTATTCTCTTGTGAAAAAGAGATCCCCATGCCCTCTTGTTCAAGAATATGAACTGGAGGTCTTTCTTCCAGAAATGTGTAATGCAAGATGTTAGCTTCTCCCATAGTTTTATGATGTGGATTTTCCTCCATTACATGCAAGGGTTTTTTTTTCTCAAGTTTTCCTCGCTCATGTGTCTTAGGAAGTTTTTCACCAAACCTTCCCATCAAAGTCTCTATGAATCTTGCATAAGATGAAGTTTTTGCATTATTTAAAGAAAAAGATTCAAAAATCCACCATGCATGAGCCTTACCTCTAAAATGCAGCGCTGCAACTCTGATGGCTTCATCTTCGGAAATGTGGTGCAGCTGCAAATAGGAATCTAGCTCCTTCACCCAAGCTCTAGCTGAACATGTAGGTGATCCGGAAAAAGTAGATAGCTAAAATATCTCTGCATCCTTCTTCTTTCTCTTCTCCACCTGGATCTTCCAAAAAAATTTGAAATCAGTATGATCTCTAAACCTCTCAGTTTGAGATTCATACTCCTGCAAAAAATCACAAAGAGTTCTCCTCTTAGGCATTTTTCCTCCTCCCATCCATCTCAATATAGCTTTGGGCACTTGACTGCACTATGCATCATGGAGTATAGCTGCATGCTCACACTCACCATGTGAAAATCTAGATTCAGCTCTAGATTCAACCTCCTTTGGAGATCCCATCTCCAATCTCATTTTCTTCAGCTCTCCTTGAAATCTCTACATAGATTTTGGAAGAAGATTTGTAAGCTTGTATTCCTTTCTCCTTTCACATACTGAATATTTATGGCTTATTTCCATATCCCCTTCCTATGATAGCTATATCTCACAGGTTGAGCTAGATATCATGTTCTGATACCACTGTAATATTCCCTTTTTAGGACTGCTCATGAATCATGCATTAAAAACGCATTCCCAGCAACATATACAATAAAACAGTGAAATCATCACTTGGATCCCATGTATTAATCTATTTATCATATAAATACAAGAAGATATCAGAAAGAAATGGAACTAGGTGGTTTAAGTAGACCTCCCACACTAGTGTAGCTAAAAATGACTAAAAACCCCAAAACTACATTTTATCGGAGTTGTTGCATCAGTGGAATGTGAAGTATAAAGAGGGTTTTAACATAAAAAAATGGGAGAACAATAGATATAATCATATATTAATGAATAATGCTGAAGTACATAGATCTAGTCTCCTCATACAAAATACAAGAGAACTTGGCAAGGGTTTATTGTCAAATACTCTGCATACAAATGTGATCTTCAGAAAATTAATGAATAATCACTGCAACACTAAAGAATAAGAGCATATAAGGCTGAATGATGACTGATCTGATGCATATCCCTGAAATAATTCCTCCCTTGAAAGGATAGACCTTTCGATCAAAAGGAAACTTAGCAACGGAGCCACCAAACCATGCAATGAACACTACCTCCAGAACAACGCATTCCCTAGCATAAACAACGCTGGAAATGTATGGGAAATGTGTGGTTTGATACCATAGATCTAAAATAAGCTCAATATCTCTCCAAAAAGATCTCTCAAGTGAAGGAAACCTTCCTCCAATGAGAAACTAGCTCAGGAGCCGGGATTCCAATCCCTTCCACTGCTGCACCCAGCAACACTGCACAATCTCCGGAAAATATGTGCTGATAAAGATGGTTGAAGCTTGGCATAAAAACTTGATGTGGAATGATGAATGAAAACTCTCCCAATGAGGCTCCTCAAAGGAAAGAGGTGGGATTCCTACTCGGGAACACCCAGTGCAAAACAACACTGCAACTTTGCAAAGCAGCAAAGCAGCAACAAGTCTTGGCAGACAAGAATAATAAACTGGAACATGTATAATAATGCTACCATCCTCTTCCTTATATAATACATGATTTTTCTTTCCCTCGACCCCACTCAGTTAGGTTACTTCTAACCCAAGTTACATCTCCCTCCAAAATTGCGTTATTCATCCTTGGATTCCTCCTCCACTAAAACTACGCTGTTGACTTAGTAAAAAGCAGCTTGAATTTAACCCTGTTCACACATGGAGGTGTCTTATTGAGCTAGAAAGAGTGTCCCCTTTTTCATTGGAGTATTTTATTCCTCCTTAGGAGACTTATGGGCTTTTCTTCCCATTTATTTATCGACTAGAGCTGTTGCTATCTCTAATGTTCCATTTAGGTTGGAGGCTAAAATTTTGGAACATTACATTTTCTCCTTTGCATCAGGACATACAGTTGCTACTATCCTACTTCAAAAAAACATAAAAGGACAAGAGCAACCCATTTCATTTTTTAGCAAGGCATTAAGAGATGCACCTATGAAATACAACATAATAGAAAAGAAGGCTTTTGGCTTGATCAAAGCACTGAAAGATTTCAGTGTTTACATTTTACACTCACACATCATTGAATTTGTTCCACACACAGTGGTCAAAGACATTTTAACACAAGTTCTTGATGGCAATAGAGGAAAGTGGATTGCTATTATATTAGAATATGACTTGGAAATCAGACCCACTAAATTGATCAAAGGACAAGGACTTGAAAAGCTTATGACTGAATCACATCTTAAAGCCTTAGATATGAATATGGTTGATGTTTTAAAAGAACAACAAGAATGCACAGCCCCTCATATTGAAGAAGTATTGCTAAATTCACCTTGGTATACTAATATTTTATATGTGCTTTTATATCTTAATGTTCCTCTTGGTTTATCTAAGACAAAGGCAAGGTTTTTGAAGTTAAAAGCTGTAAATTACTGCATTGTAAATAAATGGTTATATTGGAAAAAGGCTAGTGGTCTATTGCTTAAATGTTTGCTCGAGAATGATGCAGAGAAGATCAAGCATGAGTTTCATGAAGGGGAATGTGGAGGCCGCCTCTATTGGAAAAAAACTGTCAACAAAATCCTTAGAGCTGGTTACTATTGGGCCATCCTCTTCCAAGACATTCATAAATTGCTAGTTTCCTGCCACAAATGTCAAATATTTGAAGGAAAAAGAAAACTCTTACCCTTACCTTTGCATCCTATCTCTGTTGAAACTCATTTTCAACAGTGGGGCCTAGACTTTATTGGCGAAATCCATCCTTCTTCATCTTCCCAACATAAATGGATCCTAACAACAACTGATTACTTTAAAAAATGGATAGAGGCCATCCCATATAGAACTGCCACTGATCTAGTCATCATTAAATTCCTTGAAAACCATATTTTGTCTAGATTTGGTTGTCCTAGAAAAATTATTAATGACAATGCTACTGACTTTAGATTCAAGAGGATGGTATAATTTTTCCACAAATATCAGATCACATTGGGTCATTCCATAGCTTATTACCCTCAAGGTAATAGGTTGGCATAATCCTTAAACAAAAGTTTGATAAACATCATCAAGAAGTTACTAGAAGAAAATCAAAAGTCGTGGCACATCAAGCTAGTGCATGCATTATGGGCAGATAGGTTGACATGCAAGAAATAAATTGAAATGTCTCCCTACCAGCTAGTTTATGGAGCAGATGTAATTTTTCCAACAAGCCTAGGAGTGCCAGTCATGAAGTTGATCCAAGAAGTGCAGTCTGAAGAAAATGACATGATAAGAAGAATAAATCAGACTATACATTTGCATCAAACAAGAGAGGAAGTCTACAATAGAACACAATTAGTGCAATAAAACATCAAGAATCTATTTGACAAGAGGAAAAAAAGAAAATTATTTCAACATTGGTGACAAAGTGCTCAAATGGGATTCAAGGAGAGAAGACAAGGGAAAGCATGGTAAGTTTGAAAATATTGGAAAGGTCCCTATATTATCCATTCTACTAGAGGCAACAATGTATTTTTCTTATAGGAAATGGATGGGACAGAACTTTTTGGAGGTCCTGTCAATGGTAGGATGCTCAAACATTATTTCCATTAGTGATGCCAAGTTTGAATATTTATCCATTGTATATAAAATTGTTTAAAGAAAGATCAAAAAAGTAAATACAAAAATAGAAAAACAAAGAAAAAGAGGGTAGAAAAAGAAAGGTATAGCCCCATACCAAAAAAGAAGTAAGTTCTAAAAGTGTGCAAGTCCAAATGCCACTACTTGAGAAGAGAAGCCTTACTCAGTCATAGAGCCTAATCATGACTGAGCAAGTTTTAAATTTCTGCTGATAGGTTAGTGAATGAGGATTTTCCAAATTGTCTAAACTTGGCTTATCAGTAGACTAGATTAGTTTACGAAAAGAAATTGGTTCCAAAGCTCAAAACCTGAACCAAGAGAGAAAGAGAGGGATAAAAAAGAAAATTCCAGATTTTAGCCCTCAAAATTTTGTTGTAAATTTTTGAAAAATAAATTCTGTATGCAGACTTGTACAAAGTATCACTGCTCATAACAAATCAGACAGTCTAATCCTGATTTGGTGATGTTTTCAATTTCCTGTTGTAGATTAGAGAATAAAAATCTGTCAAACAGTTTAATCTTGATAGATATTTAGAATAGGTAGAGAAATAAATGAGTTCATTAGTTTAATCTGAACCCTTGGTTGATATAAGTGTAGAATTTGTTTAGTTTCCTATTTTCAAAAGAAAATAATGTCAAGGGTTGGCTGATTCAAATGCACCCAATGAAGAAAAAATGTTAGAACAAGTAGGATGGGTAGGTAGAAGTTGAGTTAGAATTAATCATGTTATGATTCAGATGCTGAAAAATCAGTTCTTCAAAGCAAAAAATCATCAAGTTTAAAGGAACTCTTTCAAGGTGCAAATCAAGGCACTGGTCTACTTCTTCTAGAGATTTATTTTCTAAGGTTCATGACACTCCTAAAGGAGCTGCCCTCCCCAATTAGAGCCACTGTTAGCCATCTATAATTTTTTTTGATATCAAAAGATGGCTAAATAATGATTTTGGATTTCTAGTAACAGTATTTGAGAAACATTGTGAGTTCTATAAATCTCACTGCCTTCATCATCCTAAACCTAACTGTTCCACTATAAACTTTATCTTTGCCTTCTCAAAGTATACCCTGTTGCTCCAAAGAAAACTCCATTTTCTGAGCCTGTTTCCCTTATTTTATCACCTCACTTACACTCTCATTCACTTTCTTTTTCCACTCTCAAAACCCATTTCTTCTTTTCCCTAACAAAACCCTCATTCACCATTTTCTTCTAAAAAGCCTTAAAAAAAATGAAAAAATCATTTTACATTGTTTTAGCCTAACTTATAAACCTATCGGATCCTCTAAAAACCTTGCAAAACTCGGATTTTATGTTAAAAACCCCCTTTTTGTGAGATAGGCCTTTAAGCCCCTTTTCAGCTTAAACCCAGCCCCCTCACCCATATGACTCTAAACCTTGACCTACTGTTATTTTCCCTTAAGCCCCTATCCATATTAGCCCTCGATATTCTTTGTCCTCATAAGACCTTTTCCCTCCACCTATTTCTAAGCCATTTCCCTATTTTTACCCCTCTGCCCCTTTCACTTTGTTAAACACCCTTGCAACCTTATAATTTCTCATTAAAACCTTTGAAAAAATAAATGGGCCTCCCTTATTCCAATCCTCACCCATACACTCTATCCACTCATCTTGAACGCTGATCAAAAGGCCCTCAACCCGATCCAATGGCCATCGCCTCTCCTCCCTTCATCTAGTATCAACGCGACACTGCACTACATGAAAAATTTTGCGACATCATCACTCCTGGGTCCCGCTCTCCATTTAACCCCTCGTCGAATAAAATCCCACCACCTATCCTGGGCTCCACTCCACAGACTTGCGCACCGGTCCCTCCACCCTTTCGCACCGTCGATCTCACCCCTTGAGATCTGACGATCCAAATCCAATATCGCGCGGAAATTGGCACCGACCTTTAACGGCCCCGACCTGTGCAAAAAAATCAGTTTTGGCTGTTGTGAAACCAGCTCCAAAAATAAAATAAAAGAGATATCAACACCTTAGAAATAAGCCACTTCGAGGGGGCAACCTCCAATACATTAGATGAATGATCAATTCTTGGATGATACAAATGACAAAACCTGCTATCTATATATAGGAGTCCATGGGGCCACAATGTAATCCTAGCCGACCTAAGAATAATAATGTAAGGGAACAATAATAACAATATGGTGGTTACAAGGGTACAACAATAACAATAAGGGGGGATACACTAACATAATAAGGGACTACAGTATTAATATAGGGACTTAACATGCCCCTCTCCTTCAAACAAGTGTTGTCCTCAACGCTTGATTATTTCTTGATGCTTCTGTATAAAATTCTCATCCTCCCATGTGGAATATTCTACAGGAAAGTTCTTCCACTTGCTGAGATACTCTGAAATTGATCGTACTTGTCGAGTTCTTGTTTCTGTGACTTCTTCAGAACTTATTTCGATGTGATGTTGATCTTCTTCTTGTTTCATTAGATTCTGCACCAAAGTTAGGTTATCCTTTGAGAGTTGGAGAACTTGTAGTTGATGCTCTATGTGATCTTCCACTAATTTATCATCCATATTGGCTATTATTTGATCCTTGAAACCATCCAACTTAGCCTCCATTTATTCTTTTAAACCATCTATGTCATCTTCAGTTGCTCTTCGTAAGATCGAAATTTGTTGCACTTGGTACCGTAATTTTGATATCTCATACTACAATTATTCCTCTTCATGTGTCATAGTATAGCTTTCTGAGGGCTTAATGGATGTTGAATTATTTTTAGGAGGCATTTCAGAATCCAATACTGAAATATATGCTCAATAGGCCCTTGGAATCACTTCAAACTGATTCTTCAAACAAGACTTATGCAATTTAGAAAATAATACACACCTTTTACTTGGTTTTGAGGTGCTCGATATTGAAATTGAATTATCTATATACTTGCAGATCCTCAATATCTTAAATTAGGCCCTATAGTATTCCTCTGAAGCTTCTTTAAAATTGCACAGGTCTGACTTGATTTGGATTCTTCAAGGAAAAGTTATGTCCAATCTCCCACAATGACCTAATTATGGATTAGTTCAGTAGAGCGAACTTGTATGACTTGCCACGTGTCATTGTTTCCTCCATTGGCTCTAAATTTTATAAACATGAAACTAAAGTCTGTGCACTTGTGGCCACTTTTTACAGAATTCTAATCCGATGCTCAGAGAGAGAGTTATTAAGATTTTCCCGCGATCACCTCTTTGCGATGAAATTCAGGAGCCTGAAAAAGCCCTAACTCCACAAACCATATCTCCAAAAATGTTGCGAACCAATCTCTAAAATTTTGCAATGATGTTCCTCAAGATTTTAGCTTCGCACTCTAAAAATTTCAGCTTCTGATCCTTCACATAAAAAACCCTATAGCACAAATGCCGCGATGACTTGTTTAGGTTAAATTCAGGAGCCTCCAAAAAGACCTAACTTCCACAGATCATATCTCCGAAAATTTTGCGAACCAAGCTCTGAAATTTTGCGAAGATGTTCCTCAGGGTTTCAGCTTCGCGCTCTGAAAATTTCAGCTTCTAAAACTTTGTATACAAAAATTTATAGCAAAAATTCCACAATGACTTATTTGGAGCAGCGAAACCGTAGACTCTAAAGCTCTGATACCAAATGTTGTGAAACCAGCTCCAAAAATTGAAGAAAAGAGATATCAACACCTTAGAAATAACCCAATTTGAGGGGGAAACGTCCAATACATTACATGAATGAAAAATTCTTGGATGATACAAATGACAAAACCTCCTATCTATATATAGGAGTCCATGGGGCGATAATGTAATCCTAGTGGGGCCACAATGTAATCCTAGCTGACCTAACAATAATAATAATATGGGGGTTACGGGGGTACAAAAATAACAATAAAGGGGGATATACTAACATAATAAGCGACTACACTATTAATATAGGGACTTAACATTGGCCAGGACATGCATCAACCAATAAATGGAATCGTGCAGCCCCCGGCCAATACCACTTACCACCTTTCACCTGCGCAATAAATTGTTGTGGTTTTCCCAAAACCACCTTCCCCTCCTGTAACAAAATTCAAAATTATTCACCCTCGTTTGGATTTCCTTATGATTTTGCCTTCGGAATCATGCCCCTGCACTCCCTCCTCCTCTGCAGATCTCCCCCAATGCCTCAGAAACCTAAAAAATGCAGTTTAGTCCAATCCCACAGATTTTCAATTAATGTTTGTTTGTGTGTTTACAGGTTTTAATGGTGGTAATGCCCAAAGGGGCATTCAAATGATAAAATAACCTCTGGATAATAATCTGAGAGGCAAATACATATAAATAAGGCCAAGGGTTTACATAAAGGACTTAACCCTCGATGAATAATGATCATCGATGGGTTATAAACCCTTATACCATGAAGAGATCCTCCCTCCGCACAGAACAAGCTAACGGTCAGAGAAGATAGCAAAGGGAATGAAGGAAGCCAAAATATTAAAGGGCTAATCATGTATCAAGAGTAGGTGCAAAGGATTAGCCAGAGTAGACAGTGAATAAAGGATGAAAGTCAAAGCTTTAAAAACAAGGATAAAGGACAAAACAGTCATAAAGTAGAATGATGAATAAGGGCAGTGACACATATTACAAAGGTTAAAGCAGAGATCAGAGGCCTAATACTAAGGTTTTGTGATTAAAACAAATACAGATAACCCAAAGACAGCTTTGAATAACTCAACAAAGAAGCAATTACTTCTCCAAAGACATATTTGCCACCTACAACATGTTTTATTTCAATAAAGGCATCAGGCAGTTATTACACAGTCAAAGATATTTTAAAGTAGCTTAGTAGTTATTACAAAGTTATTACCAAGCCTTAAAAGTCAAATATTTCAACTAAATTAACTTAGAAGTTGAGACAGAAGTTATTATTTCAGAGTAACTCCTTCAAATATTTTTTCCATGGGCCTTGCATGGTATCAAAGGTCAAAAATCATTAAATCTATAATAAATAACATTTAAACACCCTAGTTTGGCAGCACCTCCTCATTTTTCATATAAATATTGCATATGAGCCTCATTTTAAATGCTGGTTACTTAATGGTTATTGGACTGATTTTTGTTGCTAAGCTAGTTGAGGAATGCTAGACTGAACTGAAGAAATCTCTGAATTGCAGAGAGCTATTGTACCTGGAGTATTGTAACTGGTTTGATCATCAATAATACAGGAATGTTCACATGATCCTTTAGCTATATCAATGGTGAATTTTTTCTAAAATGTTATTGTTTTTCCTTATGTTTTCCATTATGTCCATCTTTCTCTAATAAAGAAGCAAAAGTTTTAGATTAGGATTTGATGTTTCAAGCACCCTATTTCTGTCTGTATTCTTTATACTTATGTTTTCTTCTACAAGTTCTGATTGGAAGATTCTTAATTTCCTTCTAGTTACATCTGGCTTGTTGTCTTGGAAATGATTTAATAGAGTGAAACCAAGGAAATTGTGGTGAACCCATATTCCTCTGAGTAAGACTTGAGATATTGTTTTTAAGACCTTTCTTTATAGTATGCTTATTAAAGTCTAAACCAGAGAGTTTAATGGTATGCCCTGCCCTATGGTCTGCCTTGAAATGTTGTTGTAAAGAGTCTTTGAGAGTTTGTCAAAAATATATTAGATTATTTCTATTTGATATTAGACCACTCTTACTCTTATTTCATATGTTTTCTTTATTTGAAAGTAGTTCTTGAATTAATAGATTGTTGTCTTAGAGGTTTTCTTATTGAAGTTTGTCCAAAGAACTCTATAGTTTGACCTGTCCTTTGGCTTGCTCCAAGCAGTTAACTTAAAATGATTTTCTTGTCTAAGTAAAGCTAGAAGATTCTTAACTGACTATAGCTTTGTTGCCTTCACAACTATTATTGTTTCATATCACAAACTAATCTAAAGAATCCACTTGATATAGTTAGCTTGCCCGAATCCCTTGCAGAGTTGATGAAAAATTAAATAATTTTATGACTCCATAGCCCAATGGGTTGACGTTTTCTCACAGTCTATTTGTTCATCTGAAACATTCCCTCAATTATTCACACCATTGATCCTTCAATCTATCAATTAATCCAACCAAAAACAAATAAGTCCTTATAACTTCATAACTAGACTAAAATCATAAACAAAGAGTACAAATAACTATCAATTGAAAACACCTTTATAGAGAGATCCATCTCTTAATCCAGGAAGGCTAGGTCCTAGGATTCGAAAGTGGTTCTGCTATGGCCCTTGCAGTGTTTGTTCTTGCCACCCTTGCAAATTACAGGGAGCCAACAAGTTCTAAAGGAAGATGTAGCAAAAATTAATCCCTCCATTATGGTAAATCTCCACTATCTTCTTTTCATATGTTGTCAATAATGTCCACAAGCTAAGCCAAAGATCATGCTTTGATACCACTGTAATATCCTAAAATGGAATAATGCATTGATACACAAAAAATATATTTGAAAAACAGTAAATGTACATAAATATTATGATCGAGACAGATATAGACATAATAGATGAGACATTTTATTCATTGGAGATGATTCAGTTACAACATTGTACAAAAATAAAGGTACTCTAGCCAAATAGATGGCCTAGAATGACCCTGAAAGCATGCTGCAACAAGCACTGCGTAACTGGAGAGTTGCAGGAAGAAATACTGTGTTGTCCCTTTTGTTGATGATGCACATATAGCTTCTTAAAAGGTAAATGCAGATCTATGGAGCTCAGGAGCTCTGATGATGCCGAGATTTTGGATCTAAGCACTATGATAGCAACCCAAGATAACCCAGAAACAATTTTCTAGATCTATGAGTCTAGGAAAATCACCCTCTTAGGGCTTCACTCTACAACTATTGGGTATGCATATATGAAGCTAGATCTGATCCAAAGATGGCTACAATATGTTATACAAACATATCTAAGCTTTGAGGGTTGGTCCCTCCTTCAAAAAATTGTGTTTTAAAAGAGGGAGAGACTCAAGCCTAATATAAAATGTAGAAAATAAACTCCAGGATGATGGAAACAATGATGGTAAAGTGAGGGGATTATCCCTCAGAGGATTCCTAGCTGAAGTGTTAGAAACTTCCTTCTTCCTCTAGATCCACAATGATGGAATGTGCAATCCTTGATGGGATTGTTGTTGATAGGAGGTGAATAATGTTTGGTATGATGCCAAATCTGAAATGAGGCTCCGGGAATACTAATATTTAAGCTGAAGGTGACATGAATAATCCTTCACCAATTCTTCAACTAAAATACTGAAGACAACCTCCTCCTCCCAAACTGATCTTTAGAAATGAGTAATTTATGAATGTAGATGTTCTGCAGAGAGTAGGAACAATATGGCACCAATGTCTGATGATGAATAGTAGCTCAGAATACCTTCCCAGAGTAGGCACTCGAAGTCCCCCGTGGGTAAGGGTGGGATTCCCGCTCGGGAACACCCTGTGCTAAACAACATTGCAAACTTAGCTAAACAACATAGGAGTGCATGGAATATCAAATGATAATTCCAAATATAAACAGATCTCAAATCAACAAACCAATAATCCTTCTATCCTGCCTTGATCTTCCTTATATACAAAGTGAGCCTTCCCAAGCCCTAGCCCACCTCTAAACATGTGGACATAAGCTTCCATGATTGACTGTGCTATCTCTACAAGTCCTCCATCATGTCTACATGCAATGTGCACCCTTTCCATCATGTGTTCATTAAATTCACTACTTCCTCCATCACTTCATCATGAATGCTCTAGGATCTTACATTAGATTCCGTCCATGATCTCGGTTGACTGATTAAACCTCCATGATCTATCTCATTAATGAGACATGATCTCCACTCCCTTCACATTTCTATCTTCTCCACTACTCCATTATGTAGATCTATGTTTAATTAATCCACATTCACACATCAAAAAGTGGATCGTATTCATCTTTGAGGATTATGGGTCCCTCCACCCTTTTATTTACTTAATTAATCAAGTATATTAAGAACTCTAATATTCCAAATAACATGTGAAAATTTTGGAAAGTTACAGGAGTCTAAGGGGTTAAAATATGATTAGGTCCTACATAAAAATAATAATGTAAGGGAACAACAATAAAAATAGTGGGCTTCTATGTGTAACAATAATAACATTATGGGGGATACACTAGTATTATAGGGACCTACCATGCTTCAATGCCTTATGGGGATTTTTCAAAGGGAAAACTTTTCTATTTTCCTGTGAACTTGACGAGTATATTTTTTACTCCTTTCAACTAGGAGATGCCAAGTTGCTATGAAAACCTTTGATTTTTATTAATCACTCCTTCTCAAGTAATCAATCGTACTATCCTACTACTTGTCCCTACCAATAGTATCTATACCTGAAAGAGGGACCAAATTTCTTAGTATAACCCTCCTTTTCTAGTTAAGTTAAATCTCCTATATTTTACAAAGTTAACTAAGTATCTAGCTGTGCATGGCCCACACTAGGTGTCAATCCCAACCAAGTTTCATTTAAACATTTAAAAGATTGAGGGTCCTAGCAATGATCTAGGATATCATGTGATGACTTTCCATTTATAGTTCTCTTCTAACTCTTTGATGCTTGATTCCATCAAACTGAGACTCTTTAAGTGGAATCTTAACATATTCACCACAAACTGGTACATCAAGCTTAACTTCACTTCTCGTCATACCTTTGTCTTGTTATATGGAAGTTTTTAAAATAATTTCTAGTTTCCTAATCAACATATAGCAAGCACCAAAATGGTTTTTTTTCTTAAGAAATACAATTCCACTTACATATTTGATCACATTTAGGAGTGGAAACATTTATGACAAATGATCAAGGATTTTATTTGAAAGTAATTCTTATTGGAATGGTCTATGAAGTCACTATTACAACAAATATTGAAATATTTGGTTTAACTAGAGTCTATTCAAAAGAGAAAGTGATATTTTGTGCACAACAACTAGACATAGATTATTCCTAGTTTGGAGTTTTGTACAAAATATTTCCAAGTTCACCTAAGCTATATACTAATGTAACCAATACAAAACATACACCACATGTTTATGGTGTGGTTGTTTCTATTACTTCTACCATGACTAGTCAAATTATGAGATAATTAGGAAAACTCTATTTGTAGCCATCGACAACCCTATAATCAACCACTCTGACCTCTTTTCCCCTCCAATCCTCTGAAAAACTCATCATATAAACTTCAAATTTTAATGGAAACCAATATCACATAGGGAAGAAGGGAGGAAGTAACAATAACAAGAAAAATATCAAGTGTGATAACAACAACAATAATAAAAATAATGTTGGTGGGTATAAAAAGGATAGAAAAGAAGTCAAGTTCCCTTATAATATGTGTATTGAGAACCACCTTACTCATTACGACGTAAATTTGAGGAATCCCGATGTATGTTAGGTAAAAATAATTATATTTCATACTTAATTGTGTTAAGAAATCCTTTTCCTCAAGGCTAGTAGATGATTTCTAGTTCACTGAGTAATCTTATGCCGCCACAAAAGCATGCTAAATTGTAGTAAGAAAAGGCTTCATTTAACTTGTGCCTTAGTCAAATGGAGAAATTAAAATTTCTACATCACCAAGATGACTTGAGTTGCAGTTATTAGGAGTGACATGGCCAAGTCACTTATTTAAGCCAATCAATTCAATTTTATGGGAAAGAAGTAGAGTTGTGCATGAGTTTATTGCTAAAATATAGAAATCTAGTGGAGTTATAGTTAGTGAAACTCAATGATCTGAGATCTAATCATGAATAGAGTTAGTATGAGTTCATTTGAGTGGTTGTAACTATTGTTAACTCACTAAACTCTGAGTTAACTAGACAATCTACTAATAATAGTCCTAGTCATGCATGTAATTTGAATTACCTAGTTGAGTGGAGGGAAAAGGCATAATTTTATTTATTGTTGTATACATGTGAGTGTATAATGTCTTATATGAAGAATATGAGTTAGTGTCATCTCAATTGAGCAAGGAAATAAGAATGCAAGTGCAGGAAGAGTGAGTGCAGGCTCAGTATTTTCCATAGCAAACTCAGGAGGAGATCAATATTGTAGACTAGGTTGAGCTTCAAGGATTGAAGTTTTCATTGTAATAGATCAATTTTCTCATCTGTTATAATACAAAAAAAGGAGGATTTTTTCCCAGTTGGGTTCCCTAGTAAAAATAGTGTGTTCATTGTGATTTAATGATTGCAGGGTTTTCTCCCTTTTTCGGTTTGAGTAGAATAAATTTGAGTATATTGAAATAAATATAATTTCATTAGAAACTAAAAATTTAGATTTATTTATACATGTTATCAGAGCTATTGAAATCTACATAGAAGCCAATTTCTTGGTCTTCTCTCAGAGGAATTTCGAATAACACAGTTTTGTGGTGCATATTTTCTTTACTGTAGGAACAATGTATTTCAATGGATTAAGGCTCGAGTATGCATTGGATGACACTTATAATTTCATATTTTGGAAAGACAAAATGGAATATGTGTTGGATGACAATGGAGTATTAGAGTACACCCAAAATGATACTCCAAAACCAACATCATTAGATGCACAACAATTGGATTAGTGGAAGAAAGGTATTGCAAAAGTCAAGAGGATTATCTTGGAGGGAGTCAGAGACCATGTGGTTTTCAGTTTTCATGTCAAGAAAATGACTTATGCAATATTGAAAACTGGCATAGAGTTATTCAAAATAATTGATGATGCTAGGAAATTGGTATTGAAAGATAACCTCCTGAACATTCAAATGCAAAAAAATTGAAACCATTGTTCAATACCTATACAGATTCACTCACATCACAGATGAAATTGGAGGAGTTGGGGAGATGGTAACACCATTTTAACTAGTGATATTAGCACTCCTTAGTGTTCCAAAGTCTTGTCACAACTATCATGATTCCATTAATGGAAGAGACAAGCTCCCAAATTGGGAGAGACTTTGGTCTGACTTAGTGCAGGAGGATATTAGAAGAAACACTAGGGATGGAGTCTCATCCAGAACTAATGAGGAAGAATAATTTTCTCTAATTGGAAAAGGAAAAAATGTCAAAGGAAAGAAGGACCAAGGTGAGGCAGAATCCAGCCTAAACCATGGCAAGAAAGAAGACCTGAATAAAATAAATTTTTTTCCTTGTCATGAGTATGGACACTTTGCAACCAAGTGTCCACATCAGAAATAAAGTAGGGAACCTATAGCAACAAAAGAAGGAGATTCTCTCACATCAAAATTCAGGTTGGATTCACCCTCATTTCTTGTTGGGTGTGGATCCTGATTATCTTCTTTATTTTGTATCAGAATGTTGGACCCTTGTTATTAATGGGGAGGCAACACCGCCCGTAATTAAATGATGCCTAGGGGATCTAGGGGGCATGATCTGATAGTAGAAGTTATGTTTAATTTAGGGTTTGTTGACCAAGAAGTAAACCCCTCGTTTTTTATGAGGGTATTGTATTGCAATTGTGTATTGTATGTGTATTCTCAAAGCCAGAAACATATAGGGAGACTGTGAGAGACAACAAAGGACATTACAGCGGATCTATTGTATGTTGTGTCTTTTTTTTTTGGTGGATAATATAAATGAAGGACTGGTTGTTCAGGGTGGACATAGCCCAAATTGGGTGAACCATGTATATATGTGTCTCTCTGGTATATGAAGTGTTGTTTCCATGTACTTCATTGATTATTGTTGTAGGATGCTTTATGTCATGTCGATTCCTGCTTGATGTATGATTCATAATCTTTATGTTTATTTGCTATTTTTGATTCCTATTGATGTAACATACAGAGTCTATATGTGTGTTTGATGTGGTATGTATTTATCATGGGTGGTGATTTATGTTGTGAGATCCCTTTGTTTCCTTGATGGTGGGATACTCTTTTTCACCATGTGTGAAGTTGTCATGCCGATAGGAGGTTTGTGATGGGTGAGAGTTCCTTGTAACTGAACGTCTCGTGGAGAGACTTTTCCACTCATGTTGAGGGATTTTCCTTATGTAACAAGTCAACAACATCCATGTACATTATCACCAGTTACAACACTAAATGAAGCAGCCAACACCATCGAGACACCGAGGCCCAGAGACGTAGTCCACACTGGATGAACTTCGTTATAAAACCTCTTCTTCTTTTTTTTTTGTGATTGTTGACATGTTTTCATCTTGATTAAATCTGAATATGTGTTCATTAATTCTTTGGTAAAATGTACTTCTAACACATTAGACAAAGTAAAAGGTCTTGGTTAAAAGGGTATAAAAAATTTACCCAGATCAAGTGGTATCAGAGTAGTCTCCTTGCTGATGTGAACCACAAGCGTGAACCATTGAACTTGCAACAATGGAGGATGTCAAGGACATGCACGACACCATGCTCAAGGTGTCTGAGAAAGTAGACATGTTGTATGAAGCTTATGATAAAAAAACAATAGATAACGTTAATTTTAAAACACTTATACAAAAGGAGAAGTTGGAAAAACATCGATTGCAACTTCAACTGCAAGCCACGACATAGGCATTGGAAGAATTGAGGCGCAATGAAGGAAGTCTTAAAATATATCATGATGCATTAAAGACACTTCTACGAGAAGATAAAAAAGGATAAGGATTGATTTTAGCTTAAGCTACAAGCCATGATAGAGGCCTTGCAGAAAGTGAAGCGTAACGAAGGCTTAGAGAAGCCCTCTTCACCTATTTCCAAATCAATATCGGAGGTAAAAAGTTGTGATAATTCCTCGGTTTCATCCTCACATGCTATTATTTCTATTGCAAATGTGGATATCCCCATTACACGGACTGGCATGAGAGTCATTACTAAGATGGGGTACAAAGGAGGAGGACTTGGCGTTAATGGCCAAGGCATAACTTAGCCATTGGAGGTTATGCAGATACCTCGATACGAAGGTTTGTGATACACTGAAGGAGAATGTTAGAATTTTTCAGAAGACTTCATGACATTGTGGAAACCGTCGAGGAGAGAGAATGATGGGAACACTTTACCATCATCTTATGGTAGCACATATTGCAGAGAGAAAGTTGAGGCAAGCTCTCATCACCATAAGGACATCAAAGGAAAACATACATTTTTGAACTCACCAGGGAAGAGGATTTATGGGAACACTTCACCATCATCCCATGGAATTTCATGTCGCAATAGAAGAGTGGAGACAAGCTCTCATAACCATGATCGCACCAGAGACCACTAGGGAAGGTATAACAAGTCTCGATATCTACAAGGTCATTTTGATTATAAGAATGTTGCTAATCATGAATGTAAATCATGGCATAAGAAAACTTGTCATTTTTGTGATTTACATAACCATGTCATTGCTGAGTGTTGGAAAATAATGGTAGCACAAAGGAGGATGAGGCGTGGAAATCCTTTTCCGCAGTAAAAAAGTAAACTGGTTAAGCAAGTTTGGATAAAGAAGATATTTTTTAGCCATTGCAACCAAAGTGGCCATCAAAGAGCCACGTCTTCGAGGCTCCATCTAGAGAAGCACCTTAAGGATGAAGCGTCGGTGCATGAACCGGTTAAAATAGATGTTCAACTAGCAGACATGCCACAGGGAGATGATCCATTCACTTTGATAAGTAAGAGATGTTATTTCTAGATGTGGAAGTGTGTCATGGCCATGTTTGTAATTCATATGTTGCATTTTTTACTATAAAAGTGATGATGTGTTTGACATCACTTTGAAATGGGACAATGACGTTTTTGGCCTTGTAAAGATAGTTGGGCTGTGATTTCTATTTGATGTAAACTTGACCATCGAGTATGTAACCTTGTGAAAAGTATGAAAATGTTTGGGTCATATTTGGTCATAATTTTAGCATGTAATTTGTAAGATATTTTACTATAGGTTTTCATAGGATGCATGTGTTGGCTCATCGCTTAAGGCTCCAAAGAAAAAAGGTGAAGGAGATGGAAGTGTGACCTTTTTCAGGACAATTGTGGTGTAGACATTGTACATAGAAATTGTAGATTATTGTTGATGATTTTTGAGGACCGAAAGCTCCTCAGTGGGGAGGAATGATCCAGGTGGCTCCAGAGACACACATAGGGAAAAGAGGGCTTATGAAAGCTCAAAAATCAAAGTGATGGAAACGTGGAAAACTTATTTTCAGGTTGAAGATCTCGTCGTCCTGATCACAATGGTGTGAATGGATCATCAAATCGAGTTCGTATGAGAAAGTTAGAGTTGGTAAAAGTTCTAAGGTTGACTGGATGACTTGGCGGGTTAAGGAGGATGCAATTTCATAGGATTATGGTGGGTGAATTCTAGGCGAAATTGTGGGATGCTTAATTTGTCCCCTTCAGCTTAAAAAATGATTTAAAAAAAAAGAGGCATTGTTTTATTTTTAATAAAAAAAATATAAAATTGGAGGGGTGGGCCATGACCACCCCCCCAAACAACATATATATATTTTTAAAAGGGCCAGTGGCCATGACCTCACCGGACTCACGTGGCATCGTTTAAAACTGTAACATGGGTGGGTAGGCCAGTACACTGTTTAAAACCATAACGTGGGTGGGCGGGCCACCTCAGGTGGACCCAACCCTTGCCACCCCTCCATACTCCATTACCATCCACGCAAATGGTTGGGGTGGGCCAGCCGATGTGGGTTTGGCCCCCCATGGGGTTTTAAATAAAAACCAAAACACCCCCATTATGGAGTGGTCAGGATTTGACCCCTCGGCCTCCCTCCAATGAACTTGCCAAATTTTCCATTGCGCTAACCACATTTCTTTGGTTTATCCACCCGAGATTTTATATTTAAGCTCAGTTTCTCTGTAGTGCATCAAGGCAGGTCGGAGAGGAGTAGGAACGTAGTTCAAGAAATATTATTATTTTATTTGCATGTAAGTGGAACCATGAGCTAGATGAAGAGGCAATGGAACCATGTGTTATCACCCTAGTAATTTCTCAAAGTTATGGGCTTTTGATTTTTAGTTTAATAAAACTAGTGGTAACCACAAACCTACTTCAAATCCTAGGATCTAGCCTTCCTAGAATTTAGAGAGGGCTCTCTCTTTAAGATTTATCTTTTTTTTTATTTTATGTTTTAGGATAGTTATTATAGTTCAATTTGGTTTTGTTTTAATATGTTTGGTGGGTAAAAATCACTTTGGATTAAAATAGAGAGAGATCTACTTGACCATTGGGCTAATGGAGTCTAAGTCTAGATAACAGTACTAGAAGGCAAGGCCAAAAGGATGCAAATATAGTCAGGGAAAGATAGATAAACCTTAGAGCTTTGGTTAAAAGGTTTTTTGATGAAATGGTGTAGTCGGGACAAAGGGTGATTAAGGATCCTTTGATCCGGACAATAGAGGAAGGAGGCAGGAGTCAAACAGGAGTAGGAGCAGTTAAGAATTCCTAACACCGGAAATTAGTTGAAAACATTTAAATGGTAACTTAGATAGGACAAGGAGCCATAAGCTAGTCCTGAAGTAATATTCCTAGTTACTCATTAAGAAAGAGCAAGCACGAAATGAAATGAGTGGAACTCAGAAAATAAACAATGACAATATAGATGCACTTTACTCTTTAACTTATCATGAGAAAACTGAATTATTATGTCCAATTAGCTTTGTCCAGTCTTCTACTTCGAAATCAACACATGTAAGCCTCCAATGTATCAACAAAAGTCTATAGTAATCTTAGCATTTTTATTCCACCCTAAACACTTCAAAGACTGAAGTATTGATACAAAACATTGTTTAAAAAATATCCTAGAGAGATCTAGGAATAACTCTAGGAAATATAAAATATATTTACATATAAAGAGGGACAAGTGCTTAACAGTTTATCAAGATGTCCTCTTATCCAAAAAATATAGAACAACTTAAACTAATCAAGGAGCCTTTACTAGCTAGCTGTCCTGCTTGCTGGCAAATTGGAAAGTATCTTTATTGGAGTTGTTTTGACTGACACTCTTACTCCTGATACACTTTCACGCTGTACATTCATCCTGATACACTTTGACCCTATTTATTTACTCTTTTACTACTGTAAAAAGAACATTTCCAGTAGGAAAAATAAAATGACTGTTTTATTTTTCTGTTTGACTGTTTCACCTGTATTTTCCTTACTGTTTTCCCTTTTTCACTGTTATATTAAGTCTGTAAAATCCTTCCTTTGTTTTGCACTTGGTATTTTTACATTATTAATCTTCCTGAAGTTCTCATCAGCATCTGTATACTTGGAAAAATTTGGTTTGAAGACAAATAGATGCTTCATTTCATTTTGAAGAAAAAACAAGTCTTCAATATATTGAAGAATAACCTTTCTTGTGGGAGAGCCCTGTGGTAGTGGTTTGTTGACTTGTTATTTTGCATAATCCCTTATCTTCTTGTCATACTCTTTTTGGCTCATCAACTTCTCATTGAAGACATGAATATCTGGAATACCAACTTGACTTAGCATAGTGTATTTTGTGAAGAACTTGGTTATTGAAATATTCATAGCATCACACTTTTCCTCTAAAGTGTTCATTAGATTTCTCTTTGTCAGAACCTTCTTGATCTGCAAAATGGTCTCTGTCCTATCCTGTATATGCAATTATTCTAACTCTACTATGTTTTTACCATTCAAGAAAGTGATAAGCTTCAAAGCTTGTGTTGGTTTGTCTGCCAATTCTTCTTTTGTTTTCTGGATTTCAACTTGAGTTGATAGAAGCAAGTCTCTCTGTTAATATATGATCTAGATTGATGGCCACTGAAGATGTGTAGCCTCAATTATATTGGTCCATAGGTAATTTCTTATGTAATAAATTTTTGCAGTGAAACTCAAGTATTTTTAAAGCCTTTTGATTTTTTATTCAAGTCTCTTGGCCCTTTGTTAATAATTGTTGGCATTGATTAATGTTTCTTTGTTGGAGACTTCCATATTCTGAATCATTTTCTTCAAAATATTAATTTCATTGTTTTTTAGTGACAATTCCTCCATAGCCTTTGCTATCTACCTTGCATCATCTGTGTGTTGTACCTGTGTGGTTGAAGAATCTGTTGCTGATGTTGTAGCTAATTGCACTGGCACTACAGTTGCCAATGGCACATTAGGTGCTAATTTTTCTCCCAATGTAGAGGCCACAGCTGTGGTAATTACTGGTATGACTAAGGGGATAATTGGAGCTTCAGCTTCTTTGACAGTTTCTTTCTCTTTCATAAGTTTATCTAATTGTGTTTCCATTTCTTTGATTTGAGAAGTTAGTTTGATAATCAACTGCATCATGTCTTCTTTTTTTGCCTTTTCTTGAAGAATTTCTTTAGTTTGAGGGTGTTCACTTTGAGGAAGCTTCAGTTATTTCCTCAAAGCTAAAATGTCTTCATTTTTCTTTTTAATTAATATCTCTGCTGCTAGAACATTAGAAGGATCAACTCCTACTTGCAAAATTAACTCTTCTAAGGCTTTAATCCTTAGATCTTTAGCATACAAAGAGCCTTTGTCCAGCTTCATTTGATCCTGCATGTTAATAATGGTATTCTGCAACTTTTTAGCACTCATAGCCTTTGTTACCACGGTAGAATATAACATCTCAGAGCTATGTCTATGGAATTATATTTGGTCTAATTCATGCACATTTTATGTATCTACTTCAAACTCAACCTTTTTGTATTCTTCCACTGTCTTAGGTGTTGAAGTAGTTGGTTGCAGATATGACATGATCATTTTATTTGTAGAGTAATCAAATGTTGTAAGTGACCTGTTCTGATTCCCTGGCTTCTATTTAAGAAATTGAGAGTAAATATCACTTTTGATCTATTCATTCTTTTGTTTGATCAATTTGTACCTTTCTTTGATGTCTAGGTCTTTTTCCTCCACTGTCTGTGAGGAAGAAGCCTCCATGTTTTTCTTTCTTTCAATCATTTGAGTATCTTGTTTACCTGTTGTTTGATCCTTTTGTATGTCTACAAGAGTCTCCTTTACTATTACTGTAGCCTCATAATTTTTTATCTCAGGCTCATTTGTATCTTCAACATCAATAACTTTTTCTTTTCCTACAGTAGTGAGCTTGGGTCTTTTGCTGTAGATGAGCTTAAATTTAGTCTCTGTAGTAGTCTCTATTGTGTAGGCTCCCTCATCTCTACTTATTTTTGTAGAGGTTTCAGTTTTCTTTGCAACTACCATGGTTTGTGTTACATTCATCCTTTATGCTAGCTCTGTATTGATGACTGTATCTATCAATGTATTTTCTACCCACTCTTTCTTATTTGTAAAATTTTCAATATCAGGCTTGGGTTCATGTATGAAAGGAGGTAGTTTACATTTAACCCTTATACTGCTGAGAATACCTTGAGGGTCATAATTCCAAGGGAATATTTTCTGAAATTTTAGCTCTAACAATCTTTTGGCTACCTCTTTATCAACTTCTCTGTTATTTACAATGAAAGGAACAATCTAATTTTTCAATTTGAACGGGGTTTTATTTTTGGAAGCCATGAATTTGATGGCATTAGAATTCAAAACCTGCCTTAAATATTCTAATGCAAAGACTCTAATAGTCAAATACTTGGGAAATTTGTAAGGCAGTAAATTGGCCCCAAAAATCCTCAATTCTATGTGCTTTTCATACAAATACCAGTCTCCCATATTGCACTCTTCTGATAACTGCAATATTCTCTTCATATCCTCATTAATCCTAGGCTGCTCTACTTTATATAATAAACTCATTTCTGGTTGGAGAAATAGATCTAAAAATTATGTAAAACTGAATTCACTACTTTCTTTCCTCAGTAAGGTAGTCTAGAAAACAATGGATAGAGGCTGGTCCTCTAAGTCCATTTTTTGAAATGCAACTGGAAACTTGTCAAATTGAAAACACAAGAACAAGTGAAATAAGTATGATGAATATCTGAAGACCCCTTCAGTGGGTAGTTTGGTTAATTTATAACAGATACTATTAGCTATAAATATGGCATAGTAAAAGATCATTTTAGGAGGTTGACCAGGAGATAAAGTAGATAAAAAACCAAGGATGGATTCATCAATGAATTAATCTGTGAATTATCCTAGAATGAATTAAAGCATTGAAATCACATGTCTAGACCCTTCAGGAAATTTGGAAGTGGAGTAAGGAGGATTTAGCTTTGGCATGTCCACATGAGATGGCATAAAGTTCTGGAAAATCATAAATCTCTTAGGGAAATATAATGCCAAATATAACTGAGTTAATGCTTCTATGGATAGGGGTACTGCCTTAGGGTCAAACTGTAGTTGCAAAATTTCATTAATAGAATCTGCATTGATAGAAAATAGAATCTCTCTATCAGCATTCACAATTTCTCTCTGATCTGGTACATAGTGTTTTTGACACAACCTCACAAGGTCCTGGCTAGGGTGTGTTACTAGGACTACATATTTAGGTAAATTTGTCTCCCAGATAGGCATGTCATCTTTATCTAGGAACTTATCAAAACACCAATTGTGAATTTCCACTAAATTGAATTCTACCACAGGATCTGCAATTTTATAATCCACATCGGTCAAGGGGATGATTTCTTCAGTAGGTACTGGTGGCTGAAGGGGATTGATAGACACAGTAGTTTTTGCAGTGAGTGTAGGAGTGGATTTGATGGCTTTTGATGCTTCTGACTTAGGAGGTTTGGATCCTCCAGCTTTGGATGTTATTTTCTTCTTGGTCATTTTTAAATAACTAAAGAAATATTAAACAGTTTGCAGTGGTTGGATTTGTTAAAATAGAGGGTAAATTCAGAAATTCTTGGGAAAATATGATGAAAATGGGTGCTTCAGTGCTCAATTAGGAATATGGGATGGGTAAAACTGGTTTAAGATAGAAAACAAGGGTTTTCTGAATGACTCAGACTATGAAAATGATTTTTCAGGAGATCTGTGGGTTTAAAAATTTTTCTAGCTGTAGAATTTATCTTGTAGTGATATTTAGCTGAGGAATTTGGCTATAAAAGAGGCTTTTATGAATATAGTGAATTCTGGAGAAAATTTGTGAGGGTTTGCCCTGTTTTTGAGCATTTTTTGGCAAAATAGATGGATGAATTATCTTCTCGCAGCTCAATTTGTTCAATTGAAGGGTTAAATTGTGAAATTTGTAGGCTAGATATGGGAAAATACCTTTTTGCAAGTATTTTGACTGTCGAAAGGGATTTTGAATACTTATGGGGTTGAATTTGAGTTTTTCGCTGGTATAATGGAGTGAAAAAAATCATTGCAGGTCTTTGAAAGGTAGATTTTGGTCGAATTTGGAGTCTCAGCGGGAAAAATAGTGTTCAGGGGTTTTAACATAGTCAGGAGCTATCCAAAGGTCGAAATGCGCGATTAACATAGAAAAAAGGAAAAATCAAAGGTTTTAACCTTTGGTTTTCATCTTCATAAATGTCATTAAATGAAGGTCTTATCAATGGCAGGAGCAGCTTCAGTTTAAACAACGAAACCGTAATGTGGTTGTCACGTCCATTTCAAGTGCTAAGTGGTTTCTTCTCAAACGAACATGATCCAATAGAAAACGGACAGGTCACTGACGACGGAAAGGGTAAAACCACCAATTTCGCGCTCGATTTATGTTTCGGTGAGCGATTTTTTTATGCGCGTGATATGAAATTAGAGCCATTGTATCTGGAGCACGGGAGCGAAGGGTCGAGATCAATTGTAAAGTTGCGGTGGAAAAGGCTGGGTGGGACCCGAGTATTTTTCTATGCGTCGGGAGATGGATCATATATTAAAACCTTTATATATATGAGTTTATAAGTTTTTGTATATAGATGGGATCAATACATGATTTTCAAAAGGGGTTAAATGGGGATGTTATATATATAATGTAATATCCCAAATTTGGAACAGCTAGCAAGGCATGACTGGAAAATTCATTTTCCAGTAATGGTTGCTACATGAATTGAAACCTAGATCTGGATCCCTTATAACAATATGTCTAAGTGCTAAATCCAAGAGGAGGCTCCAAATAAATCCTTCTAAGTGGGTTAAACAGATCTCCCACACTTGGATGTCCTCAAAAAGTGCCCGATGAAGGGACTGCAGCAATACATGAACATGAAATGGAGCAACAACGTTATTTTATAAAGTCTTCACACATGAATAAGTAGATAACCAACCAATGCATAGTATAGCAAAAAATGTGTACAATGCTTTGATGAATCATTCACTCAAGCTAGGCAATGAAAGCCTCAATGAGACATGTACAAGACAATATAGCAACACTGCTATGCAGAAATATCATATGGCTAAAATAACGTAGTTCATTGGAGAAACTGCAAAAAAATACGTGACAATAGAAGATATAACAATATCAGCTCAATAAATGAGGGGGAGCAAGCTCTCAACCCTTGAAAACACTAATACAACAATAATACACAATCCTTAGAAGGATTGGCTACAATACATGTACAAATGGAAATTCTGCAGAAATTCCAGAGTTGCTGGGTAGCAGATGCAACTCAGAAATAGAAGGAGATGGCTGAATATGATGTGCAATCTGAAATAAACCTCCTCCAATAGATCTCTCAAGTGATAGGTTGATCCTATCCCTAAATATCTCTTCCTCCAAGATGATGGTGCAACTCCTCACTGCAAGTATGCACTGAAATAACGCAGTATGGAGAATGGAATGCATTGTCTATGATGGGAGATGCTTGGCATTGATGCCAAGATATGAAAATAAGCTCTGAAACCTTCCTTACTAACCTTCCCTAGGAATAGAGAATCCCTCCTCTAAAAGATGAGACAAGGAATGGTGTTGTGGAACCCCTCCACTACAACACCCAGCAACACTACATTATACTTCAGTAGAAATAACGTAGTGACTGAAGTAGTGGCTTTGGCCTTGAGCCAAGATGTGTAGAAAATGAATTTAAATCCTTCAAGAGACCTCTTAAGAAGGAGAGGAAATCCTAAATAGGAATCCCTCATGCTAAGCAACACTACAACTCAGCTGAAGAGCCAGAGAATGCAAAATAGTCTTCAGACCAAAATCAATATGCTCAAAGATATCTCACTATGGCTACCTCTTCCTCCTTTTATGCAAGTGAATGTCTCTTTGTCCCGGACCCCACACATTAGGGTTTCTTCCACAAATAATATTCCTCCTTCTCAAACTGCACTGTCTTCTCATGCAAGCTACACCCTCTAAGGCAACGCTGTTGACTTGGTCAAACTTGACCTTGTCCTCATGCATTTGCACCTTTTCACACTGGATGGTGCAAAATCAAGCTACTCCATAGATCCATTTCACAATATGAGGGATTTTATTCCGACTCATGAGCATTTTACCCATTTTATTCATCTCCTATATGATATAAGAAAAAATTAATATTCCAATTTTCTGCTTGCAAATTTTGGAATATTATAGTCCTCCCCTCTCAAATATTGCTTGTCCTTAAGAAAGTGCAAGGATAGAATGAATTATTCTTTCCTCCTCTCCTTGTAGAATCCATGTATGATGATCTCCTCCAAGTGAAGTGATGCTATCTCATCAATCAAGCCTCCACATTGATCCTCCTCAACATTCAAGTCAGCTATCAAGCCATCATCATGTAAAGCTGAGATACTCAAGAAGATAAAAAGGTGATGTCAAGAGGTCCCCTTGAGGAATGGGAACTATCTCTCCCATATGGATCCTCCATCCCTAAGCTATAAGCCATGCAAACTGAGTCACCTCCCAACTAGGCAACTCCTGGAAACTGTCCTCCACCTTTGGCTCCGGAAAAGTAGGTGGGATGAAAATCTACACATGGTACACTATGTAGCCTACCCCATGCTGTCCCTCTCTCCACTTAAGATAAGTGTAGAGTGTCTGCTGATCTTGGGCTATAATAAGGTTTCCCTCAAGTGGCAAGATGAGGACTAGATCTCCAAAGACCTCTCCTCCAACACTGCAAATCATGTTGGCCCAAATATCCCCATATATGATGAGTTGGAAATCATCATCATAAGGCATAATCTCCATCATATGGTTCACCTCATAAGAAAACAAATGTTTTTTCAAGGTGACCATACCATATCCCATGCTCCCATTAGAGCATGTACTGCAAAAAGTGTGAGGAATTTCTCCCTCAAAGGACACATTCACCCAATGTGTCTCTCTCCCAAGCATGCTCCTCATAAAGACAGAAACAATAGAACCATAGGGAGAAAAGATGAGAATCATGAAATCATGCTTGCTTCAATATGCAACAAATGTGAAGGACAATGGTCCCTCAAGTGCAACCAATGCAGCTTGACCCTCAACTACAATAGAGACTGATAAAAAGTGTGGCTTCTCAACCACTTGCCTACTGATCCAATATCCTCATAAGTATGGAGGAAATGAATAATTCAAGGTGTACAATGAGCATGTCCTCCATAATATCTACCTTCCCTAAGTCCCCCTGGGGAATGGCCATCAATCATGCTTATGGCCTCAACTAGACCATGTGGTCTAGAAAAAAGAATGCTCCTCCTTCGAGCATCATCCTGCACATGTATGGTTAAGGGACATATGCATACATCATACAAATGCTCATGTAAACAAAAATGAATACCCTTACCATACTCTCTGCTCATACAAATGGAGTGGCTCATAGATGAGTTGCCTCTCATCTTCAAAGAGAAAATATGTGGTTGTGCTAACTCTCTCGAAGAGTCATGTATCTCCTCCATATACATCTAGTCCATGCATCTACTCATATGATGATATATCTCCTCCTCAAAGCCCATCCAAAAATACCCCTCCATGATGGTGCGGTATGCTCTCATAGAACAAGTGGGGCTGAAAAGGAAATTCTCATGAGCTGCATGTAGAAACTTCTCCTTGAGCTTGGAAGCTCTAGGAAAGAAGATCCTACTATTATAGAAGATGACCCCATCTCTGATTGAGTATCCCTCCTCATGCACTTGGCCATCCAAAATCATACAAGTAGAAATATACTTGGAATAATCCACTAATAGCTGGGATTTCCAATATGGATCTATCCTCCATAGTGACAGCGCTGATGATCTCTCATGAAGAGCATAGCTCATATGGTCATCACCTTCGTTGACACCTCCTATGCCAAAGATGCAAGTTGGAAGGCTACTATCCTTCCTCTTCTACTTCAACCATAGCGTAGAATCTGAAATGGAAGTGGGTAATGATAAAGTTGAGGGAATGCTCCCTCTCTCCTTGAGTCTACCCCAGAATTCCAGTGTTATATCAAGCTCTCCCAAGGTTCCCACTCCTCTGAAATCATTGAGTGGTGCCTCAACTGATGAAGAAACCATCCTCCTCTGCTGATCCAGTGATCTCCTTGGCAAAATGTCTCCATGTAATGAGACATAATCATCAAGAGGTGACTACATATATGAATGAACAACTTTGTTCATGCTTCCACTATGCAATCCAATCACCTTCTTAGGTGCTTCAACCTCCTGAAGTGGATAGGGATGTGTACATCTCATCTCATGATACTGGTTCTCCTCCCTACCTTCTCTTGTGTCTCCATGGTTCCACACCTCCTAAACAATGGCACATGTAAACATGAGTTGTGCCTTGATCTCCACACCTGAGATCCTGGGGACTTTCTTGCAAAGATGCAAGCATCCCTCTATTTGGAGCAAGAGATCCTCCTTCCTCTACATGAGGCACGGGATAATATCTAGATATGACAACGATGTTTCCCTCAATATCTGCAACATGAATGGGCAACCCTCCAATGATTGGATCCCTTTTTGAGAAAGAGACCTCCATGCTCTCCTATCCAAGAGTGTGAGAAGAAAGTTTCTCCTCCGACAAAGTATGGTGTAAGTTTTCAGCCTTCCCCATGGTTTTCTAAAATGGTACTGTGTTCTCATGTAGGGGTTTTATTTTAGTTTTCTTGTTTGGTCCCACCATGTGTTTTTAATGAATCCTTCTATCAAATCTTTTCACTAATGCCTTAGTGAAACTAGCATAGGATGCAATGTTTACATTTCTTAAAGAAAAGGATTCAAAAATCCACCAGGCATAAGCCTTACCTCTCAAATGAAACACTACAATTCTGATGGCTTCATCCTTCGACATATGGTGTTGCTGCAAGAAGGTATATAACTCCTCCACCCAAGATTTGGCTGAACATGTAGGTGAAACCTCAAAGATAGATAGAATAAATCTATCCTTTTGCTCTCTTCCTTTCACCTTCATCTTGCAAAACTCTAAAAAACTGAGATTATCTCTGAATTTCTGAGTTTGAAACTCATAATCTTTCAAGAAATCACTAAGGTTTTCCCTCCTAGCAACCTCTTCTCCTCTTTCCATCTCTCTTCCGGAAATCCTAGGCATGTGACTGCACTGTGCATTAGGATGTGCAGTTGCTTGCTCACACTCCTCATGTAATAATCTATATTTCTCTTTTGAATCAAACCCTCTTGGAGATTCTTCATACATCTCCCTCCAGATATTCTTGAAATCCTCATGAATAATATGTACAGATTTAGGAAGAATCTTTGTAAGCTTATCCCCTCTTTCTTTTTCTCCTCCAAAAGATGGGGTCTTTTTCCTGCTTATTTCTTTGTCTCCTTCTCGATGAGGATAGGAAGTGGAGGGTTCTTCCTCTTCTTTCTGCTTATCCTCATTGGGGAGGTTCTTCATGGATCTAAAATATGATGAGATAAAACCCATCCTATTCAAAATTCTAATCTCTTGGGCTTAGACTCACAGGCTAAGCCAAGACTATGCTCTGATACCACTGTAATATCCCAAATCTGGAATAGCTAGCAAGGAATGACTCGAAAACGCATTTTCTAGTAATGGCTGCTACAAGAATTGAAACCTAGACCTGGATCCATTAGAACAATATGTCTAAGTGATAAATCCAAGAGGAGGCTCCAAATAAATCCTTCTAAGTGGGTTAAACAGATCTCCCACACTTAGATGTCCTCAGAAAGTGCTCGATGAAGGGATTGCAACAATACATGAACATGAAATGGAGCAACAAAATTATTTTATGAAGTCTGCACATATGAAGAAGTAGATAGAAAAAAAATGCATAATATAGCAGCAAATGTGTACCATGCTTTGAGGAATCAATCACTCAAGCTAGGCAATGAAAGCCTCAGTGAGACATGTATAAGACAATATAGCAACACTGCTATGTAGAAATATCATATGGCTAAAATAATGTAGTTCATTGGAGACATTGCAACAAAATACATGAAAATAGAATGATATAACAATATAAACTCAATAAATGAGGGGGATCAAGCTCTCAACCCATAAAAACACTAATACAACAATAATACACAATCCTTAGAAGGATTGGCTGCAATACATGTACAAATGGAAATTTTGCAGAAATGCCGGAGTTGCTGGGTAGCATATGCAACTCAGAAATAGAGGGAGATGGCTGAAGATGATGTGGAGTATGAAATAAAAATCCTCTGATAGATCTATCAAGTGATAGGCTGATCCTATCCCTGAAGATCTCTTCCTCCAAGATGATGGTGCAACTCCTCACTGCAAGCATGCACTGAAATAACACAGTATGGAGAATGGACTGCACTGTCTATGATGGGAGATGCTTGGCCTTAATTCCAAGATATGAAAATAAGCTCTGAAACCTTCCTTACTAACCTTTCCAAAGACTAGAGACTCCCTTCTCTGAAAGATGAGACAAAAAATGGTGTTGTGGAACCCCTCCACTGCAACACCCAGTAACACTATGTTATACTTCAGTAGAAATAATGCAGTGACTGAAGTAGTGGCTTTGGACTTGAGCCAAGATGTGGATAAAATGAAGTGCAATCCTTCAAGAGGCCTCTCAATAAGGAGAGGAAATCCTAAACATGAATCCCTCATGCTAAGCAGCACTGCAACTCAGCTGAACAGCTGGAGAATGCAAAATAGTCTTCAGACCAAAACCAATGTGCTCAAAGATATCTCACTATGGTTGCCTCTTCCTCCTTTTACTCAAGTGAATGTCTCTTTGCCCTAGACCCCACATATTATGGTTTCTTCCACAAAGAATGTTACTCCCTCTCAAACTGTGTTGTCTTCTCATGCAAGCTACACCCTCTAAGGCAACGATGTTGACTTGGTCAAACTTGACCTTGTCCTCATGCATTTGCCCATTTTCACACTGGAAGGTGAAAAATCAAGCAACTCCATAGATCCCTTTCACACTATGAGGGATTTTATTCTGAATCATGGGAATTTTACCCATTTTATTCATCTCCTAGATGATATAAGCAAAAATTAATATTCCAATTTGCTGCTTGCAAAGTTTGGAATATTACATATAAATAGAGTTTATATATATGGTTAAAAAAATGCACGTGCGGCGGGATATGCAGTTAACTGGGGTTAAATGATACAAAACATAATGTTTAATATATCAGGTAAGGCTTAACTATAAATCAGATAAAACTTTAGGTTAAACGGTTTTATTCGGAAATTAACATGGATATTAGCTCTATTTTTATTATATAGTTATAGACTATGGAAATGTCTATTCACTATAAGGGGCAGGATTTTTACATAATGTTAGTTTTATGCCAAAGGGGTTGTAATTGGGGTTTTCTATTTCTGCATGTGGATAATTACTTTGACATAAAATCTTATAATAGTGGGTTTAAAGGGTATTAATATAAAGGGAATTATATTAATAGGAAAAGGTGTTTTTTAGGGTTTTAATATATATAATTAGAAGTTAATATGACAAGGGACAATGAAATACGCCAAAAATACAATTACATGACTAATTAAAGTGAAAATATCAAAGAAAATATTTTATCAATTTATAATTTCACCACTTTTAACTTAGGATATAATGCTTTTGGACGGTTTTATGCTTTTATGAATGAAGGAAGTTAGTTAAATCAGGAATTTCATATTTCATTACGTAAAAAAGGTGCTTACTTATGAAATTGAATAGTAATGACTGCATAAAGGGTAAATGATGATAATTAGGGATTTAATATAGAAATTCAAAAGTTTTAACTTATCAGTCATTGAGCCTTGGGTCCGGTCCCAACAGAAGTCAGAGAAATTCTCTGAGCCTCTTTGACTGAAAGTCTAGAATGCAGAATAATTATAGGGGAGGGGAAATTAGTGATTATTTTCCCGGTGATGAATATTTACATGCTTTTCCCACTTCTTTCTACCTACCCAACTTTAATCTAACATTTTTTCTTCCATTTTGCAGGTGCATTTGAGCTTGCTACCTTGAAACATTTTATTCTTTTGAAAGCATAAAAACTATCTAAATCTACCTTATATCATCTAAGGGCTCAGATTAAACTGATGAGCTCCTCTTTATTCTCTACCTATCTACTGATTAATCAAGATTAAACTATCTAACTAATCTTTATTCACTATTCTACAACAATAAAATTGAAATCATGACAAGTCAAGTTTAAGCAGTTCAACTCATCATGGATTATGGCACTTATTGACTAATCATGAGTAATAGAGTAAAAAGTAATGGAATTTGGATTTGAACACTTTCATTTTTTATTTATTTTTCTTCTGGGGTATATATTGTTTCTAAGTCCTTTGATCTTTCTTTTAGGATTTTTACCCTCTTTTTTATTTTATATTTATTTATTTTTTATATTTTACAAAATATGGGAAAATAACTTGCAGAAAGCAAGGTATGTACATATTTTACAAGACTATCATAAGTTAATTCCAAATTATGAATCCTATAATTATAGGACCCTAAAAATGGCTTCACATGGTAATGGCATTTCTTGGTGAAATGTCAAGAACTCTAAGACTAGTAGCCTTCAATTTTGACCTTGATGATCTAGTAAATGTCTTTTATTTTCTGCAAAAAATCATATTTATGACATTTTACTTTTCAAAGCTTAGGGCCTTCACTCTAGGCTTCAACTTTGAAAAGAAAATACGCAATCCAATCTAAAAAACTTCAATGAATATTTACAATGATGTAAAAAGTAACTGGGACTAACTATTGGTTAACTCAAAGGAATAGTAGTGTTTGAGCATTCTACCATTAATTGGTCCATCTTGAATATCATTTCCATCCAAATATCTAATGAAGAAAGCATTGTTACCCCTATATCCATAAATGACATAAGGTCCTTTCCATAGAAAGTCAAACTTTCCATGCTTCCCTTTTTCTTCTCTCTTGGAATCCCACTTTAACACTTTATCTCCAATGGAAAAGTCATCTTCTTTACTTATTTTATCAAAACATTTCTTGATTTTCTCTAGAGTAACTTGACATTTTTCATATACTTCTTCCCTTGTCTATTGTAGATGAATAGTCTGATTTATCCTTCTTTGTATATCATTTAACTCTACTTGTGATTCTTGAATGATCTTCATTACTATAACACCTAAAGATGATGGGAAAATTGCATCCATCCCATATACAATCTGGTAAGGAGATGTTCCAATTGAATTCTTGGTAGTAAGTCTATCTGCCCATAAGGCATAGAATAACTTTTTATTCCAAGTTTTCTTATTTTCTTCAAGTAGTTTTTTGATGATATTCACAAGGCTTTTATTTGAAGATTCAGCTAGGCCATTACCTTGAGGGTAATAAGCAGTAGAGTGGCCTAGGGTAATATATTACTTGTGAAGAAAGACAATCATTTTCGTAGATTTAAATGCTGTTGCACTATCAATAATTATTTTCTGTGGGCATCCAAATCTAGATTAAAGGTTGTTTTATATGAAGGAGATAATGACTGAGTCAGTGGGTTGTTGGGTAGGAATGGTTTCAATCCACTTAGTGAAATAATCTGTGGTAGTAAATATCCATTTATGTTGGCCAGAGGATGGAGGGTGAATTTCTCCAATGAAGTCTAAGCCCATTGTTTAAATGGCATTTCAATAGAAATAGGTTTCAGGGGTAAAGGTAACAATTTCTTATTTCCTTCAAAAATTTGACATTTGTGACATGAGGTAACAAATTTTTTCACATTAGAAAATAAATTAGGCCAGTAGAAACCGGCTCTAAGAATATTATCTGATGTAATTTTCCAGTATAAGTGCCCTCCACAGTCATCTGCATGAAATTCTTCAAGAATTTTGTCAACTTCTGATTTCAATAAACAGTTAAGTAATATCCCACTTTGTTCTTTCCAAAAAAGCACATTATCTAAGATACAATATCTCATTTCTTTAAGTTTGATGAATCTAGCTTTAGTTTTAGTTAATCCAGGAGGAGCTTGTAAATTTGTAAGTACAAACATAGTATTTGAGTACCATGGTGAGTCTAGAAAGGCTTCACTGGTCGATGGAGTCGCCATCTCTTCCTGGTCATCAACCTGGGCAATAAAATTTATATCTAAAGCATTAAAATTGGATTCAGCCATCAGTCTGGCTAAACCTTGTCCTTTTATGAGCTTGGTTGGTTTAATCTCTATGTCATATTCAAGGATAGTGGCAATCCACTTTCCTCTTCTTCCATCTGGCCCATCCTGTGTAAGAATATCTTTGACTATATAATTAGGGACATATGCAATAATGTGGGAGTAAAGAATGTACACTTTGAAATATTTTATGGCTTTAACCAAGGCTAAAGCTCGTTTTTCCATTATGTTATATTTAAAAGGTGCATCTCTAAGGGTTTTACTGAAAAAATGCTATAGGTTGTTCAAAACCTTGGTCATTTTTCTGCAATAGAACTGCAGCTATGGTATGTTCTGAGGCAAATGAAAAGATTATAAAATCTTTCTTGAAGTCTAGACTGATTAGGACTGGTGTTTTTGTTAAAGCATGTTTAATGGATTCGAATGATTGTTTTTCTTCAGCTGTCCATTTTAAAACAGAGTCCTTTTTAAGCATGCTATTCAGTTCTTTGATGATTTCTACTAAGTTAGAAATAAATCTTCTCAAAAAGTTAGTTTTACCTAAAAATGCCTGTAACTCTTTGATGTTCCTAAGTGGGTGAATGTTCAGTATGGCTTCTATCCTTGCTGGATCTATCCTAATACCTTCCTTTGAAATTATCTGTCCTAGTAATTTTCCTTCCTCTAGTCCAAAAAGAGTTTTCTTAGGATTTAAAGATATACCAATTTTTCTACATTTAATAAATCTTGTCTCAAATGATCCAAGTGTTCATTATTTAACTTATAAAATACAGTAATATCATCCAAATAAATAACCAAGAATTCATGTATTTTCTTAGCAAAGGCTATGTCCATAGCCCTCTAAAAAGTAGCTCCATCATTCATTAAACCAAAAGGCATTTTCACATACATGAAAGTGCCCCAAGGAGTGGTAAAAGCTATCTTAGGTTGATCTTCTTTTTGAACAAGTATCTGGTTATATCCTGAAAAACCATCCAATAAAGATATCCTGGAAGAACTAACTACCCTTTGCAAAATGTGGTCCATTTTTGGTAAAGGGTAATTATCTTTCAAAGATACTTTATTAATATTCCTAAAATCTACACATAATCTAATTTCACCTATTTTCTTCCTGGTAGGTACTAATTTTGATATCCAATTAGAATGTCTGATTGGTGCAATGATTTGAGCATCATACATGCATTTAACTTCTTTTTCAATCAAAGGTAATAAGACAGGATTAATCCTCCCCAATTTTTGTTTAAATGGTTTTTGATCATCTTTTATAGGAATCTTGTGTTGAATTATATTTGTGTCATATGATTTTAAGTCTTCATAACTCCATGCAAACACATCTTGATATTCCTTTAAAAGTTCAATGTATTTTTCTTTTTCTTGAGGGGGTAGAGATTTTGACAATTTGATCATTTTAGGTTTTGTTTGTGTCCCAATGTTACATTCTTCAATGTCAGACTTGACTGGTTCCATTTTAGGATTTTTTGGTACATCATTGGAATCAAACAGGTCCTCCAAAGGAGTTAAACCCTTAGGCAAAAAATTATCTTTTAAATCTAACATCTCAATTTCATCTTCAATTATTTCCTCTATATCTACCTTTTCTAAGTTATCTATGCCAGATTGAGTAAATACAGTGGGTTTGGTAATTTTATGTACATCTATGTTATTTATTTCACAATTAAGATATACATCTAAATTACATTCTGACTCTAAATTACCATCTATGTCTATCTTACAATTTTGAAATTCATCCTCATTATTCAAAAAATGGTAAATATGTTCATCTTCAAAGAAAATCTACCAGTATTTGACATTGTCTAGGACAATGGGTCTATATTTAACTTAAGCAGTATATCTATGTGTTGGTTGAAAAGGTAAGTTACATGTGCTAGAAAAATTTGCTAAGAAATGTGCTTGAAATTTTTTCTTTCTAGGAATAGTAGCAAACTTACATTCTAGTAAATCATCAACCAAATGAGTTGCTATAGTTCTATATCTGGCTAATCTAGGATTATGAATAGAATATTCAGAATTTATTTGTTTAATGACTAATTCCAAATCTCACATGATTAAAATTCTCTTACCTCCTAAGTTTCTGATGATTTGGAGGCCTAAGATAAGTGCCTCATACTCTGCCATGTTGTTGGTGCATTTGAAATTGAGTCTAAAGGCATGTCCCTCTGAATGACTGGTCTCAATGTTTGTGATCCATACTCCATCTCCTGCTCCTAACTTTTTCACTGAGCCATCAAAGTATAAGTGCCATAGGGCTTCATGAAAAATATTAACATTTTTTGTTTTAGGTTTTATGTCAATTAATTCAGTTTGGATTTCATTATTATCAGAGTTACATAAAATGAAAGAGTCAAGATCATTTGGTGTTGAGTAAATTGGGTAATTTATTGATCTCTCAACACTCCTAACCATGTATTTCATTAAATTTTCTCTATAAATTTTCTTAGGTTGTCCAAACACTAACATGGTGGCATAGCTCATGTCTAATTGTAGAGATCCCTACAACCTAGCTCCCCATGAGCGAGAAAGAAGCATACCATACATTGGTGGGATGTCAGCTACTACAATATCCATAACCATACTTTTACCAGGATACTGAACCAAATTCACGCATAAGTCTTTTATCAATCCTATTCACATAACCTTGCTTGAATCAAAAGAGAACAAATCTTTATAAGGCCTTATTATTTCTAGATTCAAAGTTTCCATGATAGATTTTGGCATTAAGTAGTGGGAAGCTCCTGAATCTAACATTGCATTGTGTAAAATATGATCTTGAATAGAAAGACTGATATAGAAGGGATGAACTGATCCATCTGAATGCTTACCATTTACATTAGGGCCAAAGATTAATTCAAGCTGATCATCATTTAGATTAATGGCATCTTCACCATCATTCATATTCAAAGTTTCAGTAATTGTTGATCTATAAAAATCATTCTTTACCAATTCTATTAAAGGAATTGGTATCTTTAACTTTGCTATTTCAGTTTGAATATTAAATGCTGGTTGAGATTTACTAATCTGAATTAGTTTATCTTTTTTGACAGTTATCTGAGTGGGTTTTTCATGAATTTCAGCCGATGTACTTTTATCTTGAGTTGTCCTTTTGTTCTCTGTCTGAGTTTCTTGAATTTTGCTGTCTTTAGTTCTCTTTTCAGGGACGGATTCAGGAGCAGCAGAAGCTTTGGTGTTAATAGTTTTGGGATTTGTTGATTTAGAATCAGCAGGATTCTTCTTAGGATCAGGAATGTCTGATTTTACTGAATCAGGGGCTTTGGTAGTGTTGGCCTTTTCGGAATTATTGGAGGATTGGGCCACTTCTTCATTGATTTCAACAATTTTTGGACTTGGAAATTTTTTGGGACTGGGAGGATTGGAATTTTGCTTGTTTTCCCTTGGGAGAATTTGCAAAATCTTTATTTTTGGTGCTTCTACATTCTTTTTAGTTTGATTTTGAGAAGTGCTTTTTGTAGAAGTTTCATTGTTTTTTCTATTTCTAAGGTTATACTGATTGTGAATTTCATTAATAGAAAAGTCATAACCTTGTTTAAAATCAAAGGATTCACTAGATTCTACTTTGAGTTGTTGAAGCTCAAAAAGTTCTTGATCCTCCTTAGTGAGGAAAATAGTGTTGTCTTCATCTATCCCCATTATTTGATTGATGTTATCCTCATCTTCATAATTATTTTGAGAACTCTCAGAATAGTTATCTTGAAATGGGGGCCTAATGTTTTGGTCTAGAGCAACTTCCTTAGCTTTTCCAGGGTTACTATTTTTTCTGAAGTTGGGATTTCTGATTTGAGGTTGATTATCCCATTGTGGTTTTCTTTCAATATTATCTAATCTATCAACCACCCTTTCTAAAGTTTTAGAAAATAAATCTAATTTAGCATCTAAAATTGATGTTTCCTCTTTTATTGTGACTCTCCTTTCATTCCTAAGTCTGACCTTTCTAGCTAGAATATTAATTTCTACACTAACAACATCTAATTGCATTTGTTCTAATGTTTCAGCATCTCTTTCTCTCAATTGATATGCCATATCTGTATCAAATCCATCAGGGAATTTGAGCAGAACAGAGAATGGTGTGGGTTTAAGATCTGCAGGAATAGAATTATAGACGCTGTTATACCTAGTGCAATATTCTTGAACAAACTCATTAGGAGATATTTTTAAAGCATCAAATTCAGACAAAATTTGCAGGGGGTTCTTTTTCTTTTCCCATTTATTTAAAAATGTTCTATGAAATGTAGCTAAATTAGTTATACTACTAGTAGCTAAATTTTTAAACCATTTTTTTACTTCTCCTATCAAACTTTGGGAAAATAAAATCATTTGAACATCTGATTCATCAATTTCATAGATTTCACAGTAATCTGTCATTTTTGTAACATGTTGTCGAGCAGTATATTTGGAAATACCATCAAATAATGGTATGTTTTTTTGGTAATCCTGAGGCATATCATGGAGGTTTTGGGGTGAGACAAGGGGAGCATACCTAGCAGCCATGGCTTGAATTTTTGCTGAATTGGGAGGTATAACAGTGATGATAGGAGTAGTGCTGGATATGGTAGCTGATGTGTTGAAAGTTGTACTTGAAGAACTTGGAAAAGAGGCTAGTATATATATGGAACTACTTGGAAATAAATATGTAGTGCTTATAAAACTAGTGGATGCAATGGATTGAGTGGATGAGGAGAATAATATCCTAGGCTGCAAAGGCAACTTAGGACTAAATTTTTCAGTGGATGAACTTGCAGTGGAATATAAAAATGAGGTGAAAACATACAGAGTTGAATCTGCTACTGGAATTATTGTTGTGTGCAACAGAGAAACTGGAGGCTTAATGTAAGATAATAAATGGGCTAATTTAATAGCTTCATCAATGTCTTTAATCAGTCTAACATTAATCCTTTCTACTTGACTTTGAGATTCAGATTTATCTGATTTTATTTTTTCTAAAATAATATTCTGTTTTGCATTCAAAAATGAAGTAAAAACATGATCTATTACAGTATCTTTTAAATCAATTTCAAATTTATTTCTAAACAATGATTGTTCAAATTTGAAATCAAAATCTATATCAGTTATGCTCACTAACTCTTTAGGTAAAGAATTAGCTTTTCTTAATGGTACTTCAGTTTCTAAATTGACAATTTGTTTTTTCTTTTTTCCAATCTGTTCTGGGTTGTTTACTATCACTACAAGGTTAGGATCCAGATTAGACTTGGTGTAGTAGGTTTTCCTAGAAGCCAAAATGACCGTTTTTAAATACCCACACCCTTTAAAAATAATCTTAAAGTAAAAAGATAAATGAAAGATCTTCCTTTAAGACTAGATTTAAAACTGGAGATTGGTTAGTTCCCCAACGGAGTCGCCAGTATGTTATCACCCTAGTAATTTCTCAAAGTTGTGGGCTTTTGATCTTTAGTTTAAGAAAACTAGGGGTAACCACAAACCTACTTCAAATCCTAGGATCTAGCCTTCCTAGAAATCAGAGAGGGTTCTCTCTTTAAGATTTATCTTTTTATTTTATTTTATGTTTTAGGCTAGTTACAATAGTTCAATTTGGTTTTGAATTAAGATGTTTGGTGGGTAAAAATCACTTTGGATTAAACTAGAGAGAGATCTAATTGAACATTGGGCTAATGGAGTCTAAGTCTAGATAGCATTACTAGAAGGCAAGGCAAAAAGGATGAAAATATAGTCAAGGCAATATAGATAACCCTCAGAGCTTTGGTTAAAATGTTTTTTGATGAAATGGTGTAGTCGGGACAAAGGGCAATGAAGGATCCTTTGATCTGGACAATAGAGGAAGGAGACAGGAGTCAAACGGGAGTAGGAGCAATTAAGAATTCCTAACACTGGAAATCAGTTGAAAACATTTAAATGGTAACTTAGTTAAGACAGAGAGCCATAAGCTAGTCCTGAATTAATATTCCTAGTTACTCATTAAGAAGGAACAAACACATAATGAAATGAGTGGAACTTAGAAAATAAACAATGACAAGATAGATGCAATTTACTCTTTAAATTATCACGAGAATCCTGAATTATGATGTCCAATTAGCTTTGTCCATTCTGATACTTAGAAATCAACACATGTAAGCCTCCAATGTATCAGCAAAATTCTATAGTAATCTTATCAATTTTATTCCACCCTAAACACTTCGAAGGCTCAAGTATTTATACAAAATATTGTTTACAAAATATCCTAGAGAGATCTAGGAATAACTTTAGGAAATATAAAATACCTTTACATATAAAGAGGGACAGCTAATTAATAGTTTAGCAAACTTTCCTCTTATCCAAAAAATATAGAACAACTTAAACTAATCAAGGAGCCTTTACTGGCTAGCTATACTGCTTGCTGGAAAATTGGAAAGTATCTTTATTGGAGTTGTTTTGACTAACACAATTCCTCCTGATAAAATTTCACGTTGTACTTTCATCCTGTACACTTTGAATTTGTTTATTTACTCTTTTACTACTGTAAAAAGAACATTTCCAGCAGTAAAAATGAAATGACCATTTTATTTTTCTATTTGACTGTTTCACCTATATTTTCCTTAATGTTTTCCCTTTTTCACTGCTATATTAAGTCTGTAAAATCCTTCCATTGTTCTGCACTTGGTATTTTTACATTCTTAAGCTTCCTGAACTTCTCATCAGCATCTGTATACTTGGAAAAATTTGGTTTGAAGACAAACAGATGCTTGATTTGATTTTGAAGAAAAAACAAGTCTTCAATATATTGAAGAATAACCTTTCCTGTGGAATGCCCTGTGGTAGTGGCTTGTTGACTTGTTCTTTTTCATAATCCCTTATCTTCTTGTCATACTCTTTTTGGTTCATCAACTTCTCATTGAAGACATGAATATCTAGAATACTAGCTTGTCTTAGCACAATGTATTTTGTGAAGAACTTGGTTATTGAAATATTCATAGCATCACACTTTTCCTCTAAAGTGTTCATTAGATTTCTCTTTTTCAGAACCTTCTTGATCTGAAAAATGGTCTCTGTCCTATCTTGTATCTGCAATTCTTCTAACTCTGCTCTATTTTTACCATTCAAGAAAGTGATAAGCTTCAAAGCTTGTGCTGGTTTGTTTTCCAATTCTTCTTTTGTTTTTTGGATTTCAACTTGAGCTGCTAGAAGCAAGTCTCTCTGTTCATATATGATCTGGATTGATGGCCACTGAAGATGTATAGTCTCAATTATATTGGTCCATAGGTAATATCTTATGTAAGAAATTTGTGCAATGAAACTCAAGTATTTTTGAAGGCTTTTGATTTGCTCTTCAAATCTCTTGGCCCTTTGTTCATAATTGTTGGCATTGATTAATGCTGCTTTGTTGGAGACTTCCATATTTTGAATCATTTTCTTCAAACTATTAATTTCATTGTTTTTTAGTGACAATTCCTCCATAGCCTTTACTATTTTCCCTACATCATCTGTGTGATGTACCTATGTGGTTGAAGAATCTATTGTAGATGTTGTAGCTGATTGCAATGGCATTACAGTTGCCAATGGCACATTAGGTGATAATTTTTCTCCCAATGTAGAGGCCATAGCTGTGGTAATTATTGGTATGACTGAGGGGATAATTGGAGCTTCAACTTCTTTGATAGTTTCTTTCTCTTTCATAAGTTGATCTAATTGTGTTTCCATTTCTTTGATTTGAGAAGTTAGTTTGATAATCAACTGCATCCTGTCTTCTTTTTCTGCCTATTCTTGAAGAATTTCATTAGTTTGAGGGTGTTCACTTTGAGGAAGCTTCAGTTGTTCCCTCAAAGCTACAATGTCTTCATTTTTCTTTTTAATTAATATCTCTACTACTGGAACATTAGAAGGATCAACTCCTACCTGCAAAATTAAGTCTTCTAAGGCTTTAATCCTTAGATCTTTAGCATACAAAGAGCCTTTGTCCAGCTTCATTTGATCCTGCATGTTAATAATGTTATTCTACAACTTTGTAGCACTCATAGCCTTTATTACCACAGTAGATTATAACATCTTAGACATATGTCTGTAGAATTCTATTTGGTCTAATTCATGCACATTTTCTGTATCTACTTCAAACTCAATCTTTTTGTAGTCTGCCACTGTCTTAGGTGTTGAAGTAGTTGGTTGCAGATATGACATGATCATTTTAATTGTAGAGTAATAAGATGATGTAAGTAACATGTTTTGATTCCCTAGCTTCTGTGTAAGAAATTGAGAGTAAATCTCACTTTTGATCTCTTCATTCTTTTGTTTGATCAGTTTGTACCTTTCTTTGATATCTAGGTCTTTTTCCTCCACTGTTTGTGAGGAAGAAGCCTCCATGTTTTTCTGTCTTTCAATCGTTTCAGTATCATGCTCAACTGTTGTTTGATATTTTTGTATGTCTACAAGAGTCTCCTTTGCTATTACTGTAGCCTCATCATTGTTTATCTCAGGCTCATTTGTATCTTCAACATCAATAACTTTTTCTTTTCCTACAGTAGTGAGCTTGGGCCTTTTGTTGTAGATAAGCTTAAATTTAGTCTCTGTAGTAGTCTCTATTGTGTAGGATCCCTCATCTCTACTTATTTTTTTAGAGGTTTCAGTCTTCTTTGCAACTACCATGGTTTGTGTTACCTTCATCTTTTCTCTTGGCTCTGTATTGATGACTGTATCTATCAATGTATTTTCTACCCACTCTGTCTGATTTGCAAATTTTTCAATATTAGGCTTGGGTTCATGTATGAAAGGAGGTAGTTTACATTTAACCCTTATACTACTGAGAAGACCTTGAGGGTCATAATTCCAAGGGAAGATTTTATGAAATTTTATCTCTAACAATCTTTTGTCTATCTCTTTATCAACTTCTCTATTATTTACAATGAAAGGACCAATCTAATTTTTCAATTTGAACTGGGTTTTCTTTTTGGAAGCCATGAAGTTGATGGCATTAGAATTCAAAACTTGCCTTAAATATTCTAATGCAAAGAATCTGACAGCCAAATACTTTGGCAATTTGTAAGGTAGTAAATTGGACCCAAAAATCCTCAATTCTGTGTGCTTTTCATACAAATACCAGTCTCCCATCTTGCACTCTTCTGAGAACTACAATATTCTCTTCATATCCTCATTAATCCTAGGCTGCTCTGCTTTATTTAATAAACTCATTGTTGGTTGGAGAAACAGATCTGAAAATTCTGTAAAACTGAATTCACTGCTTTCTTTCCTCATTAAGGTGGTCCAGAAAACAATGGATAGAGGCTAGCCCTATAAGTCCATTTTTTGAAATGCAACTGGAAACTTGTCAGATTGAAAATACAAGAACAAGTGAAATAAGTATGATGAATATATGAACACCCCTTTAGTGGGTAGTTTGGTCAATTGATAATGGATACTATCAGCTATAAATCTGACATAGTCAAAGATCATTTCAGGAGGTTGACGAGGAGATAAAGTAGATAAAAACCCCAAGGATGGATTCATCAATGAATTCATCTGTGAAGTATCCTAGAATGAAAGAAAGCATTGATATCACATGTTTGGACCCTTCAAGAAATTTGGAAGTGGAGTAAGGAGGATTTAGCTTTGGAATGTCCACATGAAATGGCATAAAGTTCTGGAAAATCATAAATCTCTTAGGGAAATCTAATCCCAAATATAACTGAGTTAATGCTTCTATGGATAGGGGGGCTGCCTTAGGGTCAAAATTTAGTTGCAACATTTCATTAAGAGACTCTGCAGTGATAGAAAATAGAATCTCCCTATCAGCATTCACAATTTCTCTCTGATCTGGTACATAGTGTTTTTGACACAACCTCACAAGGTCCTGGCCAGGGTGTGTTACTGGGACTACATATTTAGGTAATTTTTTCTCCCAGGTACACATGTCATCTTTATCTAGGAACTTATCAAAACACCAATTGTGAATTTCCACTAGATTGAATTCTACCACATGATGTGCAGTTTTATAATCCACATCAGTCAAGGGGATGATTTCTTCAATAGGTACTGGTGGCTGAAGGGGATTGACAGACACAGTAGTTTTTTCAGTGACTGCAGGAGTGGATTTGATGGCTTTTTATGCTTCTAACTTAGGAGGTTTGGATCCTCCAGGTTTCACAGGCTTGGATCCTCCAGCTTGGGATGTTTTTTGCTTCTTGGTCATTTTTAAATGACTAAAGCAAGATTTAACAGTTTGCAGTAGTTGGATTTGTTGAAACAGAGGGTAAATTTAGAAATTATTCGGCAAAGATGATGACAGTGGGTGCTTCAGTGCCCAATTAGGAATCTGGGATGGGTAAAACCAGTTTAAGACAGAAAACAAGGGTTTTCTGAATGACTCAGACCATAAAAATGATTTTTCAGGAGATCTGTGGGTTTAAAACTTTTTCTAGCTATAGAATTTATCTTGTAGGGATATTTAGCTGAGGAATTTGGCTTTCAAAGAGGATTTTATGAATATAGTGAATTTTGGAGAAAATTTGGAAGGGTTTGCCCTATTTTTTAGCATTTTTGGGCAAACTAAATGGATGAATTATCTTCTCACAACTCAATCTATTCAATTGAAGGGTTAAACTATGAAATTTGCAGGCTAGATATGGGAAAATACCTTTTTGCAAGTATTTTGACTGTCAAAAGGGCTTTTGAATACTTCTGGGGTTGAATTTGTGCTTTTCGCTAGTATATTGGAGCGGCAGAAATCTTTGCAGGTCTTTGAAAGGTAGATTTTGGTTAAATTTGGAGTCTCAGTGGGAAAAATAGTGTTCAGGGGTTTTAACACAGTCGGGAGCTATCTAAAGGTCGAAATGCGGGTTCAACATAGAAAAAAGGCAAAATAAAAGGTTTTAACCTTTGATTTTAATCTTCATAAATGTCATTAAATGAACGTCTTATCAATGGCGGGAGCGGTTTCAGTTTAAACAACGAAACCATAAGGTGGTTATCGTGTCCATTACAGGTGGTAAGTGGTTTATTCTCAAACGAACATGATCCAATAGAAAACGGACACGTCACTGAGGGCGGAAAGGGTAAAACCACCAATTTCACGCTCGATTTATGTTTGGGCGAGCGATTGCTTTATGCGTGTGATATGACATTAGAGCCATTGGATCTGGAACACGGGAGAGAAGGGTCGAGATCAATTGTAAAGCTGCGGTGGAAAAGGCTGGGTGGGACCCGGGTATTTTACTATGCATCGGGAGATGGATCATATAATAAAACCTTTATATATATGCGTTTATAACCAAAGTTTTTATCAAAAATAAAAAGGTTTTATATATAGACAAGGTCAATACATGATTTTCAAAAGGGGTTAAGTGGGGATGTTATATATATAAATAGAGTTTATATATATGGTTAAAAAAATGTGTGTGCAGCGGGATATGAAGTTAACTGGGGTTAAATGATACAAAACATAATGTTTGATATATCGGGTAAGGCTTAACTGTAAATCAGATAAAACCTTAGGTTAAACGGTTTTATTCGGAAATTAACATGGATATTAGCTCTATTTTTATTATATAGTTATAGACTGTGGAAATGTATATTCACTATAAGGGGCGGGATTTTTACATAATGTGATTTTTATGCCAAAGGGGTTGTAATTGGGGTTTTCTATTTCCGCATGTGGATAATTACTTTGACATAAAAGCTTATAATAGTGGGTTTAATAGGAAAAGGTGATTTTTAGGGTTTTAATATATATAATTAGAAGTTAATATGACAAGGGACAATGAAATACACCAAAAATACAATTACATGACTAAGTAAAGTGAAAATATCAAAGCAAATCTTTTATCAATTTATAATTTCACCACTTTTAACTTAGGATATAATGCTTTTGGAGGGTTTTATGCTTTTACAAATGAAGGGAGTTAGTTAAATGGGGAATTTCATATTTCATTAAGTAAAAAGGGTGCTTACTTATGAAATTGAATAGTAATGAGTGTATGAAGGGTAAATTATGATGATTAGGGATTTAATATAGAAATTCAACACTTTTAACTTATCAGTCATTGAGCCTTGGGTCTGGTCCCAATAGAAGTCAGAGAAATTCTTTGAACCTCTTTGACTGAAAGTCTAGAATGCAGAATAACTATAGGGGAGGGGAAACTAGTGATTATTTTCCCAGTGATGAATATTTACATGCTTTTCCCACTTCTTTCTACCTACCCAACTTTGATCTAACATTTTTTCTTCCATTTTGCAGGTGCATTTGAGCTTGCTACCTTGAAACATTTTATTCTTTTGAAAGCATAAAAACTATATAAATCTACCTTATATCATCTGAGGGCTCAGATTAAACTGATGGGCTCCTCTTTATTCTCTACCTATCTACTGATTAACCGGGATTAAACTGTCTGACTAATCTTTATTCACTATTATACAACAATAAAATTGAAATCATGACAAGTCAAGTTTAAGCAGTTCAACTCATCATGGATTATGGCATTTATTGACACTCTGCCATAATCATGAGTAACAGAGTAAAAAGTAGTGGCATTTGGATTTGCACAATTTCATGTTTTATTTCTTTTTATTTTGGGGTATATATTTTTTCTAAGTCCTTTGATCTTTCTTTTAGGACTTTTACCCTCTTTTTGATTATATATATATATATATATATTACAAAATATGGGAAAACAAATTGAAGAAAGCAAGGTATGTACATATTTTACAAGAGTATCATAAGTCAATTCCAAATTATGAATCCTATACTTATAGAACCCTAACACCATGATTGAGCCTCATTTCCAGAGGGGCCAAATTTTCCCAGTGTCCAAAATGGAAAAATTTTATATGAATTTTACACCTCTTGGTTACACAAACCTGATGGTGGTGTTCGTTTCTGCAATAGAGGTCTCAATTTTTCATCCATTTTCGAGAATGGAATGACGGTGTCAAATTTCAGCATGTGGATAGCCAATTTCATGCCATTTGATGCCACATTTACGATGGTGCATTTAGATCCAACGATTGAGCAGCCTATTCTTCATCCAAAATCAAAATTGAGGTATATGAAGTGTTGTTTCCATGTACTTCGTCGATTATTTCTGTAGGATGCTTTATGTCATGTCGATTCCTATTTGATGTATGATGAAAAATCTTTATGTTTATTTTTTGTTTTTTATTCCTAACGAGGTAAGATGCAGAATATATATGTGTATTTGATGTGGTATTTATTTATCATGGATGATGATTTATATCGTGAGATCCCTTTGTTGCCTTTATGGCAAGATACTCTTTGTCACCATGAGTAAAGTTGTCATGCTGATAGGAGGTTTGTGATGAGTGAGAGTTCCTTGTAACAAAACGTTTCATGGAGAGAATTTTCCACTCATGTTGAGGGTTTTTCCTTGTATGAAAAGTCAACATCGTCCATGTACATTATCACCAGTTACAATACTGAATGAAGCAGCTAAAACCATTGAGGCATCGAGGCCCAGAGACGTAGTCCACACTGGAGGAACTCCATTATTAAACCTCTAACATTTTTTGTTGTGTGATTGTTGAAATTTTTTCCTCTTGATTATATTTGCATATGTGTTCATTAATGCTTTGATAAAATGTAATTCTAACACATTAGACAAAGTAAAAGCTCTTGGTTAAAAGGGTATTATATATTTACCCGGAACATGAGTGGAACTTAGACTTTAGTGCTTCATTTCATATGATATGAAATAAAGAGTTCTTCAGCAGGTTAGAGGAGAAGGACATACAATTACACATAGAGCTTGGAGATGATGGAAGGTATAGTACCAAAGGGATTGGCACTATCACATTTAATAGGGAGTCAAGATCCTATTTTCACCTAAAGGATTTAATGTTTGTGCATGGTCTGAAGAAAAATATAGTTTTTGTAGCTATACTTAATGATAGAGGATATGATGTGGTGTTCAGTAGAGGGGAGGAATATATAAAGAATGTTTCTACTCGATAAGTAAAAAAAATTGGTGCTTTATTTAAAAATGTCTCCAAGCTAGAGGTATATTTTTCCGTGTATGTGGCGATACCTCCAAGAGTGAGGTGGGACGATGTATAGCCTTAGTCCCACAGTTAAAAATATTTGGGAAGGGTACATAGGAGAGAAGTAGTAATTATTATATACTCTTCTCATGGATCATTACCCTTGGTACAAGGGCTGACAATATTTAGTAGTATAATTATTTGTGTCAGTTGATGCAGTCAGATCTTAGGAGACAATTGTAGCATATAGATAAATTTTATTCAATATTTTGGATGCTTCTTAGTTTCATTTATTGCACTAACAACAAAAACGTTGAGAGGGAGTGTTAGTTTGGTTATAGTACATTCATACAGAGGAGCAGGATGCATACATCTTCAAAAAGGATTTTTTAATAGGTTGTGACAAACCTCTCCCCTCACATGTAGCCACTTTCACTAGCTTACCTAGGGTAAACATGAGATGAGGGGTTGTTATGAAAAGAATCTACCTCCTAGGTGACCTTAAGGAAATGGAGTTGACAAAAAATAACTTACTGACTTCCCTCAGGTGCCTCAAGACCCTGCAGGAGTAACCCAACCCCTCCATGTGTCAATCCCCTGAGCCAAATTAACTTTTTCTAACCTAGAGCCCCTATCGCTCCCTTTTCATGCTCTCCTTATGACTAGACACCCCTAGTCACTCCCATAGGCCTGAATCAGTGAAACTATGGCCTTTTATACTCAGTGTTGTGCTAGTGACTATGGAATTTATGGCTATTTTTCAAGGCTTGGGCTAAGACTCTACCCAAAAATCAACGTAACCTTCAGAACTCATAAAATACATGACTACAATGAGTATAAACCAAAAAGTGAAACCAGGACTAGAACTGACCATCTCGAACTGGGATTGACATTCCATCAAAAACTTGGTAGATATGAAACCTACGTCTCATGAATGCAAGTTTGAGCACAAGGGACTGAAAACTGATATGAGACTTAACAAGAAGGATCACCACCCTCTCCCATTAGTTTTATTAACATCAATTAGGTCTTTCATCTAGTATTATTTGAGTAAGAAGTAAAAACATGAAAAGGTATATGACTAAAACCAAGAATATATCCATTCTTATAACCAATATATAAACATATAAATAACCATAAGATAGCATCCATTAAATCCACATAATAACAATTACATTTACCAATCAAAATAAATATATCTTAGCTTTCATTAGACATGGGCAAGAGCTAACTAGGTTCAATACTTCCATGAACCACCCAACCATAGACATGGTTGAACGAAATATTTATTTCAATAAGTCACTCTCATGCCATATTCCAAGAATTAATGTGGGATATCATTGGATAAACCAATCCAAAATAGCCAATGGAATCCAGAGGTTAAACCACCTCCACCCTCACCATAACATGATCTCACCTAAACCAGATCTGAGATCACAAAACCAAACTAAGCTTGGAATTCCTATGGATTCCTTCACCATCCTTGAGGTGTTTTCCATCTCCTAGTCTCTGGTATTTACCGCAAACCATAAGGATAACCGGGCCCTAATCGAGACCCCACCCTCAGGATTTATTGTGTTTCCCACCATTATCGTTAAATGGATTCCTAGGCCTTTGGGAATGTTCCTAAGACCACCTCTACCACAAATTGTGAAACCTTCCAGCAATTCCAAAGCTAAAAACTGAGAAAAATCCCATCACACCATGGATATCTATAGATTGAAAGGAAATGATCAAAACCATGATCAAAACCTAGCAAAACCATGCCACCGATAGAAAAATAACCAAATACCAACATGCGCACATACCATGCATGTCAAAACTGGCTAGGAAATCATGCATGCAATATGTTACCTGCAAGTATTCCTGATGAATATTTCTTGTTCCTATTCTTCCATTCTTGATCTTTGCTTCCTCTTTTTCTTCTTTGCCTTTCTCCAAGAAAAATCTAACTTTCCAAGAGTGAGAGAGAGAGAATAAAGAAAGAACTCCAAAAATAAACTAACAAAATCTCACAAGACAAAAGCCATACATTGATCCTCATAAGACTTTTTATTAATGACACCTTGATTTTCTTCATTTTCCATTATTTTCCTTTAATTTCCTCTTCACATGCAACATGTGACCTTTCACCTTCCCTTTCTCCTAATTTACTTTATTTTCATAAATAAATGTTCCAAAAATAAATTTTCCTTTTAAAAGCCTTAGCCACTGCATTTACCAATTTCCCCTTAGCCATAAACACAAAAAGTGATTTCCACTAGGATATTTTTCCAAACATCCAACTTGGAATAAGCGTCCCTTAATCGTGGCCTTATTTTTGCCTTTATTAAATTTTATTACATGAAATTCCAGCCCATGTTTGTTACAAAATCCTCCCCCTTGGGGAACACCATCCTATGTTTTAAACCACACCTATACCTCAGCAAAACCACTGAGAAGAAAACATGCTGCCCGTGGAGATTTATAACCCAACTCAATGTATTATTTACAATGAATAACCTGCTCAAAAGAAAAAATCGTCATGAAAATCATGAAAACCATACTGCTTATTGTAGATTTATAACACTGATCACTAAAAAATTAACAATAATAACCACATATATTCATGAACATTTTCTCAACCAACAAATATCCATATTGTTCAAGGATATTTATAAATCCAGCTTCATACAATATTCATAATATAATACACATATATACATATGCACATTTTATTTAACCAACAAATAAAAGGATATGATGCCTACATCAACAACAAGGGATTCTAGAGGATCAAACCTCCTCCATCAAAGTAATACCAAGATTCACCTTGTTGTGCAACCATCTCACAAAATATAAGAAGATATAGATCAACGACTTAGAAATTAGCCTCTTTGAGGGGGAAACCTCCTTTACGTTACATAAATGAGCAATTCTTGGATGATACAAATGGAAAAACCTACTTTCTATATATAGGTGTCTAAGGGGTCCCAATATAATTAGAGCCTACATAACAATATTAATGTAAGGGCACAACAATAACAATAGCGGTCTTCTATGGGGCACAATAATAACAATATGGGGACTACATGGGAACAACAATAACAATAAGGGGGATACACTAACAATAACAATAAGGGGCTACACTAGTATTAAAGGGACCTAACATGCCCCTCTCCTTCAAAAAGTGTTGTCCCCAACACTTGCGTAGTTTTGGATGCTTCTGTATAAAATTATCATCCTCCCATGAGGAATATTTAGCATGTAAGTTCTTCCACTCGATGAGATATTTTGAAATTGATCAATTTCGTAGATATCGAGTTATTGTTTCCATGACTGCTTCAGGCTCCAATATGATTTTTCCTTCCTTGTCAAGTTATGGAAATATTGTTTGAGCTTTGGTCCTGTAGGAATTATAAATTTATCTGACTCCAAATGTTATGCAACCAGCTCACAAAATATAAGAAGAGATATATCAACGACTTATAAATCAGCCTCTTCGAGGAGGAAACTTCTTTTACATTACATAAATGAACAATTCTTGCACGATACAAATGGAAAAATCTACTTTATATATATAGGAGTCTAAGGGGACCCAATATAATCAGAGCCTACATAAAAATAACAATGTAAGGGAACAACAATAATAATAGTGGGCTTCAATGGGGCACAATAATAATAATATGGGGACTACATGGGCACAAAAATAACAATAATGGGGATAAAATAACAATAAAAATAAGGGGATACACTAGTATTATAGGGACCTAACACACCTCCTTCCTAGGAAGGCCATATTGTCAAAGTCAAAGTGGCATCCAAGGTCTAGTGCTACAATCTTGCACCACTTGTCCTCTCATTGAAAAATTATCGATTCATTTTTCCAAGGCACACTGCCAATGTGAATATGATTCCATCTAGAGATGTTAATGACCAAAAAAAATCCATCCACGACTTTCAATTCTCTATTACACAGTCCCTCAGGAAATCCGATCACCCCCTTCCATGCAATCACTCAAATTTTAAGTTCCTTGGCATCCCCTATCTCGAGGATCCATCCCTTGGAAAGGCTTCCTCACATCTGAAGGTCAAACATAAAAGGCACATCCCTACCTCAAAACCATCATACCGGTCATAGCATGATCATGGAAATTAGTGGAAACTATTGGGTATCAGTGTCCCACATTGTCCCTGCTCCTGAAGTTCTTTACTAGCATACTGCTTCGTGTTTCAATTCCTTTTTCCACTACTGTTAATCCTTGTAGTCAGTTTCAACCACCCAACTTGGTAATTTCCATGCTTTCCTGTACCAAGCACATAATTTCCATTAGATTAAAAAGGAATTGAAATAAATTTAATCATACGTCTTTTGTGGCCCATAAATAAGGTACACTTGAAATCCTATTTAATTCATGTCACAACAAGTCAAACCATATCTTTGACCAAATCATCATGCATAAACATATCTCATCCGATTAGCTCAAACCAAAACCATCATAAATTAGAATCATAGATCACATGCATAATTAAAACTGAAATAAAATACAGATACTTATCTTTCAATGATTATTTGCTTCTCACTTTGTTCTTTGTCCTTTCTGTACACACACTAAATCAATTGCCAAACCCAGAAATAATGGAATACAGAGACTAAACTTCCTCTTCCCTCAATATCAACAACAAGGGTATCCAGAGACTAAAACACATCAAATCTCAATAGAAAAAACAAGGGCCAAACAATACCATACATGTCTGTCCCATCACATTGTACAACACATACACATACACAGTGTACAATGCAACACCTACAACATCACCTAGTGTACAATACAACACATACACCTGCACTTGGTGTACAACAACACACATATATGTACACGCTAGTGTACCACACAATACATATAGGTACACACTGTACAATACCATGAATACACATGTCATGATACAATTAATACACAATACCCGTAGCACCATACCAAATATACACAAAACAACATGTACAATGTGTACAAAATACCACATGTACAACATGTACATAATGCCACATGTACACAATTCCACTTGCACAATTTGTACACAAAACGACATGTACACGGCACTTCCTACACAACATCTGCACAACACCACATGTACATTGCACCATTTGCACAACCTGTACACAACACCAATTGTATGACATGTACATAGAAACACATGTAAAAAACACCATCGGCACAACATGTACACAACACCGCATGCACACAACACCACATGTACCACATGTACAGAACACCACATGCATGCAACACCACATGTACAATCATGCATATTGCACCATATGTACACAACACCACATATACAACTTTTACCTACACCATATGTACATATAACCGCATTCAAAACATGTACATAACACCATATGTACATATCATTTTATATATGATATGTACTTAGCACTATCAATACCCAACACAATCATGCAAACAAAATTGTATATACGGCATGCACTCAACTTCATATATACACAATACTGCATATGCTACTTGTACACAACATCGATATTGCACATCTTAAGACCACATTGTCCCTACCAAGACCAGACAACACCAATACTACACATCCTAAGACCAAATATATCATATGTGTCTTATCCATGCTTATCGCAACATGTCTCATATCATACTACTTTAAATCCACTAATGTATCCTTCAATGTTACCTCTCCATAACATAAACATAGGCATAGCACAAGGATATAATATCAATTCATATCCACATGATATTTACCTCATAAATATACCAAGGCTACTCTCGCCACTTGATTCCTCATAAAATAGGATCCTCTTCAAGCCATTCACTTACATAAGCAATAATTCCTCCACAAGAATGATACATGATGACCCTATAAGACAATAACATGCATAGATACATATATACATATGTATAATCATTAGCATAGGAAAATCATGATCTTGTCAGACAATGATATATATATATATATAACAACTGTGATCTCTAATGACCCTGTTAGCAAAGAACATACGTATATACATATATATACATCATCATAATCATAATCACAACATAATTACTAGATATCATAAGGTATAGGTTAATAAAAATCCCTTTATTCATGAAACACATGCACAAAATTGAGAAAAATAGTTCCCAACATAGCCAAGGAATTTGACACCTCAAATCCATTTACCTTACCTTTCTAGTTACCTTTCTCATGATTTTCCTACCATTGTCCATTTATCCCAATGAACCCAACCAATCCCATCGGATGTCATAATATTTCCTTTAGCTTCCTTTATACATGCACCAACTTCATCTAGGTCTTACATTACCTATAGGATACCACACAACTCTCACCTCACTCCATCAACTTCCCTCTTTCCCCACCAATCCCCAAGACCCTCAAATCATAAAAGGAAAGAAGAAAAATAAACCAAGAATAAACCCATGAAAAAAATTACCAACATGACACCACAAAAAAAGTGGTATGGAATACACTATACATGAACAAAGCCACAATCAAGCACAAAAAATCACAAAATAGAAAAAGTACAAGACTAGAAGCAAACACCATGACTCAATCATCATGACTTCCCAACACTTCCAAAGGAAAGCTCATCCCGAGACTTCTCAAATATTTCATGGAAGTCTCTTTTCCATGCAATTATTTGTATCATAGTTCCATAAAGACATAACTGTTAGTGTATAAATAAATATAAAAGTATAAAAATTATCTTACCTTGTTTTGCCAAGCATGTTTCCTTGTAATCGAACTCACATTTCAGCCGTATGTTCAAAATATCAAGACATCATATCTATTAATTTTAAATCATCCTTTAACAAGTATAAAGACCATTTAATAATAAACAATTAAATAGCATTCATCATCATCATACATAATTCTACAACTATTACCTACTTACACTCAAGTACATATACGTTTTTCTCAACACATATGTGTTAGTGCAACCATCTCGAAAAGGATCATTCCTCCATGAAGTCTTATAGATACAAACTCATATCATGCAACTAGTAAAACATTCAAACAATAAATAGATGAAATAATAGACACCCAACACTCAAACACCAAATATATGACATAATAAAACATTCAAGCACCAAGTAGAAGATACAAGCAAACTCATACCAAATAGGTGACATAATCAAACTTATACCTCAGTGTATCTCAGGGGCAGCTATCCTTTCTGCACAATAAATCTATATTAGCATGATATAACTTCACAACATATCAACCCAAACATAATTATTGTGATTATATCCATAATAGTAACTAGCTAACATTTTCACATCATAAACTCATAAACAATTGTAATTCATGCATAACAATCACATATGCACAATCACTCTATCTTATTATGACACAATATCACAAGCATATTGACTCATACCTGGATGTCATAACCATAACCATATTCATAGGCCAATCCAAATTAGCATGATACATATAACATAAATATCTTAAATGCAATGAAAATAATCATCATGCATATGAACACAATGCATATAATAACAATTTACTATCCTTCATGACTAACCAACACAGGTACATATGATCACACTGATTAACTAACATCTGTCATACATGTAACCGCAACAACCACATATTTCTAGACATGTACAAAACCCTAATGATTATAACAATAATTAACCAACATAGCTACATTCCAAACATACAATACCTATATGATGATATTCTCTTACCCTAGAGCCTATAACTAAAACCTTGCTCTGATGATCTGCATCTCCTGCTCTATCTCATCTAACATATAAGCATCATAACATACCAATATCATCATAATGACATATCCTTCATACCATAACCTCATGCATGCCAACCTTAACCATGAAAATGCATGCATAACAACATGAATTCAACCCATTCGGTCCATGTTTTGAACCATGCTCTGATACCACCTATGAAAACAATCTCCCCCTGCATCTACCCACTTTAAGATGAGGGGTTTTTATCACAAGAATCAACCTCCTAGGTGACCGTAAGGAGATGGAGTCAACAAAAAGAAACTTACTCACTTAACTCAGGTGCCTCAAGACTCTCAAGGAGTAACCCAACCCCTCTAGGTGCCCATCCCCTGAGCCAAATTAAATTCTCTTGAGTTAGAGACCCAACTATTCCCTTGCCAAACCCTCCATGCGACTGGATACTGCCAATTTCTCTCTTAGGTCTACATCAATGCAAATTTTTCATTTCCTGCTCATCACTATGACAACAAGTAGGAAATTTAAGGCTATTTTTCAAGGTTGGAGCTAATCCTCTGCCAAAAAATCCATGTAACTTTCAGAACTCATAAAATACAAGAATACAATGAGTATAAAACAAAAAGTGAAAGTTGGACTAGACCTGACCATCCCCAACCAGGACTAAAATTCCATCAAACACTTGGTATATATGCAACCTACATGTCATGAATGAAAGTCTAAGCATAAGGGGTTGGAAAATCATATGATACTTAACAAGAAGGATCACCATGATAATCCGGAAAACTCTTCACTAAACAAATGTTTCATAAGACTGTGGATAATCCAGAAAAATCTTCACTAAACAATAACCATAGGAACTTGAAAACCAAAAAAAGAAGGATCACCATGATATCCCATTAGCTTTCTTAACATCAATTAGGTATTGCCTCCATTATTATTTTAGTTACAAGTAAAAACATGAAAATATCCATGACTAAAACCAATCGTATATCCATTATTATAACGAACAATATAAATAAACATATAAATAACCATAATATAATATACATTAAAGCCAAATAATAGAAAGTAAATTTACCAATAAAAATCAAGATAAGTTAGCTTTCATTAGACATAGGCAAGACCCAAGCATGTTTGGTACTTTCATTTACCACGAGACCATAGAGACGGCTAAACCAAATCTTTCTTTCATGCAGTCAACCCTGTTCCATATTCCAAGAATGAATGTGAGATATCATGGGATAAACCAATCAAAAATAGCAAAGGGAATCAAGAGGTTAAAACACATCCACCCTCACCATACTGTGATCTCACCTCAACCGTCTTCGATATTACAACCAAACTGAGCTTGGAATGCCTAAGGATTGAGGAATTTTCTGTCTCATAGTCTCTAGGATTTATTGCAATCCACACCTGATCTCTTGGTCCTAATCGAGACTCCACCCTTAGGCTTTCCCGTGTATCCCACCATTACCAGTCAAGGGATTCCTAGGCCTTTGGGAATGATCCTGAGACCACATCTTCCATGGATTCTGAAACGTTCCAGCAATTCCAAATCTAAAAAATGAGAACAATCCCATCACACCATGGTTATCTGGAAATGGCAAGGAAATGCTGAAAACCACTGTCAAAACCCAGAAAAACCATGCCACCGAAAACAAAATAAAAAAATACCAACATGAACATACCATGCATGTCAAAACCAACTAGGAAATCATACATGTAATATGTTACCTACAAGTATTTTTGTTTTAGCTTGTTTGTTCCTACTCTTCCTTGCTTTACCTTTGCTTCCTCTTTGTGTTCTTTCCCTTTCTTGATCCAATGTTGAAGTAATATAAGAAAAATCTAAATGTCCAAGAGTGAGAGAGATGGAGAGAATAGAGAGAGATCTATAATGGAAAATGAAGAAAATACAGGCCTCATTGATTTCCTTTATTTTCATAAACAAATGTACCAAAAATACTTTTTCCTTTTCAAAAACTTAGCCATTGCCTTTTCCAATTTCCCCTTAGCCATAAACATAACAAGTGATGACCACTAGGATATTTTCCCAATATTCAGTTTGGAATAAGTGTCCCTTAACAATGGTCTTATTTTTGCCTTTATTAACTTTTATTACATGAAATTTTATCCTACGTCTATTACAAAGGAAAGTTCGAGTTCCATAGGAGCATGATTAGGTTTGTGTACAAGCATTTTCCTGCTAAGAGGGAGTGTTAAATTGTAGCAAGAAAAGGATTCATTTGACCCACACTTTACTCAAATGGAGAAATTCAAATTTCCACATCAATAGAATGACTTGAGTTCGAATTAGCAGGAGTAACATGGCCAATTCACTTAGTTATGTCATTCAATTCGAGTTTGTGGGAAAGAAGTATAATTTTGGATGAGTTCATTGCTAAAATATTGCAATATAGTGGATTTATAGCTAGTGAAACTTAGTTATATAAGCTCTAGTCATGATTAGAGTCAATATACGTTAAATTGAGTGGTTTTAATTGTTGTCAAATCATTGATATCCTAATTAACTAGTAAATTTACTAAAAATAGCCCTAGTCATGCATGCAATTCGAATTTCCTAGTTGAGTGGATGGAAAATACATAATTGTATTTATCGTTGTATAATAGTGAGTGAAAAGTGTTTTGGGTGTAGAAGATGAGATAATTTCATCATAATTGCAGAAGGAAACAGGAACATAAGTGCAGGCTCAGTATTTTCCATATCATACTTAAGAGGAGATCAATATTTCCATGTAGATTGAGCTTTAAGGACTTAATTTGTCATTGTAATTGATCAATTTCATCATCTGATATAATCCAAATAGAAGATGGGTTTTCCTAGTTGGGTTCTCTAGTAAAAATGTTATGTTCATTGTGATTGAATGATTGCATGTGTTTCTGTTGTATGTTTTACTTTCCTTGGTTTGAGTAGAATAATTTTGTGTCTATTGATTTTAGTCTGATTTCATTAGCAACTACAAGTTTTGAGTTATTTATACAAAGGGTAGTTAGGGTTATCCCTAAAAATAATCCTAATTCCATCAAATATATATGTGAAATTCAGAAGTAAAAGTTGAAACCAAGTGTCATAATTAATATATTCCTATACCTTCATCAAATAAATCATCTACCAAGTTTGGGGAATCTTTGTATATTAATAAACCCTTGACATAGTGCCATGCCCACCTAAGGGTGTGTTCAAAAATGTTATGCACAATAATAGTGCACAAGAAACTAAAAAATACTCCCTTGTAGAAGATATTTATCATATGCCTTATGTTATTTCAGCTTTAGTAGTCCTCTAGGGCTACACTTCTCATAAGGATGCACTATGTACTATGAACAAAGCCATAGATTCTACTAGTTATCAAGTTGTTATGTTTGACATCGTTAATGTAAAACCAACACTCCCACCTTAGGGCACTTTGTAAATTTTATTTTTGTACTTAGGGATGAATATATTAAAGATAATCATTGACGAAAGAGCCACCACATGCATTATGTCAAAGTTATGTTGGGAAACTATTGGGTCCCATGAGATGACTCTGTCTTCAAGCATGTTAAGTATATTTTATGTACGTTATTTTAGGCCTCATATAATTATACCCCCCTTTATGGTATACTTAGGAGAGAAAATAGATTCAATTGAATTTTAAGTGGTCAGTTGTCTAATCAACTACAATCTATCAATGGGATGTAGTTGGATGTATTTTGTGTGTATGGTTGCATCCTTAGTCTTCTAAGTCCTTTCCTTTCCTCACCAAGGTATAATCATCATGATTGACCAATTGTATTGCATGCATCCATACTCAGCTCCATCTAAGGGAACTAATGTCACTCTCATTGATAATTTTGGTAAGGCGTATTAAAGTGTCGGTGTTATACTCTATCCCTCCCTAATGGGAACATTTGGCTACTCCCCACTTATAAATTATATTAATTCTATTCCTATGGACCTCGTGATCAATTATTTGATGAGATCACCTTGAAGTTGTAATTTTTGGACATATTATTCTTAGCCCCAATGGACTTCTCCCTATCCTATGGAAACACTAGAAGAGATAAGAAATTTAGGAATGTTCGTAGCTTTATCTCTAACTAATATTTCTTATCAAGAAATTAAATCAACTTCTATATACCTTGATTCAACTCCTTTTGATATGAAATAAATGGGCCATCTAACTACTCCAATGTGGGACGTTGAGTCCACCCACACCAATAATTTCCAGGACCCCATTTTTCCAACTAATGAGTAAATCTTGGAGGCTATGGATGGTCCTAAGCAAAAGTGTGAGGACTTTCATCATTGATCATATTTCCTCCCATAAATTGAAAGAGTCAAAATCAGTGATATCAAGGTTACCTTGGATTAAGAAAATGTTTGGTCTATAAATCCTTTCGCAACATAGGTTATCTATGCCAAAAGAAATAAGTTGAGTATCTCAAAGACCATTCTAATCAACATCTCCAAAGATCCAATTTTTTTCAAATTTGTCTTTGTTGTGGAGCATTATTCTGGCTAAGAGGTTTATATTTATAAATTATATCGATCTCTTCAAAAATATTCATGATGTTTTTTCTTGGTGATACAAGGAAATGTATAGGATTGAGCCCAAGCTTTAAAACTTATGATAATATTAAGCCTGTTGGAAAAAATTTGTGTCGTATTAATCCCAAGCTTAATTAGTGATAATCCTCATCTCTATCTAATAATGGACCATCCCCATCGAGGCATTTTCTTTAGATCCTTTCGCCAAAAGGTGTACATTTTATTCGCCTAAAGATCCTTCCGCTATCTCCATCTTTTTATATCATCATTAGCCGTAACGAATATAGGTGTGACCTTACAACATTAATTCAAAGATATTTCTAGCATGTCTCACTGGTCTCCACATGCACTTGACATTGTGTCATGCTCTTGTGTGATGAATTTCCTAGGCAGTTAATAACACATTATTAGTTCAACTTGATCATCCCAATTTAGGTTTTAACCCTTTATGCATAATACCTATAAAATATTATTAAAAATAACAGAAAATATACAATGGAAATAAAATAAAATATACATATATATTTTTCACTTACAATCCAAAGCAAGGAAAACTAGATTGACTTTCCATTAGTTTTACTCTACAATGCTACAATACATTATATAGATGTTGTAGCATTCATAAACCCCCAATCCATTAATATTGAATTAGAATATAACCATAGTTCCTTTTATCATAGGTACAAAAACGTGGGAAAAATCACAACCATCAGTAAACTGCCCAAAACATAGTCATACAATGAATATAACACATACCCAACACCTGGCATTTTATCATTGGCATTAATATCTCCTCAATAAAATATTAAAGTCGATATCTAGTTGTTACATCGTGAGAATTTATATCAATTATGCATCCTAGTTGCACCCTTCAATACTGTATTGTTGCATAATGGCATCATAGTTCAACTCAATATACACTCCTAGTACTAAGACTTGAACCCACTACTCAAGGGCTCTATTGTACCCATTTTGACTCAGTTGAAAGTAAGTAATTACATTTGAAATCATTTTTTTTATATGAATTATATGTTATGAATATCATAATAGTTATTGCATGTAGGAACCGCAAACACTAAATCGACAAGATGTCCAAAATGTGGAAGGGAAAAGGACATAATCTCAACATCGTAGAGCTTGTAGTTCTTGACCATCATATAAATTAAATATATATGGTGATACTAAATATTTTTATGGAAGCGATAGATATCGTAATTGAGGTGATATCTATCATTTATATTCCAAATCCTACTTCAATACACAAGATGAGGACTATGCAACAGTGTGTAATATCACAAAGAGAGATACATTGGATCACCACCAGGTCCCTCATGATGGAATATAATGACATGGCCAAATGGGTCATTGCATAGGTATACCTACAAAAATATGCCATTTTCAATAGAAAAGGTGAAGTCACAACTTCTCTAAAGGGTAATTCTTTATGTGAAATGTACCATCTCAAGCTAGTTGACATCAAGCTGAACAAGAAATTTTTAAGAAATTTATTTTCAGCCCATCCCAATTTTATCAACATTGAAAAGGGTTGGTGGTGGGATATTGATTCATTCAAATAAAATTCCATTTGTGGGAACCATTTTACCACCTCATACTCATGATCAACAAAATTTATGGACACCCTCACGAGTCAAAGTGCCTCATTTTATATGTTGTCTTATTTGATAAGCACTTTATCTGCCATAAATGAATTCTCACGAATGAATTTGAAATGGACTCAAATTATCCCCTCTATACATATTTACTATCAAGAATTGTGGGAAAAAAATACCACAATTTCTTTTATGAAATATGCGACCATTTCTTTCCCCAAACCTGTTAGATAGTCTTCAACTTTCCAGAACCTAGGATGTACAAAGAAGAGACGAATTATATTAAGGAAATAGGAAACTGGTATTTTGAGGAGAATTACACTTACATTAGGATATTTTATTGTTTGACCCCCTTCACTTGATGCCTCAATTGGTTCCTTAGGAGCTTATGATTTCAGAGATTTCCTATCAGACTATAGGAGCCTAAGTAACATTATCCCTAGGCAACAAAAATCAAAATTCCTATCTATGATTTCCCATAAGAATAGGAAACCATGTTATAACAAAGTTTCCATAGGAAGTAAAAGAATCTTATAGCATCAAGGAGATCAAGCTCCTCATAGAAATCTTCGGGAGGTATGATCCATATGGCATGGTGAAAGAGATCAAAAAAATTTTAAGCTTATGTTCCCATATGAACATGAGTCTAGCCTTGATGAAATAGTGTTCCATGACATGCTCATGCATTAGGAGCCAAATCTAAGAATGTAATTGAGAGAGAAGGAATAATTGCTTCCTATCTAGTTTCTGGGAGTAGAGAAAATATAAAAACAAAGGGAGAAACATTCTTCTGAGATTAATATGATTTGAGAGGAAAAAAATGAAGAGGAAAGGCTTAAACCTAAAGCCCTTGAGAAGAAAATACTTGAATTTGAGATGAGAGTAGAGAAGAAAAGGTTGGCTCATGATAAATACTTAGCCATCAAATAGATAGCCACTGATGAAACTGAACTACAAGAGGATATCTATCTTCCATTGAGGGACACCGATAAGGGGAAAGATCCATAATACTCATCAAAATCCTCTCAACAATAGGAAATGCTACAACCTATTGCTCTAATAGTGACTTTGATACAACGACCTATTATTCTACAAAGTCCATTTGTATCCTTCCCCTTGATTTCTAAATAAATAGGTGCAACACCCATTAAAAATCATCCTAGAGATCTCAATGATGAATTTGTGGAGTTTGGAAACTATTATTACAACAAATAAAGGAGAATGATTATCTACAGTTCCCCAAGGAGGATAAATATTAGAACCTCTAGGGAGGAAATAATTATCTAGGAAAGGCCATAGAAGAGGATAATTTGGAGTATAATTTGGTAGAGAAAAAAATAGGCCATAATAGACACATCCTCGGTTCTGGGAGCTCTAGATATAGCCAATATATTTACCAGCCAGATCTTATCCATATACATGGAGAAATTGAATGAAATAGTGAATTTGTTGCGAGAATAGTTGAAAGACTAGAGGCAACAGTTAGATGTTGAAAAAAAGGAAGGATTAGAAATGAGATGTTTATCATTATCAGAGTCCTTTAAGGATCAATCAAAATAATATATGGAACAAATCAAGGAGACCCATATTAATGAGATAAATCAATTGAGTGAAAGCCACACAGAAAAATAATACAAGGATCAAATAGGCATAGGGGACTCAAACCGACCTCCAAGTAATGAAATCTCATGTAATTAGGTTCAATAATGACTTTCAAAGAATGAAATAATTATTTTATAGAAAATTTGCAATGGGATTATGATTGTTTCATATAGTTGGAGCATGTATCCCACAAAATTGATGTTGAATCACAAGCTTGTGATAGAGCCAAGAAATCTCTCAAACATATCCTTGAATGGAATAAGGATGATGTAGATGCTCTAGATTCATTTCCATAGTTAGGAAAATAGTAAAGGAAAAATTACCAATCTATAATTTATGTGTGGAAATCATAACATGAAGAAATCAAAATGAGCGTGAATGAAGCCATTGAATTAGCTAGAAGAATGTGGGGTGCAACCTCTGATATGACAGAAGAATTGGAACTAGGAACCTTGGAATTCATATTAAATTTTTCTTTCATAGGATCAATACTTAATGAAATATCCAAAGTGTGATAAGTGATAGTCCCCGAGGTATAATAAATTCAAATGGTGGATGAAGATTCAATTAAAAAGTTCATCGTAATTACCACCAAAGTGGTGGCACAACTTTGTTTCTATACCACCAATATGAAGACATAGGTGCAACAAAAAATAGATCAAGCATTGCACGGAAGCCATCAGTTATGGAATATGGAAGACTCTAGGATTTATGAATTCGTAGACATCCACATTGCCTAGAAGATGCAATGAAAAAAAAAATTATTGTAGAAGTTTTAACATTTCCACTATTCCTAAGGCATTACTGATTGAAGCCCATTTTTAACTAAATTGTAAATATGTAAATAAAATGTGCCTTCATAGAGACAATAAGAGGAAGGGAGAGGGGAGAATATTTTAAGACTAAATTCCTATGTTGAAGGCCCCATTTTGCAATATTTTATGATGAAGGGCATGTTTTATTAATCAATACATTCAAATTGTCTAGGAGATATATGTATCATTCCTATATGGTAAATTGTTTGTATTGTATTGCATGATTCTTGTATATTGGAATAAAATTATGAAATTTCTAGGCTCATTCAAAATTAAATATATACTATTTTTTTCCCCATGGTTGAAGATAAGATCAATATTTTGGAAAGTCTGCAATCATATTACTCTCTACTTATATTTAAGAAAATAATTTAATAAATTATTTATATTATATTATATTTAATAAGAAATTTCCCCAATCCTGAATGAATTTTCAATAAGAATAAATCAAGTAACTAAAAACATCACTAAGAATAGATAGAAGTTAAATCTTGTTAAAAAATTCTTTATTCTCAAAGTGGAAACCAAACCAACGTATTACTGAAAGGTTACCATACCAAAATAAAGTGAGTTTAATTTGGAGCCGTGATTTGGTTTCCTCCCCTTGTTGATGACATTTTAACAATACTCACATTCTTCCCATCAACATAAATGGCACCAGAAGGATAGAACCTTCATGAGTGATTGGAAGCATTCTTCTGATTCTCCTTGTAAGGTCGAGCTCATAAAATTTTAGAAGTATACAGTTGTGAGAGATGAATGGCCCATAAATGAATCTTTATGAATCTAGTGCCAAGTTCGTCCTCTTCTCCACATATTCTTTGCACCCACTTTCTCGAAGTCGAAACTCAAACTCAAGTTTCATTAAATAATTCTCCTATTCATACTCCCAAAGTTAGAAATCCTCAGCATGTTGACTTAATCCAAGCCAGTCGATGAGTCACACATGGTATAGCATGTGAAAGGGGGATAAAAACTTATAGAATACATTTGGAAGGCAAAAGAGATGGTATTGAAGTTGTTTTTTGGGTCTAAATCATGAGATTTTTATACATCAAAGTACCTCTTTGCAATGCCTCAATTAAGTATTGAAGGATTTTTAGAATAATGTATAGGGAACTTATTGGTTTGAATTTTTAGAAATCCATCGTCACCACTAATCTAGAGATCAAAACTAGGCTAAAAAATGAAGGTTCTCAGAATCTCCCAAAACTAGTGTCAAGTGGTAGTGTTCGTCATCCAAATTCCAACTACGCTTGAATCGCCTCAATCTAATTTTGTATGAAAAAGTTATGGTGTTCTAAATTTTTTTACCAACAATAAAAATAATAGTAGGTGGGCCTATTACGTGACTGAATAAGAAGTCGGTGTTGCTGATGTCATGATGATGTTAGGATGCCAAGTGGGTGTACGAAATTCCAACCAGGACTCACCTTGTGTCAACCGTTGTAAAAGTTTGTTTTGGCACTATTTGATCGGTTCGTGCATTTTAAGTGGCCCAATAGAATACTTCCACATGGCCCAACCAAAGGCCATCACATGGTGCATTTTCACTGATAAAAATTTTACTTATGATTCTAGAGGCATTGACAAGATTCGACCACAGGACCTGCCACACACAAACCTCACGAATTATTGTCACACCATTGCTTTGGTTCTTAACCCACATAGTCATCACGTTATATTTAAATTTGTATGTTTTTCTCATTAGGGAAGAGGGGATGGACATTAGCCCTGGAACCTGGTAAAAACATCGCCCACAGGACCAATGGTGGAGTAAATTCGGAGGGGGTGGGGACTAGGCCCTAGCCCTGGTCATATCACACCCCCCACTTTACTGAAGCAGAGGCATGAGTAGAGAGGGTAGGTCATTGGGCCTTATCCCTTGGTTACCAAAACCACCATACAATCGTTTTTGAAGGCCTTAGGGCTAGCCTAATGAGGGTGGGCAGTTGGCGCCAAAAACCAACCACATTGTTGTCGTATAACATTATCCCAAAAAACAAGGTTCCAACATCGGTAGGGGCAGGTTGCTGAACCCAGCCCCCAACCATATGGGCAGCATATGGCCTAGATTCTACACATAGGTGTTATTGGGAAAATTAATGAAGAAAAAAAATGCATCATTTGTGGGGGAAATTATCACCTCCCAAACTATGAAAAGCATGAAAATTTCACACACTTAGGAGGTTTAGCCAAATTGTGGGACAAATAGCAGGTCTTCGATTGGAGAAGCATAATTTTCTCAAATTTTAACCTTTTTGAGCTCAATAATAGCCTAGATGGAGGTGTTTGAGCATCCTAGACTCATTGGCAGCCTAATTTTTATGATTTGAGAACTTTTGGAAGTACTTTTTGTAGGATTTAGTGTTTTATTGTCAGAGACAATCAGAGGTTTGAAGAAGTTTGAAGGAATTTTGAGTCTGGAGAGAACCTTGTAGGGGTTTTCTAGCCTTATTATTTCATTTGAAAAATTTGTGACTTCTATGGTGAAACTCTTAATTGTCTTTTCTCATTATGTGTTTTTGAGAGAATATCTTTTCAATTTTCCAATGTGGATTTGTTGTACATTTTATTCTTGGTTTTCAGGTGGTGTACAAGGACCTAATGTGTGAGTCATTTTGATGTTGAACTTTTTCATGAATTGTTGTAGGTGGTCATAATTTTGGAGTGAGAGTTCTCTATAGGAGAATGTTTCCTTGTAGGGGAACCACACCACTCAATTTTGAACAATTTTCATGTACTCTTTTACCATTAAAATCAATAGAGCAGTTTAGTTTTTGGAGCATCACCAAATATGTAGCCTAAGAGGGGTGAAATCCATAAAAAAAATCATGGTTTATACTCGTCATGTCTACCATTTTGAGTTTCATGTGAATGTGTCACTTTTTAAAAGTTCATGTGAAAACAAAATCACCATCTTGGAGAGATTATAAAACTTTTTTACATTTAAGATCCATTTTATTTACTTGAAAAGTGTTAAAGGATGGTCAATTTTTTAGAGGAGAAGTTATCCTCTAGTTTCAGAGCATTTTCGTATCAGAGTTGGTTCTGACCAAGTTGCAGACGTGGGCAAGAAGCTACAGTAGGAAAGTCTTCAATAGTTAGAGGATATTAACTTGTCTCTTCGAATGGAGAATGTTGAGCTGAGGGGATTGCTTGAAGTTACATAGTAGGAGAAGAGGAAAATGTGCCTTTAGTTGCAACATGTGTTGGAGGAACAGGTTGGTGAGAGTTCCATTCCAAAAGTAGCAAAGAATTGTTAGATGAATCCAATATGTGGGCATGGTCCAAACACATGATAGGGACCCTATGTGGAGAATGATGCTTTTAATTTTTTTCAGCATCTATAATATTCCCCTTATGTTCCTGTTGGTAAATGTGGGTGGCTTGAGTCATCATATACTTCATCATAAACATCTGAAATAGAAAATATGGATGAAAAAACAAAGGTAATTAGCATCTCTAGTTGTACTCCTTCAGTTTATGTTGATAACAAATATTTTGCAGCCTTTGAAAAGAATACTAAATGCATTGGTATGAATTTGTTGAGTTGGATGGGTTATGAAGGAGGAGTTATCAGAATAAATTTCCAACGTATCACTAATTCTATTGAGGTGAAGGAGCGACCATGATATGAAGGATTGGGTTTTGGTCATGGAGAGTTTGAAGAGCATTATAAATTTTTTGAGGAAAATAAGTTATCAAGGAATGGTATGTCACACCATGACGGTAGTGATAAGGGAAATCTGTCTTCGAATAAAGATGAATATTTCAAAGGACATGGAAAGTCAAATCCTCATCATCAAAGTCACAACACAAGGGATAGGTATAAGTGTCATGGGAATTTTAAAAATGTTGGTGATTTTTATTATTTATGGGACATGTTTCCTTGCACATTTTGTGATGCAACTAATAATTGTGTGGATGATTGTGAGAAAAACAAAATGATGGCCAAGAGAATGGAACAAATTCTTTGAATAAAGCATCAAGAACCTCTATCTATTTTGAATACTTCCTTGTTGATGGAAAAGAAAAACTATTTTTGTACCCATTATAACATGAATGGCCATTGGATATAAAGGCGTTGGAAACTTCATCTGGAAATTAGTCCCAAGAAGGAAAAAGAGGTCATGTAATCTATTGCAAGGAAAGAGATAGGTGTAAAAGAAGAAACTGATGGAGTTCCTAAGGCAACCTTCAAATTAAATCAGGTGTAGGAAGAGAACTCATAAGCCTACGATAGGGAAATATTGGGCAGATTTTTTTGTATAGTGTGTTTTCTTTGTAAAATTGTAAATACTTGTTGTACATTCCCATTTTGGTACTTTGTAAAGTGAAGACATGAACAATCACTTATTTACAACATCTATTTTTCTTTGGCATGTTATGTTGTTATGGCTTGATAATGACTCTAATAGTTTGAGGAATTTTTTGGGATGAGCATTTGTATGTCATCTAGTCTGTCTACAGTTGTGTCATGCACTGACAAATATAAGTGTTTCAAGACTAATAATTTTTTTTTATGTAATATTTGATAAATATTGTGCAAAAGATGACTATGTTTATGTGGACAAATCCAAGTATGTCATTGAACAAATACAACTGGTGTACCTAAGAATGCAAGTACAGTTTTAGGAAAGTAAAGTAAAGTATGAATTAATGCATGGCAAGAATTAAGATGCTTCTGATTTCCAAGATAGTAAATCAAGTCTTCAAGGAGGGACTTCAAGATGAAGTTTTTTTGAGCCAAGAAATATGGTTTTTGAGAGAATGTTCAAATTCCATCCATAGAAGGTTTTTTTCCTACATTTTTAGAAGAATTGTGGCTCAATTTTTGACAGGGAGATTAGGACTTCACATAGAGGATATGAGGGGTACCTTGATTGCAGCTTGAAGGGACCAATTGAAAGACAATAGAAAAGATTTATATTAGCAAAGTTTATGAGATTTTTCCTCATTTATTTTCTAAGAGAAGATAAACTTTTGGGGTACAAAAGTTCCTAGTGTGGAGGTATGATTCGGAGATCAAAATTAGGCTAAAAAATGAAAGTGCTCTAAATCTCCCGAAATTGGCGTGAAGTTGTAGTGTTCATTGTATTTATTCCAACAGCACTTTAATCGCCTCAATCCAAAGTTGTATTACAAATTTATGGTGTTCTGAAGTTTTTGACCAAAAAAAAATGTAGGTGGGTTGACTAGACTGCTGGGTGAGCAGTCCGTACTACTAATGTCATGATGATGTCAGAATTCCAATTGGACATACAAAGGGCCAACCAGAACTCACCATGTGTCTACTCTATACATGCTTTCATTGGCACTGTTTAATTGGTTTGTGAATTTTAAGTGGTCCATTAGAAGGTCGCCACATGGCCTAACTAGAAGCTGCCATGTGGCACCTTGTTAGTGACCAAATTTTTTGTTATGAGGACGAAGGCATAAACAATATTTGACCATAAGACCTATCAAACATAAATGCCATGACTTACCATCATGTTGTTTCTATGGTTCTTAACCCATATAGTCCTCATGTTATATTTAAAATCGCATGGTTTTCGAATTGGGGGAGAGGGGTTGGCCATTATCCCTAGCCCCTCGTCAAAACACCATCCACAAGACCGACAATGGAGGAAATTTGGAGGGGGTGGGGACTAATCCCTAGCCCTGGTAATATCACACCTCTGTCGTGACTGAAGCGGAGGTGCGAGCCGTTGGTGTAATATTCCCAATTAGCCTTAAGATAATTGGAATATTGAATTTCTCTTTACTTTTATGTAAGTGAATAAATGCATAAAGGATGAATATAAAAACTCCTAAAAAAGAAAAATAAATCAATGCCCCATGTGAACAAGGCTAAATCTGGGCTACCTTAATAAAACACCCTTATGTGTGAAAGGGATTGAGACATTTGATTAGGTCAACAGGACCAAATCAACAGCGTTGTCCAAATCAAATGGAAGAGGGACTACACTGTAGGCTTGAAGAACAGGCTGGACTGATGCCAAGGTGTAGATATGAAGCTACAATGATCCAGAACACTCTTGCTGATGGGATAGAAGCCTTTCCCATTGGCAAGAGTGTTATGGATCATTGGAGCTTCAGATCTACACCTTGGCATTAGGCCAAACTCTTCTTCAAGCCTATAGCACAGTCGCTCTTCTAGTACTGCATTATCTGTAAAGAGGAAATTTGCAGGGTGTTTTGGCAAAGTTTGAGGAGTGATCTCTGGTGTTCGGGATCTGCCCTTCACTATGGTGATCCATGGATTTATGTTCTATTCCATGTCATATTCAGATCTGATATGAATACTCCTGTATATGCTTCAGAAATTCTGAATAGATCTATAGATATGTTGCATAGAATCTCAGATCTACTCCATGTGCTTCATGACTTGCTGAAATCCCCAAGGGGAATGTAAAGTAGAGACATTATAGTGTATGGATCTATCATAGATCTGACTGTTCATGCATTATTTTGCTCTAGATCTAAGTTGTAATCTACTGCTGCAGTACACTCAATAAAATAATGATGTCAAGCCTTTGCAATCAATATATGTGTTGTAGCACCTCTTTTTGAGGATTTCTTTCTATATAAGCCTTCTATTTTCTCTCATACACTCTATGGGCCACATTATAAATCTGATTTATTGTTGTATAAGAGAATTTTGAGCCTCCATATTGGCCTCCTACTGCTGATAAGATAAACTTTGTTATTTTTGTTGGGTATGTGTTATATTCTTTCTACAACTAGCCCCACGTGATGTATGTTGCGTCGGGCGTAGTAGGGGGGTCACAGGGGGGGCGACAGTGCCCCGGAAAAAAAAATTTGGAATGCGGTCCCACTCATAGGCGGACCCACCCATGTTTTGTGCATGATTTTTCACATGGTTTTGGGGTACAATGGTTTTCGGCCCCTGGTATTTTGTAGATCCAGTGAAGGGAACTACGGTTATGTTCTAATCCAGGGTTAATGGATTGGGGTTTATGTATGCTTCGGCATGTATATATATGTGTTGTAACACTAAAAGGAATATAATGAAATATCAAGCTGGTCGTCTCGATTTGGGATCCAGGGGAAAATCTATGTGTTTATCTATTTTTTGTTTTATGCTCTTGCTATTGTTTATTTTCTGTTATAAGATTCATGTGTAGATCATTTCTATTTAGGGTTAAAACCTACATTTGGTATCAGAGTTGGTTCGGCTTCAAGGGGACGCCTTTGCTACTGAGGGTTTTTTGCTCGGGCTTGAGGTAGACCCTGTTCAGTGGGAGATCTGCAGGATTGATTCTTGCTGTGAAAGAAGATGGCGAGCGGTGGAAAGATAGAGATCGAGAAATTTAATGGTCAGCGTTTTGAGTTGTGGAAGCTCAATATGGAGGATCTTCTGGTGGATAAAGATCAGTGGATCACGGTAGATCCAGGTACTAAACCAATGACAATGTTAGATGAAGACTGGAAGAAACTGAATCGGAAGGCTAAGAGCACAATACAGTTGTGTGTCTCAAATTCAGTATTGTTGAATCTATCTGGGGAAGCTACGGAAAAGAATTTGTGGGAAAATCTTGGGAATTTGTACCAATCTAAGTCTTTAGTGAATAAGCTATTCCTGCGGAAAAAGCTGTATAACCTAAGGATGAAGGATGGAGACTCGGTGACTAAGCATCTGAATGCCTTCAATACTGTGGTAAGTCAGCTATCATCTTTTGATATTAAAATATCAAATGAAGATAAGTGCATCAGTTTTTTGTGTTCTCTACCAGATTCGTGGGATAGTCTGGTTATTGCAATAGGTATAAATACAACTACCTTGAATTTTGATGACATTTTCTCAGCCTTCTTGTCGGAGGAAATGAGACGGAGAAATATGGAGGGCCAGAATGGAGATGCCTTATCTGTACGAGGAAGGTCCCAAAACAGAAACAAGAATATGGTTTCGAGTGGGAGATCCAAATCTAGAGGGAGATCTAAATCTCTTGGAAAGTTTGTAAAGGTATGCTGGAAATGCAGAAAGGAAGGGCACTACAAAAAGGACTGCATATCTAAAGCTCTTGAGAAAGGAAAGGGATCTGATGATGCTCCTTCTGTAGAGGAGAAAACCACCTCAGATGAAGGTGGGGATGTGTATTTGGCTTCTTCTTCAAATACGCATGTAGATCATGAGTCATGGTTGATTGACTTAGGTGCATCCTTTCACTTCACTCCCCATTGGGAGTGGTTCTGCGAGTATGAGAAATATGATGGTGGTGATGTCTTCCTAGGGGATGATAGGAAGGCCAGAATCGTCAGATGTGGAAAGGTCAAGCTGAAGCTGAAAGGTGCAAGGATTAAAACACTTCCTGGTGTTCTGCATATTCCTTCATTGGCCAGAAATCTGATTTCTGTAAGCAAGATGGATGATGCAGGTGTAAAAATAGTGTTCGAGAAAGATGCCTGCAAGATGGTTCGGGGAGCACTAGTATTAATGCGGGGAGTTCAGACTGGAACTCTGTACAAGCTACAAGGTAGCACTGTTATTGATGGGTGTAACATTTCTATGCTTCCTGAAGTGGAGCGGAAAGCCTAGCTATCTCTGGAGAAAATACCATGCTATGGCATCAAAGGCTTGGACATATTGGAGAGAAGGGCCTTCGGATACTGCATAGAAATGGTATGGTAGAAGGTATGTCTAATTTCTATCTGGATTTCGATTTCTGTGAACATTGTGTATATGGGAATCAGAATCGGGTGAGTTTTCCTTCTGGTGCTAAGAGAGCAAACAAGATATTAGAACTTGTGCACAGTGATGTGTTTGGACCTATGTCAATTCCGTCACTGGGAAAGTCTGTGTACCATGTTTCATTCATAGATGAATTCTCAAGGAATACATGGATATATTTCTTGAGGAAGAAATCTGAAGTCTTTGACAGATTTAAAGAATTTAAGGCTCTGGTGGAAAACCTGACAGAGAAGAAGATAAAGGCGCTAAGGACAGATAATAGTGGGGAGTTTTGCAAGAAGGAATTTGAAGAGTTCTGTAAGAGGTGTGGTATAGCACAGCAGAAGACTACTCCATACACACCTCAGCAAAATGGAGTTGCAGAAAGAATGAATAGAACGCTAATGGAAAATGCAAGAAGCATGCTCAGTGGTACCGGGTTAGGACAAGAATTCTGGGAAGAGGTAGTGGAGACGACATGTTACTTAGTTAACAGATCACCTTCATCAGCGTTGGAGGATAAGACTCCACATGAGGTATGGACTGGTAAGAAACCCTCTCTTTCACATCTAAGGGTATTTGGATGTGATGCATATGTACATGTTCCAAAGGAGAAAAGGACCAAGTTGGATAATAAATCTGAAAGGTGCATCTTTATTGGGTATAAGGATGGTTTAAGGGTTACAAGCTTTGGAACCCAGAAACAAGGAAGGTTGTGTACAGCCAAGATGTGGTGTTTAGAGAAGTGAAAGATGTTGTTAAACATGAAGTCCTACCAAAGGAACCTGAGAAGATAGAGTTTGAGCTAAAGGAGGATGAATCGGACTCTACAACAGAAGAAGACTCAGAAGATGAAGAGCCACAAACTCCAGCTTTGAGAAGATCAGTTCGGGAAAAAAGGCAACCAGAAAGGTATAGTCCATCTGCTTTCTGTTCAGGTTTTGCCTTAACTATAACTGATGATGAACCCAGAACTGTCAGGGAGGCAGTAGATTCAGAGGATGGAAAACTCTGGAAGGAGGCCATGGTTGATGAAATGGCATCCTTGCAAAAAAACGATGCATGGGATCTGGTGGAGTTGCCGGCTGGAAGGAAGCCCATTGGGAGAAAATGGGTGTTTAAGAAGAAGATGAATGTAGAAGGTAAGGTGGAGAAATACAAAGCTCGGTTGGTAGCGAAAGGTTATTCCCAGGTGCCGGGAATTGATTTTGGTGATATTTTTTCTCCTGTTTCCAAAGTTACTTCTATTAGATTACTTTTATCTGTTGCTGCTGCATTTGATTTTGAGATAGAATAGATGGATGTGAAGACAACATTTCTTCACGGGGATCTAGAAGAGAAGATCTACATGAAGCAACCTGAAGGCTTTATGGTGAAGGGTAAGAAAGAACTGGTATGCAGGTTGAAGAAGTCTCTGTATGGGTTAAAACAGTCACCAAGGATGTGGTATCAGAAATTTGATACCTATATACGGGGACTTGGCTTCACCAGAAGCAAGGAAGATCATTTTGTTTATTTTAAATTAATTGGTGATCATGTTATATATCTGGTCTTGTATGTGGATGATATGTTGTTGATTGGAAATGACAAAGAAATTATCCAAGATTTGAAGACCCAACTATTCTCCAAATTCGACATGAAGGATCTGGGTGCTGCAAACTATATTTTGGGCATGGAAATTAAGAGAGATTGGGCAAAGAGGAAGCTCTGGTTAAACCAGAGGAAGTATGTCGAGACTATATTGCAGAGGTTCAATATGCAGGATAGTAAACTGGTGAATGTTCCTATTCCTGTAGGTGTAAAGCTATCTTCTGAACAGTGTCCCAAGACACAAGAAGAATAGGAGGATATGTCACGTGTTCCATATTCAAGTGCATTGGGTAGCTTGATGTATGCAATGGTCTATACTAGACCAGACATTGCACATGCAGTGAGAGTATTGAGCAGGTTTATGTCAAACCTAGGGAAGGAGCATTGGAGAGTAGTTAAGAGGGTTTTCAGATATTTATGTGGCACTAGTGATTATGGCTTGTCCTACTAGGGAAGTCCAGGATTGGAAAGAATGTTTAACATTCATGTCTTTGTTGATGTAGACTGGGTTGGATATCTGGACCAAAGAAGATCTACAAGTGGGTATGTGTTTAGCCTATTTGGAGGTGTAGCTATTTGGATGAGTAAAAGACAGTCTGTAGTGGCGCTTTCAACTACAGAGGCAGAATACATAGCAGCCACTCATGCAAGCAAGGAATCATTTTGCTTGCAGAGATTGTGTTCAAGTATGGGGTTGTTACAACAAGCTATAAGGATAGACTGTGATAGCCAAAGTGCAATTTTATTGGCTAAGAACCTTGCTTATCATTCAAAGGCAAATCACATTTATGTTCAATATCACTTTGTTAGAGATATGGTTGAAGCTAAAAGGGTGTTGCTGGTAAAGGTGGACACTTTGAAGAATGTTGTAGATGCATTGACGAAGTCTGTGAACACTCATAAGTTCTCTTGGTGTAGAGAAACAATGGGTGTTGAAGAATTGGCCCAATGACTAAGCTCTCCTGTGGCCCCCTGTGGAAAGAAAACAAAAAGTGGGATAATGTTGGGTATGTGTTATATTCTTTCCATGACTAGACCCACGCATTGTACATTGCACCAGGCGTAGCAGGGGGGTCATAGGGGGGGCGACAGTGCCCCGAAATTTTTTTTTAGGTATGCAGTCCCACTCATAATCGGACCCACCCATGTTTTGTGCATGAGTTTGCACATGGTTTTCGGGTACGATGGTTTTCGGCCCCTGGTATTTTGTAGATCTGGTCAAGGGAACTACGGTTATGTTCTAATCTAGGGTTAATGGATTTGGGTTTATGTATGCTTCGGAATGTATATATATGTCTTGTAACACTAAAAGGAATATAATGAAATATCAAGCTGGTCGTCCCGATTTGGGATCTAGGGGAAAATCTCTGTGTTTATCTGTTTTTTGTTTTATGCTCTTACTATTGTTTATTTTATGTTATAAGATTTATGTGTAGATAATTTATGTTCAGGGTTAAAACCTACAATTTTCTGAGCAATATTATTTTGTGTTGTTGCAGTCCCTTCTTTTGGCGTTTTTCAAGCCATACTAGGTGTGGGAGACCTGTTTACCTCACCTAGAAATATTTTTTTATTCTCTCCTCTTGTATTTGGGTCTTAAATTATCAAATATAAGGGATCCAAGGGCTGATTTCAAATTCTGTAGCATCCATTTCTAAAAAATGTGTTTTTCAGACATGTCTTGCTGACAATCCCAATCTGGGGATATTATAGTGGCATCAGAGCATCATCTTGGCACAACCTGTGATTTCTTAAAGAAGCCAATATTCCTTCCACAGAAGGAGAGCCTCTTACTAACAGAGAGAAGAGGAATAAAAGAATAAAATAGAAAAATTATGATTACATTGAAGACACAGAAGAAAAGGGTAAAATCCCTTTATCTGGAAGAATGAAAGGTAAAGAGTTTTCAAAAAATATATTCCAAAATTTGCATGAGCTTAAGAATAAAATTAGGGGAATGAGGAAAGAAATACATGCAGATCCCTTGAAGATATTTGGACATGAAGGAAGCCCTATTTATTCATATTCTGTGTGTGAGCATTCAACCACACAATATAATCTTCAACATTGTAGCATGCCTACATTCCTATCAAGAGAAGAAGCAGAAGGAGAGACACCAAAAGAGGAGACTCTTGGTGACTATCTCCAAGAATATGAATCTCAATCTAAAATATTCGAAGAGCATCTAAGCTTCCCAAAGTTTTGTCAACTCAAAGAAGAAAGAAGATCCAGCATATACAAGAGAAGAAAGGGGTGCATGCAACCCACTTTGGGTAGGACTTTCCTACCTACATTTGATGGATCCCCTAAGAGCTCAACCAAGTGTTGGGTAAAAAATCTTGACACTTATTTCCAGCTGCATAAAGTTTCTGAAGAAGAAGCCATAAGAGTAGCAGCGCTGCACCTCCAAGGTAAAGCTTATGCCTGGTGGTTATTTGAGTCTTCTTCATTGAAAAATGTAAACATATCTACTTATGCAAAGTTCACTAGGAGGTTAGTGAAAAGATTTGATTCTATGCCATCTGAAATTTCTTTGGGTAAACGAACTAAGCCCGAAAAATTAGAACCTTTGGATGAGATGGAAAGATCCATGAAGATAACTCCATTTTAGAACTTTTTTGAAGGGGTTAAAGATCTGCTACATGATTTTCCAAGGGCAAAGGCCCCACTTCATCAAGAACATTCTTCTCAAGAAGAAGACATGAGTGTTCCTTTTTCAAGGAGAGATCAAGAGAAAGTATCTCTTATTGATGAGGCATACTCCATTGATGAGGAGAAGAAAGAAGAAGAGCTGAAAGGTTCCTCCAGTGTTGTGACAGCAGGAGGAGATCTATTTTTATTGAGAGAGGGAGATGAAGCCATTTCTTCCACCAAGAGGGCTCTTATATCTTTTCAAGAAGGCCCCAAGGATCTTATACATGAAGAGGATGAGTAGCATGTGTCTACGAGGATAAACAATGAGACAAAACAATGGAGGGAATGTGTTCCAACATTACATCCAATTTTGGGAATACACACTATGATAGATTAGTCCTTTGTGATCAATACTCTTGACACCAAGGAGATTAGGGGTGTTCATGAGTTAACTACATCTAAAGGGAGCACCTTATACTGTGAGATCTTGCAGAATGTGGGTGATGAAGAAGAAGATGGGGAAGTTTCTCCAATGCCCCCTTATCATGATACTTCCACACAGAAATCAGAGATGGATTTGAGTAGTTGAAGCAGTCATAATATGTTCCCATCTATTTTTCACATGGTAATGAGCCATGAGCCACCATTATCTTGTGTTAGACCACCTGGTAGACCACCTGATTCAGATTTGATGAAATATGTCTCGTGCATTGATGCTCCTTTCATAGTTCCAAGGAGGAAGGGAGCACTAGAAGACCATGCTACAACGCTAAGAGTATGGGGAAGGTACAAGGAGAGGGAAATCATTTTTCCCTTAACATAATTATCCATTCTCTCATCTCATACTATGCTGAGAAAATATGCTACAAGAATGAAGGATGACACCATCATGAAGCAAGGAAGGCAATCCTTGAATCAGAAGACAAACTTGTTTGGAGGATCCTCTTCCATACATGATGAGAGATGGTGGTCACACATGCAGACTTTGGAAAAACCAAGGAGGTTTTGGATAGATGATAGCCTTCCATGGGAGACTAAATTCCAAGAAATTCCATTTCCTTTTGAGCAAGTGCATGTGCAAGGAGGGTAGAAAGGAAGGAATGGAAACCTTCCACCTTATACCATTGGCATGGGAGATGTCAAGGAGGTGAAAAATGGGAGGCTTCGCTTTCGAACATGCACCTTTGACATGGGAGATGTCAAGGAGAAGAATAAAAATATGGTAGACACTTAATATGACACATTTTCAGTGATGTCATTGTTGGGCACATTAGATCCGTATTGGAAATCCCAACTGTTGGTGGAATATTCCAAGGATCTTCATACTTGCATGATTCTTGATGACTTGCTACATGATGAGAGCTATATAATCCTAGATGGAGTCATCTATAATCATGGTAGGATCTTCTTGTCTAGAGCCTCCAAGATCAAGGAGAAGTTACTACAGAGGGCTTATGAACAGTTCTATTTCAGCCATACATACTCTATGAAGCTCAACAACATCATCTTGAGGAGCTAATATTGGGAGGGCTTTGAAAAAGAACTATATCAGCATTGTCAAAGATGCATGAACCTTGTGGAGTTGGAACAACAACAAGACTCTATGATAGAGTTATTTCAGCCAACTCTTCCTACCTTGGGAGGAGGAGAAAGATCCATACACCAATCCACTTGTATAAGGAGAACTTTTGGTGAAGAACATACATATGTAAAGCATGTTTCATTTTTTTTTTGTATGTATCCTTTCACTATTTTTATGTAGGCCATGACTCCAAGAAGGAGTGATGCATCTTTTCGATCTCATGGCAAACAATGGGCCACAAATATTTCTGAATTTGGCCACTCCCTTGGAAGGAAAAGGGAGATTTTACAACATGATGGGTGCTTCCCAAAGGCACCATATATATCTCACACTTTCAGCTATGGTGAGATGGTATGGGCAGAAAGTAAGTGGTGGGAAAACCACTTACCACATCTTAATTTGATGTAGGCAGGGGATGCTTTGCATTGGTTCCACATGTGGGACTATGATCTACCTCCAAGTGCACAAATTTCGGTTTGTTTGTACATTGTTTTGATCCCCTATATTGATGATGTACTTGTATTTTTTATGGGGATGTATGGAGGAAGTAGGGAAGGCATGCATGTGCCCTATAGGATGACTAAGCTCCCTGTACTTTATGTCTTATATTTCAGGGAGGGAATTGGGAAAACCATGTTTGTTTCATGTGATTTATTGTTTCCCTATGGGATAAGCTGTTTTCATCTCATGAGAACCTTGTTGGAACAAGTCATGGATGGATGGATTAGTGATCTCTTAGCTTATGGGAGAAGCTTATCATTTGATTCTGTCACTAATGAGGGAGGAAAGAAGCTGTAGCACTCACCTTATCAGTTGCTTGAGGAAAATAAAAAAATTTGAGGGGAGGACTGTAATATTCCCAATTAGGCTCAGGCTAATTGGAATATTACATTTTTCTTTAATTTTCTGTTCATGAATAAATGTATAAAGGAGGAGCATAAAGAATCCTAAAACAACAGAATAAATCAATGCCCCATGTGAACAAGGCTAAATCCGGGCCGCCTTAATAAAACACCCTTATGTGTGAAAGGGATTGAGACATTTGATTGGGTCAATAGGACCAAATCAACAGTGCTGTCCAAATGCAATGAACCTCCTAGATGCATAGCGTAGTTCTAGTTGGAGGCTACACATGTGAATGGAGCTAAACCATTGAGATGGTTTAGGGTTTGGTGAGATTTCTATCTTATAAAAGGAAGAGGAGGACATCAAGAGAAGGGTTGTTGATGAACATATTATTTTGAAGAATTTGTCTGTTTAGACATTTCTCATTCTCTTGGTTGCTTAGCAGAGAATAGTGTTGTTTAGCACAAGGATCTCCTGTTTAGGAGTCCTTCTCTTTCCTTGATTAGCTCTTGGAAGAGTCTTTTATTTCTTGACCACTATCAGGCTTAAGGCCAAGCTTCTACTTCCAACTACAACGCAGATCCTGTTGAGGGTTTGGTTGTCTTTGTAAGCTGCAGAAAGTGGAGGATAGATATACTCAGATCTAGGCCAATCTAGTGCCCATTTTTAGTGGGAAAGGATTCTATCCCATTGGCAAGAGTGTTCTGGATCATTGGAGCTTCAGATCTACACCTTCGCATCAGGCCAAAATGTTATTCAAGCCTACAACGTAGTCCCTCTTTGAGTACTGTGTTATCTATAAAGAGGAAAGTTGCAGGGTGTTTTGGAAAAGTTTGAGGAGTGATCTCTGGTGTTGGGGATCTTCCCTTCACTGTGGTGATCCATGGATTTCTGTTCTATTCCATGTCATATTCAGATATGATCTGAATACTCCTATATATGCTTCAGAAATTTTGAATAGATCTGTAGATTTTATGCATAGAATATTCGATCTACTCCATGGGCTTCATGATTTACTGAAATCCCCAAGGGAAATGTAAAGTAGAGACATTATAGTGTATGGATATGTCATAGATCTTAATTTTCATGCATTATTTTTCTCTAGATATAATTTTTAATCTACTGCTGCAGTACACTCAATAAAATAACGTTGTCAAGCCTTTACAGTCAATATATGTGTTGTAGCACCTCTTTTTGAGGATTTCTTTATGTATAAGACTTCTATTTTCTCTTCAAAATGTATGGTCGACATTATAAATCTGATTTACTGTTGTATAAGTGAATTTTGAGCCTCCATATTGGCCTCCTACTGCTGATAAGATAAACTGCGTTATTTTTTGGGTAGTATTATTTTGTGTTGCTGCAGTCCCTTCTTTCGGCATTTTTCAAGCCATACTATGTGTGGGAGACCTGTTTACCTCACCTAGAATGATTTTTTTCTACTCTCCTCTTGGATTTTGGTCTTATATTATTAGATCTAAGGGATCCAAGGGCTAATTTCAAATTCTGTAGCATCCATTTTTGAAAAATGCATTTTTTAGACATGGCTTGCTGACAGTCCCAATCTGGGGATATTACAGTTGGGCCCTAACATTTGGTTACCAGAAAAAACATACGAGCGTGTCTGAAGACTTGGGGGCTAGCTTGGCAGGGGTGGGAATTTGACCCCAGCCCCCGACCACGTTACCGCTATATGACCCTTTCCCGAAAAAGAAGGTGCTAGTGTCGGTGGGGGTAGACCATTGGCCCCAGCCCCTGGCTGTATGGGCACCATATGGCCCAATTTTTTTGCATAGGGTTATTGGGAAAATTAATGAAGTGACAAAATTCACCTTTTTTAGGAAAAAATTTTGCCTCCCGAAATGTGAAAACGATGAAAAAGTCGCAGAGTTAGGAGGTTTTTCCAAATTGCAAGAAAAATAGCGGGGCTTGGCTTGGAGAATCATAACTTGCTCATTTTTTAACCTTTTAAAGCTCAATAAGAGCCTATATGGGCATTTTTGAGTGTCCTAGACTCATTGGAAGACTCTGTTTTCTGATTTGAGCATTTTTTGAAGGACGTTTTGCAGGATTCGGTCTTTTAGTGCTAGAGACAATCAAAGGTTTGAAGTATTTTTGAAGGCATTTAGAGCATGGAGAGAACCTTGTAGGGGTTTTCCATCCTTATTTTTTCATCTATAGTATTTTTGACTACTATGGTGCAACTCTTATTTTTCTTTTCTCATTATGTGTTTTTGAGAGAAGTTCTTTCCAATACTTCAATGTGGATTTATTGTACATTTCATTCTTGGTTTTCAGGTGGTGTACAAGGACCTAATGTGTGAGTCCTTTCATGTTGACCTTTTCATGACTCGCTTTAGGTGGTAATATTTTTGGAGTGATAATTCTTCGTGGGAGAATGTTTCCTTGTAGGGGAAACAAGCCAATTGTCAATAATTTTCATATACTATTTTACCACTAAAATCAATAGAGCGATCTAGTTGTTGGAGTAGGCCCAAAGACGTAGCCCAGGAGGGGTGAACTCCGTCGTAAAATTTTGGTTTCTACTCTTGATATCTACAATTTTTAGTTTGATGTGAATGCGTTACTTTTTAATTTTTCATGTGAAAACTAACTCACCACCTTGAAGATATTATAAAAATTGTTGACATTTAAGACCCATTTTGTTTACTTGTGAAGCGTCAGAGGATGTCTATTTTTTGAGAGGAGAAGTTATCCTCCTATTTCATATCAATCATCCCATTCTTTTCAATCACCATTTATTTAATTTTATGAGTTTAATTCTCATTTGATGGATTTCCACCTCATTATTCATTGCATCATTGTTAAAATTAGCTAAACCAAATCATGGCCAACAAACACTCATTATATTAATATGTCATTACAGTTTTGGTACCCGAATAGTAGTTACCTAAACATCTTGAGAAATTATTCCTAAAATTTATCTCGACGAAGGTGATTCTCAATATTACCACATTAATAAATTTATGCTATCTATGTGGCTCATGAACGTAGGACATGAATTCCCATATACATTTTAAGGAAAATATTCCTCTTGGTAATTCTCTCTATCCCCTGGGTTAATTTTGAGTTGGGAGAGTTTCAAGTCTCTCTTCCTTGAAAAGTTTAAAGAAGACAAGATTTTGATGAGTCTCATCTAGGAGTTATCTCGTATGAAAATGGGCCCAAAGGAGAAGGTGTACAAATATATTAAGGGGAGGTTTATCCTCCAAAAAAATAAGAATCATTAAAATTCATGGCCTATGGATGAATTTGCCATCAAAATATATACTATTAGACTTCTTCTGTCCATTTCCATGTTCGTCAAATGAGCTAAAAAGGCCACCTTATAGGAAAAATTATAGGAGACCATTAAGGTCGAAAAGGGTCTTGTGAATGTCCATGGAAAATGGTGGTACATGAATATAAACAAAATACATCACATAAAAAAATGAAATCAATGTGATCATTCCATTTCAAAGGAATATTGATTCCCTAATATTTCATATTTGACTAGGTTAATAAATAATTTGGCAAATAATGTCACTAATTTGGAAAGAGAAGATGGACAGGGCCCATCTCAATATAACAACAAGCCCTCTTTCAAGAATTAAAATGAATTCCAACCAATAAGGTCACAACCCCTCTTGATTTAGCTTAATTGAATTACATACTTGATTCCTTAAGTTCCCTATAGACTATTTTGAGCTCGAGGAAATAAAATCAGGAAGGATATTACTCTCGAGGGTAATAACAAGATGAATAGAAACATGGGGAACATCCTTCATCCATAAAATGATTGTGGGATGCTCATCCCTCTCTAATTCGGGTGACTAAGGAGGTGTATGCATATAACAATCAGATTAAAAGTTTAATTCCAATGGATGAAGCTCCATTGTCCATTGCTACAACAACCCCAATCCTTTGGTATTCTCTTTTGATTGGCCACACTATTACCGTTAAGCATCATACTTTCTCGATACAATTTGAATAACAATCTTAAGAATTCAAAAGAGAACATATCACTATATGATTTTCTTACTTTGTATCAAATCAAACTACTGAAGGTAATTGAAAATACCGTTGAGAGTCCCAAACCAATAAATGCATCTAAGGGTGTCTCTTAGACAAATAAATCTTTTCACAATAAATTGATCATCGATGATGCCCCTGTTATAAGTAAAGGTCCACCTCTTAGACACCTCCTTTGAAAACTGTAACGAGAATGTACATAATTATATGGTTCATTTAAGAGTTTCGAACAAATGCCAAGCCTCTATTAATTTCCCAAAAGTTAGGCATTCAGTCTAAAAAATGTGATTCTTACATTGTTCATCTTGATAGGTCCAGTGTTATTGTGCTAGGAATTATTTCAAGTGTCCTTATTAGACTATCCTCTATCTCAAAAGTATTCTAGACAATTGAAATTTTTGTAGTCAACTTCCCTAATCATTATGGTCTATTACTTATTCGGGACTGACCATCAAAATTAAATGATGTTTTTTCCATTGGTTGGTCCCATATATGGTTACCTTATAAAAGACAAGATAAAAATATTAAGGTAGACCATGAAAGGTATATAAAGAATGTGGTGACTGATTTGGAAGCCCCTAATGAACCTCTATTGTTTAGTAGTACTACCTTGGTGAATATTTGTGTTGAAACTTATTTTGGAGACTTCCAGGTAGATCCTTCCCATTATGTGGATTCATCTAAATATTCAAATTAGTAAATTGTTTATAGATTTCAATTACCAAATAAATCAAACCATATTTAGATATGGTGGACGTAAAATCAATTGTCGAATTCTAATCCTTATTTTTCGATGAATCCAATTCAAAGGAGGGAGTAGAGGTTGGTTTCATTATTTTAGATATGAAAGGGAACATAATTCTTATATCTTGTAGATTGGACTTTGATTGCACAAAAAACACAACAAAATATGAGGCCTTGATTCAAGGGTTCAATAAAGTAGTGCATCTTAACGTGGAGTTTTTAAAGGTATTTGGTGACTAATATTATGGTTTAATTCACTATATTTTGAGTCATCTAGAAAATTACCAACATGAGGTATCAAACTTGATCAATCATTTTTTTCATTCAATATTTGTTCTATTCCTCATTTTATAAATACTAACACTGCCTTGTTATACAATGTTTCCTCTAGGTTAGTTCCTTCTTAAAAAAAATTCACGGATTCCTTTTATGTGGATTTCATCTACAGGCCCATGGTTCCAGATAATATTAACAATTGGGACCTTTTTTTTTATGATGATGCCCATATCCTCAACTTCCTCCATATGGAAGAAAACTTCAAATAATCAATTATAGATGAATAAGTACATGAACAATAAATGCAAAAATCATCGTCGATTACAACAAAAATATTTACAAATTATATTCCAAAGTCAATAGCTAGATTGGAACATTTTTACAACTTCTAGCATAAATTTAGGAAGGTAACTAACTCTTAACACCAAAGACCCAATTATTGCGCCGAGAGGCGCATTCTACAGCCCAGTATGACCCCGATATGTAAGTATGTCGGAAGCCAAAAAAAATGTCGGCTTGAACAATAACTTACATAAACATATAAATGAACAATTAAAAATTTATTAAAAATAAATTTAAACGATATAAACTTAAAATATGAAGAGTTTACTAACACTCAAAAAAGAGACATGATAAATAAATAATATATGGTAAATATGTAAAAATATAAATAAACCATAGGTATGGTAAATAAATAAAACCGATTTTTATATTTACTCAATGAACCACTTTATATTTACAAAAACTCAAAAACAGGTTCTATTTAGGTGAAGCCTATGGGACAAATTATTATTAATACCATGGGCCAAATACCATGGGACAAATTATTAATAATACCATGTGAAAATACCATGGGCCAAATAATATATTTATAAAATAGGTATGGTAAACAAGTAAATATAAAAAAGGTATGAAGAGGTAAGATAAATAAATAAAAATATATCAAATACGGTTAGAAATCAAGATCTAATTATATATGAAGTATAAGGGTCAAATACCATGGACCAAATTATTATTAGTACCATGCCAAAAAAAACATTATTAACCCTAACATTAATATAAAATATTAATATTATTAAATTTAATATGTTTAGATTAATACAATATTAAATTTATTATATTGTAATATATATTAATATATCATGATATATGATAGAGGAGGAGAAATAGGGGGAGTGACAAGGGAGATATGGAGATAAATTGAAGGATAAGGGAGAAGAGGAATGAAGAGAGAGAGAGAGTGAGAAGAGTGAGAGAGTTAGACGGAGGCATAAAGATGGAGGTGGGAGAAAGATAAGGAGAGAGGATTGGAGGGTCAAGAGTGAGAGAGAGAGAAAGAAGGGGGAAGGGAGAGGGAGGTAGGAGAGAAAGGATTAGAGGAGGAGGAGAGAAGGAGGGATAGAGATATGGAGCTGGAGGTGGAGCGAGGAAAGGAAGAAGAAATACATAGAGAGGGAGTGACAAGGGAGAGATGGAGAGAGAGTGTGTATGCTTATGGGTGGGATAAAGATACATAGGAGTGATGGAGACAAGAGGGGAGAGAAGGAGAAAGGAGGCGTGATGGATACAAGGGGGGAGAGAAGGATAAAGGGATAGAAATAGTAAGATAGTCGGAGAGTGAGATAAAGTGATGGGGGAAGAGAGAGGATTGGAGGACAGAGAGAGAGAGAAAGAAACATAGCTAGGGGTCAAATAGGAGGCGAGAGAGGAATGATGAGAGAGAGGAAGAGCGTGATGGGGGAAGAGAGGATTGTCGGAGAGAGAGAGAGAGAGAGAGAGAGAGAGGTAGAGATGGGGGAAGATAAAGGGAGGTAGGAGATAAAGGGAGAGAGAGGAAGGAAAAGAGAGGAGGAGAGAGGGAGGGATAGAAATATGGATTTGGAGGGGGAGAGAGGGAGGGATTGAGAAATGGAGAGAGAGATAGAGATGGGGGAAGATAAAGGGAGGTAGGAGATAAAGGGAGAGAGAGGAAGGAAAAGAGAGGAGGAGAGAGGGAGGGATAGAAATATGGATTTGGAGGGAGAGAGAGGAAGGAAAGGAGAGGGGAATTGAAAGAGAGGAGGAGAGAGGGGAGGAGAGAGGGAGGAATAGAAATATGGATTTGGAGGGGGAGAGAGGGAGGGATTGAGAGATGGAGCTGGATGAGGAGAGAGGGAGGGAAGAATAAGTACATAGAGAGTGAGTAGTGAATAGAGAGGGGGAGTGACAAGGGAGAGATGAAGAGGGAGTGTGTATGTTTTGGGGTGAGATAAAGAGACAAATAAGGAGATATGGAGAGAAGGGGGGAGAGAAGGAGATAAAGAGGCATATGGTAACAAATTTGGAAGGTGAAGATAGAGAGAGAGGGGGGGGAGAGAAAGGAAGAGAGAGGGTGAAGAGAGTTAGGGAAAGAGATATGAATATGGAGAGGGAGAGAGGGGGAGGCAAGAATAAAGACATAGAGGGTGAAAGGTGGAGAGAGAGAGAGAGAGGGAGTGATAAAGAACATGGAGAGAGAGGGAGAAAGCGTAGCAGGAAGGAAGAGAGATAGAAGTGAGAGAGAGAGAGAGAGGAGGAGGGAGTGATAGATAGATAGATAGATTGGAGAAAGAGAGTTTATGTTTTGGAGTTGATATAGAGAGATAGAGTGAGATATAGATATAGATATAGATGTAAGGTAAAGAGAAAAAAAGATAGATGGAGAGAAGGAGTGAGGGACAAGGAAATTGATAAATATGGAGTGAGAGAGAGTGTGTGTATGGTGGGTTGAGATAAAGAGAAAAAGGAGATATGGATGGATATATAGATATATATGGGAGAGATAGGGAAGAAGGTTTCTTGCAGTAGATGCATTGATTTCAGTGTAGATGGTGATTTCTAATCTTATTTGATTTCTTGCACTAGATGAATTGATTTTGGTGTAGATGTTGATTTCTAATGATATTTGATTACCTACACTAGATGGATTGATTTTAATGTAGATGATTTCTAATACTATTTTATTGCTTGCACTAAATGCATTAATTTCAGTGTAGATGATTTCTAATCCTATTTGATTGGTTTCACTAGATGCATTAATTTTAATGTAGATTTTGATTTTTGGTTATATTTGATTTATTTCACTAGATGAATTGATTTCAATATAGATTATTTTTAATCCTATTTGATTGCTTGCACTGAATGGATTGATTTCAATGTAGATGGTGATTTCTAATCCTATTTGATTGCTTTCACTAAATGTCTTGATTTCAGTGTAGATGGTGATTTCTGATCTTATTTGATTGCTTGCACTAGATGCATTAATTTCAATGTAGATGTTGATTTATAATTATATTTGATTGCTTGCACTGAATGCATTGATTTAAATGTAGATGATTTATAATCCTATTTGATTCCTTGCACTAAATTCATTTATTTCAGTGTAGATGGTGATTTCTAATCCTATTTGATTGCATGCACTAGATGCATTGATTTCAGTGTAGATGTTGGCTTTAAATCCTATTTTCCTACTTGCACTAGACTCATTTATTTGAGTGTAGATGTTGATTTCTAATCATATTTTATTACTTGCATTATATGCATTGATTTTAGTGTAGATGTTGTTTTCTATTATTATTTGATCTCTTGCATTAGTTGCATTGATTTCAATGTAGATGTTGATTTCTAATTTGATGTATGATGGTACATTAATTTTAAAGTCATTGGATTAATAGTGTGTGTGCAATGATTTCAGTGTAAGCACAAAAAATTATTGAAAATGTACATTGATTTTTGTGTTATAGTAACTCAACCTATTAATATTGGAGAGCAAGAAAGACAAGGTACGATGTTTACTACAACAGCTCGAGTTAAATATTTAAATAGTTTATGATTCCAACTGTCCTTTTCAAATAATCAATATGAAAATATGGCAAAACTAACATGGGTGAAAATAACAATAGTAGAAGAAAATAGTTTGAAATCGATCGCAATGAAGAATTCGTAATTGACTACATTCTTATTATTCATAGTTTCTATCATTCAATATTATTACATTGTCACTTTGCGTTCAAAATTTTATTTCATCATTAAAGTTATTTTACAATATTTATCATCTCAACAAACTGAGGTAACTAATCAAATTTAAAATTAAAATGACTCAATGAATCTCAGACATATTTAACATATTTAAAATGGTTACGTTAATATTAGATGTATTTACATATTATTGATAAAATTAAGCATATGTTCCTCATATTATCGATAGATTTTCCTTGGTCGCACACGACTGAAACTAGCCTAGATCCATCTTAACTTCGGATCTATCAAGTGCTGAGAGGGATCAAATCTCTCTAGGTGAAAACCTTTCCTCAAGTTTTGCACTCAAAAAAGAGGTTTTCACCTCGAGAGATTTGATCCCTCTCGGTGCTTGATAGATTCGGAGTTAAGATGGATCTAGGCTGGTGTAGTATGACGTCATAAAATTAGGGACCATTGATTTTCCAAGGAACATAACCTTAGGAATAGGATCTATTCATAATAAAGGTTCAACATTCATTCAACTATTTAAAGTATAAAATTATTTTTTTACTTGGACCTGTTAGCACTTGGTAATTTCCTAAGGTTGTGAAATAAATTCCAGAAGTAATCATAGAACCACTTTGGAATCTGGGATCTAGCCCTGTGAAGTTCAAACATGGATCTCTCTGTCAGATTTAAATTTGTTGTTCTTAGAATTTTAGGCTAGATGTGGAGTTCAAAGTTTGATTTTTAATTTTTTTTTGTTTGAACAAAAAGGGAAAGCCATTGAGAAGTGGAGTAAAATTAGCTTGTAGTTGATTTATTGCAGAAATTACAGAAAAATTTAACAGATCAAGGTAGACAGACTTATTAGACCCAAAAATATTTTTGATATGGTAAAGAAGGAAAAATTAAGAATCCATTAAACATATAGCAGTTAAGAATTTTATTGTTTAACTTTAGTGGAAAACATGTATTTCATTCATAAGCTAGAATTGAGTTTATTTAAAAAAATTCAAATCCTTATTTTTCTTTGAATAAAATAGATGTAATAACATGTGATTTAACATAGAAATATAAACATTACCAAATGAAGAATAATATCACCAACAAGTCTGACACAAGAATCTTGAAAAGATTTATGTATTTCTGAAATTTTTCCACTTGAGCTCAGTGAACAACTTTACATTCAATAGTAGATTTCTTCATACAAATCCCAACACTAATAATTCGAATTTGGAAGTATTTATACAAAAGTTAATAAAAAATATCTGTAACGAAAATATCAATATTTTTTTACAAAATATCAATTTTTTTTTACACAAATAGAGCAAGATAAGAGGAAATCTGAAATTGATGTGGTTGTTGGCTCTATTCTTGAGGATGATTGTTGATGGTTGGACCTCAAAAAGTGTTGCACTGTTTTCCTTGATGTTGGAGATAAAATTGTTTCACCCAAGTAACTCACATAGATTTTCCCATCGAACTTCACTTGGGATAGAATATTTTATTAAATTTCTATATGAATCATCTACATTCCTATACTTATGGAAGGTAGGATTGATAATGAACAAGTTCTTGACCTCATGATAGATGAATAAGTCATTATATGGCCTCCATGAATTCCTTCCCTGTGATTTTTCCTTTTATATCTGCAAATCTTAAGTTATCTTGGGAAATAATACATAATTTCTCCTGATAATATTTCAAGCTAACCAACTTGTCTCCTATCCCCATTAATCCTAGCATCCCTTACCTGTTGAACATATGGAATTTCTTATGGAATATTTGAATGTTGGATTCCAGATTGTTTCATTTATTCTCTAGTTGCAGCATAAGGTTCCTTTTAGTATGCACTCTCTTCAACTCCAATATGGTTTATGTATGGTCTTGAATTCTAGGCTCTTCTAATTCTTCTCTAGTTTTTTAATATAATATTTTATAATTTTTGTTTCTTCACCATTTCTCTCTCCCAAATTCATTTTAATCTCTTTCATCACTTCTTTAGATTTGTGTATTAATTGTTGTTGCTCAAAAATAATTTGGATTGAAGGCCATATTTCAGTGATGGTTTCATTTGTCTCTATCCATATGCTTTATTTTTCCCATGACAAAGTTTTTTCCATGGCTGATTCACTTTCCAGTTTTCAAATCTCCGAGTCAGCCTATGAGTTTTCTACAATTCTGCAACATAAAAACTATTAATTCTTAAGCTATGTTCTTGTTGTGTTTTAAGTTAGGACTTTAATTAGAAATTTCTTGCTCTTGAATGGATAGATTATCCATGGCTTTAACGAACTCATTTGGAGGATTTGTAGTATGGGCTGGTGTTGAGGTTGATGTAGATTCCCCTAGGATTGTTCCAACTGATATGGGGATTGTTGTGAGTGGAACTATAGCTAACTGTGATGATTGTTGCTTCTCTTTGAGAAGTTTCTCCATTTCCACTTCCATGTATCTAGTCTGGGTGTTTTATTCAATTATTATATTGAACATGTCTTCCATTTTATTTTCCATTTCTCCAACATCCTTGGCCTCTGGATATTCTATAGTAGGAAGCTTGAGCTACTTCCTAAATGTTGCAATGCCATCATTTTCCATTTTAAAAATATCCTTTACTTCCTTTACATCACTGGGATTGTAACCAAGCCTGATCACCAAGCCTTCCATTCACTTGATCTTGGTATCCTTGGCTAAGGATGATATCCTTTCCAAATTTAACTGTGATTATATGTTTTGTATAGATACTTGCAATATGGAGGCTGACATATCAACATTAGTTAAACTAGAAGACATCATCTCACTAGTTTTATTATGCATATCCATTTACTCAATTATATGAATCTATTGTGCATCAAAGGAAAATGTAGATTCTTTATAATATGTTCGTGTCATTGGCACTGGAACCTATGCTTCAAGAAATGAAATATGCATTTTCCCTTTCTTTGTATCAAAGGTTGAGAGAAGCTTCTACTGTGAGGTAGTTGTTTGCTTCTAGAATTTGGTGTATGTGTTAAATTTTAGCATTTTGTTCCTCTGTTTAATTGCCTTGTATTTGGAAAAAAATTTAGGATCAACTGTGCCCTGAGACAATTATGCTTTTTGTGTTGTATATAAAGGATATTATGATGTTGATGAAGAGGGATATCCTATGAAAATTTCATCCTCCCTTGTAGAAACATGATGACCTACCATAATTATTGTTTCATGCTCTTTACTTCCCTACTGAAAAACTTGTCCAAATTTTGTCTTTTGTTTCTTCTTATATATCAAGAATATTTTGTTTCTTCTTATATACAAATAACTCCTACGATCCAATTTTTGTCACTGGAGAATATTCCTCTTACCTTATCCTTTTCTCCTATTTTTCTTGAGGTGTAGTAATTTGAGAAGTGGTTGTGGATATGACTTGTTCTTCGGCCTCTTGTAGTGCGTTCTCCTCCCACTGACCCTAGTTCATAAATTGCTCTATCTATGGACTAGGAGTGTGGGTGTAAGGAGTGGTATTTTTCTCCACTCTCAACTTTGAAATTATGAAAAAAGGATCATAATACCATTTAAAACTCAATTTTAAATTCATTTACTTCAAAAGAAAAAATGTCTCTTTACTAGTTGTTCTGGTATTGCAAAAAAATGGCTGAATTTGTGCTTTGATTTTGAATTGTGCCTTCTTTTTAGCTGCAAAAAAATGTAATTCATCTATACGTAACATTTGTCTTATGTATTATAGTCAGAAAAATCTCTTGGGAACAAATTTTGGAATCTTATAGGGTGGAAATTAAAACCCATAAAGTTTGATCTATGTGTAGTTTTGGTAAAAATACCAATCACTTTTTTCCACCTGGTCACTAATATGCAACACTCTTTGAATCTATGCTCCTATACCAGGTTCTAGATCACTATTTAGTAGACAAATAATTGCGTAAAGAAACTTATCAATATAGTCTGCAAATGATTTTAAAAAAAATCGAAAAAGAAAAATAAAAGAGGGTATCTTGAAAAAATATATAAAAAAAAGAGAAAAGAAAAATAAAGCAAAACCCCAAAATGAATAATATTGAAAATGCTACAAATAAAAATGCCACTACTTATCAGATTATTTTGTTAAATCATACAGTCTAAGCATGATTGAACAATTTTAAATTTCTATTGGATAGGTTAGAAAATAAGTATTTTCCAAATAGTTTAATCTTGGTAGATCAAAAGTTAGGTAGAAATAAAATTGACTCAAGAGTCTAATTTGAGTTAATGGAAGGAATAAGGGATAGAGTAGGTTAGAGTTTTATAATAAAAAGAGATTTGGGTCTATAAGCCTAAATGCACCCTGCAAAATAATGATGAAAAAATGTTAGATTAGTGAAAGGTTAGGTAGAAATGAAAGAAGGAAATAAACATGCAGAAACATGAAATTTACCCCAAAGTATCATTCAAAGTATTTCTTGTATTTGCATGTTATGAAAGAAAATAAGAAACAGAGGATATCTTAAGTTTCGGGATTAATTTATCTATTTGACATATTATGTCATATCCTAAAGTCCCGAACTATACCCCCCACTTGATATTTATTCACCCGACCCCACCATCCACTCACCCATCCCATAAACATTAATCTCCCACCATCTTCCATCTCATCTCTTTCCCCTCCATCTCATCCGACGACCCACACTCTTTTCCAGCCCCCCCTCATCCTCCAAAATTTAACGTCTGAGGGGGTGGGGGGGGTCCGAAATGGGCAGTTTCCCAAACTATCCCATCCGATACATGTCAGGTGCTGATATTTTCACACCCCCCTGACTCCATTCCTCTTACCAGCCTACACCCCCTGCGAAAAGTGGTTTCCACCGTGATAAAATCATGCCATTGACCATTAATTCCCCACCATATACGTTGCACCACGATGACCACTCTCGTCATGCCCACCCAATCACCTCCACTCCCACCTAAAGGCACGTTAAATATTTAATTGCTTAAGCCATTACCTGACGAGCACACACCATGTCAACGGTAACCCTACCACCCTACAAAATCACACTTCCTCACCTATTTCAAAGGTTACTTTGTTTTCATGCATTATATTGTTAGAGGTGATTACATTCAAAGTTTTACAGATCTCAAGAGAACGTGGAAAGGATATCAATTGTCTACATATTTAAGCAGAATTCCCCTTCTTCAATCCTCTTTTCTCCCAGTTCCCCTTATGATTAGAAAAACTCCCTTTTAGTTCTTCCCCTGTTCTTCTAATCCCCTTCTGTGCACCTGCAAAAACATAGTCAGTTTCTTTTTCAGTGAGCAGTAATGCCTCCAAAGAAGGAAGAGTAGGAACGATTTAATCCAATGGTTCACCCTTATTTGGACCTGAACCATGTGGCCTTGGCTAACCGAGATTTTAAAATACATGAGACTATTTCAAAGTTTGATATTTTTTATGTATACTTTTGGTTGGAGGATAAACTCATTGATGAGGTCAATGATATAGTGTTGCGGGACACTAAATTACCATATTATATATTCCCAACAGCCCATAATATAGTTTACACATAGTTTACACTATATCTTATAAAATGGAACAAGATGATCAAGAAGATGAAGTTTACACATAGTTTCACTTGGTATTATGACCCATTGGGCATCATCTCTAAGAAAAGGGTGGAAAATAAATCAACTCCATATATCCACACCCACAGGCCTGAGATTGAGCAATTCATGAACTAGATAGAATGGGAAGAAAATACATTGCAAGAGGCTGAAGAGAAGGTGATTTCAACTTCAGGTATACAGACCCCTACTCCACAATAAAATCAAAATACAAAAGATAAACAATACAAGGGAAAATATCAAGAGAAATAGGCAATAGGGAAAAGTCCAAGAGATGACCAATCTACTTTGGAGACTGATACATCTAACAGGGAGTTCAAAATGAAATATAGAAAGAGAGCAAGAATCCATAAGGACATAGATCAAAGCAAGGAGACAGAGCAGCAAAAAGTCATGACTATCATAGATTCTCCTATTTATTCTCCAGCAGGTGGCCAAACTGTATTTTCTCCTACAACTTCAGCTATAGTTCCATTTTAGAAGAAAATTCTTCAAACACCTACATCTACTACTTCTATAGGGGAAAAGGAGGAAGACATATATGACACCTTCAGGGAAATTAAAAGGAAAAATGAGATATTGAAGACCAGCACCTACAACCAATTTTTGAAGCAGACCACTAGTTCAAAAAGTAGTCTTCTATCAGACTTCAATTCAAATAAAGGAAATATGCACATGGCTTTCCTAGAAGTCCAAATTTCCCAACCAAAATCCCCTACTGATTTCAAGCATACAAATTTTGAGTTTAATGTCAAGGACATCCAAAAAATAGATCAGATGGAAATGCACAAGAAAACTGGAGAAAGTATTTAATCGACACTGACAAGAACTGCAACGAGTCTGTCTAAATTGCAGGTATCATTCACAAATATTCAGTCACAACTCAAGATGGAGAAGATTTCCTCTCTAGAAAAGGATACTAGGATTAAATCCTTGGAGGATTCAGCTGTGAAGATTGGGTATGATCCAAAAAATGTAGAGGTAGTAGAGGAGATCTTGAAAAATAAAAAATCAGGCATAGCAGCCCTAAGAAAGCAGCTTAAAATGTCAGTTACTAAAGACCCTCTAACAAAGGACATAGAGGATAATAGAACAAAAAAATCAAAGATGATGAAGTTGATAATGGAGCAGTCGGCACAACTGAAGAAGATGGAGACAGAAATGGAGAAATTGGTCAAGGAAAAGGAAAAAGTAGTAGAGATGGCCATTATTCCTTTGGATGATGTTCCTATTATAGTCATCCCTATAGCTACATCAGAAACTATAGGTACATTGGGTGGTACAGAACAACTAGCTAAAGCCATGGAGAATATGTCCATACAAACATAGGAGATTAAAAAGATGGAAGCAAAAATTAATACCTTGAAGGATCTAACGGTAAGATCTAATAATGCACATGAGATACAAAATACAAAGAGCTAAAAAAAATATCAAAGGATTGATAAAAGAAGAGAGCGAAGCTTCCATTGGTCAAACCATTGGAAAGACCATTGGCCAAGCGAGATCATTTGCAAAAGCATAATTGATTATATGAATGAAATTTGACCTTCTATTCAAATCATATTTGAATAGAAAACACTGATTGAATAGGTAAATGATGTCATAGCTAAAGCAACCAAGGAGCTTGGAGACATGCCTAAGACAAAAATAACATCATTAGATTTCTAAATTCCAAGAATAGGTTCGAATTCGTGGAACTTAGAGTTGAGGAAAAAACAACAACATTTCTAGAAGTCAAGAAGGTGCTCAATAAGAAAATATTGGTCACACAGTTAGAGGAAAAGTGCCACAATTTAGAAATTGGTGTCAGTATATTCTTTAACATAATTGAACCACTGACCAAAAGAGGGTTACCCTCATTGTTCGTAATAAATGATAAGTTAATGGCCAGGTAAGACTATGTGAAGAAGCTTAAAGACATTTCTAAGGACACAACCAAGTTTTTAGGGATTAAAGGAGCAATAACTGGAAGAGCTTTCCTTGAATCCATGGACAAAGATATATTCATCCAACATGAAATTAAACACATTTTATTCTTGAGGCCTACTTTTTTTAGATTCACAAAAATATATGAGATATATTGAAAGCTAATTAGGATCAAGATTCCAAATGATCAATAGTGGGAAAAGTTGTGTGATTAACTATAAGGGTGAAGGCCAACGTATCAGCCAAATCACCATATCAGTGTATTAGCCAGATCAACACAGCATCATATCACCCAAATCTGCTAGCACAACAATAGATCAAATCAAGCAGCAACTAGCTTCTGAAGAACAAGGCCAAATGTCAAATTATTTCATCGTGTCCACTTCGTGGTCACACTAGCCAAATTTTGATTATTATTGTAATTAATAACTGATTTCCTAGTAGATATGGAAATATTTCTAGAGTTTAGTTAAATACTACATACCTTATGAGTATCACGGGTTGGACCCTAGATTGTAAAATTTTTCTATTGGAGCATTGTATTTTTGGAGTTGGAGCATCAATAAAAAAAGACCTTTTACAAGATACTTGAGTTATGATTATCTTGTGATGTCATTTCTTTTCCGTGCTAATGTTTTCCATGGTTTTTCTATAAGTGCACCATTTAAATCTAATTGTAAAGCAGAAATCTGAAGATTAAGATTCGTTGTAAGAGCACCTTATTTCTGGCTGTATTTACAATATAAAGCTTTTTCTTCTGAACTCTGTTTAAGAAACTCTTAATTTCTTTTTAACCATTATTGAATTCACTTTTTCATTCATCTCATAATTCATTATGTTTTAAGATCCAGTAAGTGTAGTTAGCTTTCCTTGTGAATGCTCTTGAAAATTTGATGCAACAACCCAACCTTTTATGACTCCATAGCCCAATGGAATTAGTTTAAACAGATCTTTTAATCCAACCAAACAATGAATTGAAAAAATATCCATACAGTCATTATAACTAGCCTAATATCATAATCATAAAACAAAGCTAAATCTAAAAGAGATATCCCTCTCTAAGTCTAGGAGGGCTAGATCTGAGGCTCCAAAGTGGTTTTGATGTTGTCCTATATAATTATTCTTTCCAATATTAAAATTATATAAAAATAACATAGTGGCTACCATAATGGGGAAAATACTGAAAAACTTGTCATTCCATTCGAATTCATAAGCCCCAGTTAAAATCATTGTATGATAGAAGTATTTTCTAAGATTGGTTTTCTTTCAGTTTTTTAAAATAATCAGTTTGTCTGTGCTTTTGATCTGAATTCTGGCTCCTAAAATAATCTCTACTAGATCCCATCCTAATCCAAATCCTCCTACTATAATGGACAATTCTGAAATTTTCTTAAGAAAAAATCCTAGAACTGAGAACCAAACAAGTAGTAGATTTCCCCACAGAGAAAATTCCCTCCCTAAAAACTTTGTCACCTTAGAAGACATTTCAGTTGATTTACATTTTGAACAAGGTTTATTCAGGACTAAATCTAAGAATTGGATAGACCAGACAGTATTTGGTCCATAAATTCTGCAATAAAGTCTAGTGAGGGAAGCTTATTCACATATTCAATCTGATCTTAAGCTTCTCTAGGATTTCTACACTCTCCAAGATTTGGTAATAGAGTTTACTTCAACTGTTGATGATGCTTACCTTCAAAAATATATAGAATTAACTGCATTGACTATAGCAGCTTCTTCTTTTACCTCTCAAACTGCTCATCTTAAGTTAGCTAGTCCTACTTCTTATATAATCCCCACAATTTATTTTATCCTTCATGACAAGAGTACTCAAACCTCCACACATACATATTCTCCTATAATCCATCCTTATTCATCCACTGTCCACCTTCATCCACCACCTCCATCAATCATGGAAGCCAAATATGCCCCATTGGTGTTGCCATCACCTTTGGCATCTATGCCACATGATTACTTGTCTAAAATTACATTATATGATGGAACTCATGCTATAACTTCCCAACAACATGTTGACAAAATGAATGATTGTTTTGAACTTCAAGAAATAGATGAAGAAAGTGTTAATTTAAGGATGTTTTGTTGGAGTCTCAGTGCAGAAGTTAGAAAATGGTTCAAATATTTACCTACAAACAGTATCAATGACATCCCTGGATTTCGTCAAACATTCCTAAATAGGTGGGAAGTAAAAAATAAACCTCTTCATTTTTTATCTGCATATGAAAATATTAGAAGGGCCCCAACTAAAATTTTTCAGGATTATTGCACTAGATTCAACAGTTTATAATGCAATACCTGCTCATATAAAACCACCACAAGGTTTAGCCTCGGTTAAATTCCTAGATGTTTTAAAACCAGAAATGTCTTATTAGCTAAGGGAAATCAACTCAGCCACATTAGAGGAAATTCAGAGGGATGCAGTGAGTGTAGAATCCAAAATGTTAGCCAAAAGAGCTAAAATGAGAACTGAAAGAAGAGTTACTATAAGAGAAGAACCTTCAACTTCCACATCAGATGCTAAAATTGACTCATTGGTTAGGACTATGGAGAGAATGATGGAGAGAATCAATCTAAATGAGAGAACTATTCCTAGAGAAAATAAACCAACTCCTCAAAATAGAAATCAAAATCCAAGAATAAACCCTCCACAGATAAGGAAAAGAGAGCAAAGAGGTCCTGATTAGTAAATTAGGCCTCCATTCCAAGAGAATTACGCTGATCAGAATGAAGGAGTATTTGAAGAAGTAGACGGAAATCAGATAAACTTAATGGGAATTGTTACACCATTTTTTGGTCATCTAACCTATTATCATTAGATGGACCCAAGTACACCATGTAAGACCAATTTTACCCTAAGTAAAATTTCTTTCACTATGAAAATAACTTAGTAAACCACCTTTATTAAGTTGTTTATGGTCTAAACAGGAAACCCCATGAGGAAATATTAAATAAATCTACATTTATTTCATTTTCCTCAAGGAATAATTAATTAAACAACATTTTAATTAATATTTTTGGTTATATTTAACCCAAAATAAGGAAATTAATTAGATAAATCATTATTTATCTTATTATTTTCTAGGAATAATTATTTAAACCTTATTTAAATAATATTCTTTGTTAAATATTACTAAATCACCCATAAATAATTAAATAAATCATTATTTATTTGATTATTACTCAACCACATCCTTAAAATGATAAATAAATAATTTATTTATTTATTATTTACAAATAAATCAAATACCTTTTCCCTCCAACAAATATAATAAAATATTCCATAAAAGTTGGATCTTGATTTGGTTAATAATATTTTAACTATGCACCAATATCTAGACTAACTTAATATTTTGTTATAAATAGAAGGGTTTTCCCATTCATTTACCACCTTTTTTTGTCTAAGATCACTCTGGATCTATACTTTTGGTCTGACTTTGATCCACCATCATTGTCATATTTTTCCATCCTTTTTCTTGTGAGCTCCCTTTGCGTTCCTTTGTTGTCTGGGTTTTCTACACCATCAAGAGAGAGGAATTTTAGATCTGAAATGCTGAGGACTTACAAGAACCCATCCCATTGAGGAGAACTGGTAACATCCTTCTATTTTTTCCTCCCAGGTGCCCTTAATATAAAATTCATTCAACATATTATTGTCTTGTCTATTGGATGCATGGAGAAAATCTTGTTTTATTTACTGTTTAATGTATTTTGATGCATAGATCTAGACTTTTGCAGCATTTATCTTGATCAACCAACTGCAGATTTGAAGATATTGGCAACCATATTTTGCTGTTAGGGTTGTTTGTTATGCGTAACTAAAGTGGCCCTTTTTCGCACACTTGAAATTAAGATTTATACTAACAACTGGAGACTCCACAAGAGTTTACGATTACGACCGTTGTCATTTTTCTGATCCTTTCATATCTAGCTACTTCAAACCCTAGGATTTCTCTTCAGCCTCTTGTTTTTTCTTTTCTTGATATTGTTTTTAACCTACAAAACCCTAAAATGATAAAAATTCTAACTTCCGTGTGTTTTTGGACCTATTGCGCAAGTTACAGACATCAGCCGTAGCTGAGACGACACTTTTTTCTGAAATATGCCGCCGAAAGTGCTGGAAGTGCAAGTCACACTTTTTGGCCCAAAAAATGCGACCTGGAGCTTTAGGAAGTGGGAATCAGCCCAAAAACTGCGACCTCTGCAGAAAACAGGTCAAAAACTGCGACCTGGACTTTTTGCGGGAATTTTTCTGAAAGTTTTCTGGGTTTGTCTAAGCCTCTGTTCATGGTTGTCTAACCTCCGTCTTCACCCATTTTGGACCTATACTTTTTCTGTTTTGCTAAACTAAGTGGGAACCTAGCCCCCTAGGGCTTTAGTACCCTCCACTTTTTGTGGAAATTTTTTTGATGTTGCAGTTTGTCTGAAATTTTAGAGTCTTCAACCATTTTTTAGATTTGATACCTCACTTTTAGATCCGCTTCAGATTGGCTATTTATCCATTCAAAACACCTCATTTAGTTTTTTTTTGGGTTTTCCTCTAGGGTCCCCTCCATTTCCCTCCAGGATATATCTTTTCGCCACCCCATTTACAATAATCTTTCCTTTGATTTGTTGTTGTTTTCTGCACCACTTTACAGTAGATTTGATCTTTAGATACATGACCCTCCTGACCTTATATCTATTGGCTATTTTAGTGTTTTTTTATTAGTGTTTTTACCTACCTACAGACTAGTTGTTGAGAGGCCTGCCTCTTTGGGTTTAGATTATTGCCTTATTAGCTGTTTATTTTCTATTATTTCAGTCTTATATACTGTTATTTGCAGGTTTATTTGCATCTATACAACACACTTTTTCTTTTTCTCTACAAACTTCTGGGTTTAAAAATTAAAATTTACACACTTTACACACACACCCTAAGCGAAAAAGGGCTTGGTTAACACCGCCAAGCAAAGACTCTAAAGCATTGAAATCAATTGATCCTGCACCTCTTTTCCCTTGTTTCGACATTGTAATCAGTTGATCTTGCACCTCCCTGCCCTTGTTGGTCTCTTTTTCTTTTGTGTCGTGTTTGTGTCATCATCATTGCGCCACCAAGGCGTTTATCCCAGAGACTTCTTGGCCTTCATCCTCAGTTTATGGCAAGAAGACTTACTCCTCTACGTAGGATTCGAGTTAGTCCTCCACTGAGTCTGCACTCTGACTCTTCTTCTGGTTCATTGGGTTTTCCTTCTCATTCTGCCTCCGACTCTCCTCCTATCACCTTCACCGTGTCTGGTTCAGGACTTAACACTAGTGGTAATCCCGGACCTAATGCTAGGAATACTAATAGTGGGACTGCAACAGACACTACCCCAGTTGCGCCCTTTCTCCCCAATATGGCAGGCCTCAGCCTTCCCAATTTTGACCAGTTGAAAAATGACCCTATACATCATGATGTTGGTTGGCCTGCAATTCCAACCAGGCTCCTTTCCGACATCCCCAAGTTCGAAGGTCTTGCTAGCGAAGATCCTACAAATCATGTTCGATATTTCCACATGTGGTGTTCATCTAACTCCATTACCAATGACTCTGTCCATCTTCGGTTGTTCCAACGTATGCTTATTGGTGAAGCTTCTAAGTGGTATGTTGATCAGTCCCCTTCCTCTCATACCACCTTTGCGACTCTTGCCTAGGATTTTCTGTCTTACTTCCAGCTTCCCCTTCGTTATGAAACTGGTATCAAACTTTTGACTTCTTTCCGTCAATCGCTTACCACCCACCTATCTGATCATGTCCAGGAATAGCGGAGAAGAAAGAGCCTATGTCAAGCCCCTACCTTCAAAAACTGTGTCTACATGGACTGGTTGCTTAGATATCTCTTTCCTGCTATAGGAAAATATTTCGCATCGCATTTCCCTCAAATCGAAAAATCCTCTCTCCAAATGGCTTTAAAATATGACATGATCTATGCTCAGTCAGGTTATGTCTATACTGTTCTACCTGTTCTTCCTAGACTCGGTGGTGCCAATGCACTGGGGGAATATAATGTTGTCGATGTTATCGTTGGGGCTCTCTCTCATCCATACGCTCAGCCTCCCATGGGCTATGGTTTTCCTCAAGGGGGGGCCAACACCTCCTGCACTTTCCCCCTCCCGGTAGCATGTATCCAAGATATGGCATGCCTCCTCCTTTTGCCCAACCTCTTGTTTACCACACTCCTACCCAACCTCCTTATTTTTTGTATCCACAACCTGGTGCTCCAGCTCCTCCAGCATTAGCACCTCCTCCTCCCTTGCCTTCTCAAACCCTGCAACAGCAGCCACTGCCCCCTCAGGGGCAGGTGTATGCATAGCAGGTCATGACTAGTCCTCCTCCCTCCAAAGAAAAGAGGAAAGGCACTCAAAATCAATCTACTCCCGGTAATCCTAGACCTAATCCTCAAAATAATGTAGCTAGCATTGCTAACCAGCAACAGAGCACTCAGCCCAAGCAGGATAGGCCTGTTCCCATGAACCAACCTTGTTCTTGTTGTGGTGTTTATTGTCATTACACACATTATTGTCCTCTTTTACAACATATGAAGAAGATGTGGGAGTCTCAAGCAGCATTTCGAAGACAGAAAGCCTCCCCTTACGTCCCTCCCAATCCCACACCTATTCAGTCAGCTGTGTTTACTAATACTTTCCCTCAGTAAGGATTTGTGGCTACCCAACCACCTGAAGGTCAGGTAGCCACTCAACCTCCTCCATCTGGTACCTTCGATTACTGGATTCTCATTATGAACTCTAACCAACCTATAACCATTGACCTCAACCTTCAGACTCGGTCCCATCAGTACAACAAGCCTCCTGCTACCTCTGTCCCCGAGCCACCTTCTTCAGGTTCTACAGAGCCTCTTTCGACACCTAATGGTCCTTTGAAGATCCCTCAGCCTAAGGTAGAGGTTCATACCAATATCCCTAAGGGACCATTACGCCGAAATGTTGCTTCTGGAAAAGTTGCGCATTCCTATAGTATAGTAGATGATTTGGTGCAATCTCCTACTGCCATCTCAACGCTGGAACTCCTCTAGTCGTGCCCTTCACAAAGAAAAGCTCTAATATCTTCCATGGGTGCTATATACCCTATCGATGATCACTTGATCATCTTCGATGCTGACTGGTCAGAACATCCTCCTCTTCCTGCTTTCGTCGCCTTTCAAATCCCAGTCAAAATCCAAAATGCTCACGTTTCTCGGTGTATCATTGATGAGGGGGCATCCACCTGTGTGATGTTCACTTCGGTTTGGAAGAAAATCGGATCACCTGAGTTGACTCCTTCAATGATCACTCTTCGAGCATGGGATGGCCACGCCTCCTAGCCCATTAGCCTATTCTGCAATTGTCCTATTACTCTTGCGGGAAAGACTGTTTGCATTGACGTAGAAGTCATTGATTCCCCCTTAGATTACCACATTCTATTGGGTCATAGCTACACCTATGTGATGTCTGTTGGGCCGTGAATACGGCCACTTTTTATCACTTACTTCATCCACTTTTACTCTTGTTTATCATATCATTTATTATAATTTGTCATATAAATCCATCTTATAATGTTTTATGCTCTTATGGATGAATATTATTTCTTCTCCTTTATTTTTAATAAATTGATTATTATTATGCATAATTTTATCAATGATGGTTTATTAATATCATTCACCATTTTAGCCTCCAAGATAATTGCCAGATTGCAGATTTGATTTCCAAATCATTATGAAATATTCCAACTCAGAAATCCGCTCGAATAAGAAGTGACAGTTTTTCCGTTAAGATTCTGGGAAAATGAAGAAGAATATGGAAAATCCAGAACATGGGTTTTGTCCAGAACGGACCCAGTTAACTTTTTTAAAGAACGGTTTGCCCAACTTTGGCCTGTATTGAGAGATATGCAAGGTTCTTCGAGCACGATTTTCTCAGTTCTGTTGTTGCGGTCGTCCTCCAAATCTCAGCTGCAAAGCCAAATTCGCCTTGCTCTTGTTCAAAGATTGTTGTAAATATATTTTCGGGTTGATCATATTGTTATGCAAAATTATATTTTCTATTTAATTTCTCCTCCTTCTGATTATAAAAGGAGAACATGTATTGTGTATTAAAGAACAATGGGAGGATGGAGGAGAATGGATGATTACTGTATTCATTTTGTATCACTGTAATTCCTTGACTCTTGTGATCAAAGAGAAACTGATGTAAAAGCTATTCATGTTTGATTAATACAAAGAGGCATTTTCATTCCATTTATCAAGCTCTACAGTAGCCCAGCAGCGCTTTCACTAGCGGTTCAGGGCCCGGCCCTGGTGGAGGGATCCGTTGTTTGTATTTCTATTCTTTTATTTCTGTTGTGTGATAATTGCATTTAGATTTATTATGATTACAGAGTTATTTGATTGTTGTTCATATTGCTGTTCCATTTCTGTTTATTGTTTATTTCTGATTCATAGCTTTAGATCAGCAAATAGATGAGTTACAGTTACATGATGCTGTTCATTTTTAGTTTGCATTTCTTTTAAATTGCTTTTGTTTAACCTGCTTGTGTTTCATTTGCCTTAAGATTTCCAACTGTCGAGGATAGAGGCTTTTGCTTCCAAGTCCCCAAAATTGGTAATTTTGCATCAATTTCTAAGGGAAAGAGTTATTGCTACTGCATCCCTGATCAATGTTTTGCAAGATTGATGTAGTTTAATCTTTCCATTCGTGTCAATGTAAGTAGGTTTCTTTACAAGCATTTGTTACCTTTGCATTTGTTCTGTACTACATCTTCACAACATTACTCTTGGATAAATTTCTGCCTCAGACTGAGTACACTCTTGAAATAAAAAGTCGCTCCCGGATTGATAATTAATGTGAGATAATTAGGTGTTCAAAAGATACCTTTTATGCCTCGACGTTTTGGCGCCGTTGCGGGGGAGAGTGTATGCCATTTAGAGAGAGTGATGCATATTTAATTTTTTCTGCTTGGGAAGAATTGGGTATTAAATACGGAAGGTAAGAACCTGCGCACTGAGCAAGAAACACACTTTTTCACTGGCCCGCTTCAAAGAAGAATTGAGTGAAAGCTTAAGGTAGAAATGAATGCTTGTGTTTTTTTTTTTAAATTTTAGAGGTAGAGTCTTTTTTGAAAAAATCTTGTAATTCCACTCAAGTGGTGATGTAAGTACCACCCATTTCACTAACCAATTGACAGGAACATTGGAAGGAGGATCCTTATAGAAACATGTGAAGAAAATCTTCTATTATGGTAAGAAATGGTTGACATTGCAACTTTTGAATTCCCTATCAAATATCTAGGAGGAGTGACACAAATGCACATAATTCCTCCATTGTCTCTACCAAATTTTCATGGTTTGACAAATGAAGATCCAAATACATTCTTATTTGAGTTTGAAATACTTTGTAGAGGATACGATTATTGTACTAATGATGAAAGATTGAAAGTGTTTCCTCTTACTCTAAAAGGAGTAGCTCTCCGATGGTTCATGAGCCTAGGTGGGAACTGCATCAAAACATGGGAGGACATGAAGAACATATTCTTGAAGTACCTAGAATACTGCAAATCCAATGAAGATATTTTCAGTATGATACAAGGGGAAGATGAAATCTTGGAGGACTATGTAGAGCGATTTCGATTCAACCTTCAAAAATCAAGGCATAAGCATTTGGAAAAAGAGATCTTGAAAACACTCCTTCTTAAAGGAATCAAAGATGATTTTTTAGAACTCTTAAATCTGATAGGAAAAGGTGATGTTTTTCAGTTATCATATGATGATGTTTGTGAATTGTGCATAAGGTATTCAAGAGGAATTTCTAAGGCTGGTAAGAATTCTAGAGATGTTTGTTCTTTCTTTTCCAAATCTGCTACAAGAACAGAAGACATAAGAGTTGAAATCAAGGTTTTATTTGAAATTTTAAATATGATTTTATTAGCTCTCTAAAGTCACAATTGAATGTTTTGTAGGTTCAGATAGATCAAGAATTTGATGAAGTGTTTGCCCTCATTACCAAAAGGAGCATCCCATAAATACTCACTCTTCCTTATCTAATTTGGAAGTAGCATATCAAAGAGATGGGGAAGCTGCAGCAAGGTCAAAACCATGGAAATCATGGCCTACAAGTATGGTTCAAAACACTTCCTCTCCATTCTCTTACTTGCATAATCCATTATGGAATACTCATATGTTAGGGCAACCATGCCAATCTCAATATAACCACAACCAATCTTGTTTGCAAGTTTGGAATGGTTCACCTTATGATTGCATGACTACTCTCCATCATCTTGTAGCACAAACACATATTCCAGCTTTTTCACAACACCTTGTTTGCTGATCAAAACCATCCACTCAACACAATCAACTACATCATCAAGAGGCTCCATTCCCTACACAATCTCCTGCTCAACTCATTCCACACCTTCACCATAATAAACCAGTACAACATCCTTATAGTGTTGAACTGCAAAATTCACCTGCCCTTCCCACCCATTCTATCTCACATGCACCATTGGAAAAAACTTACACTGAGACTCAGAATAAATCAAATCCAAAAATTGCAGAAGTTATGAAAGAAAATGAGGTTTTTTCTAGTTTGCATCAACAAACCATTTTAAAAGCTCAAGAACTTCATGATATGATGGATATGGAAAATCAAGGAAGTAAAGAATATATTGAAGATTGGTTTCACTCCATCATTTGTTTGCAACATCACTCCATACTTCAACAATTTTTGGCATCGTTTTTTCAAGGGAAGTTGGCTTCTCATACCCTAATTTTTATTAACATAAATCTTTCAAATTTGGGTATGTACATAATTGAAGCCTTATTTCGAAAATGGCTCCACTGGAAATACTCTTATACATAATCTTATTCATTCTCCAAATAAGAGTAGGATAGTGGAGAAATAAATAAAAGAGGAAATAAAACAAACACATATTTTTATTTTTGTAAAAATAGTTGTTTCTTTGTTGCAACATGCTGTGGAATCAACATTCATGATAAATATTTTAATTTATTTGTGTATGTAGATGAATTATATTGAAAACAAAAATTATACAAACACCTATATTCATTTTTATCATCAATATAAAAAAATTGCTTGAATATCATTTTTTTGGCTTGCGGGCTTGATGAAATTTATGAAAACACAGTTGGGACAGTCATGTTTTGGGGGACCAAAATTGAATATTTTTAAAACCTATTTATATCCTAAGTATCCCTTGATGTATACTTTCCAACCCAATTGGAATCACTCAATTTGGATTTGAAACGAAAAAGTTAGAACCAAAACATTGACAAGGTGTCTAGTGGGCAGCTCAGGAACAGAGTTGGGACAATCAGTTTTTGGAGGCCTAAATGACTATATTTTTTAAACCTGTTTCTATGGTAGATTATTCTATGAATCTAGTTTACAACAAAATTTGAATCACTCAATTTTGATATCGTATGAGGAATTTATGACCAAAATACTGACTGTCTATCATAAATCAGCACTCTTGAAACTCTGTTTTCTCGGTTGTTCCTTAACATATTTGACCCATCAATTCTTATTGTCTTAAAAACTTGTTTCTATTGGAGATAAATAAATTAATCTACTTTAATCTACAATTTTAATCGGTTCAATCCGCCATCAAACGAAAAATTTATGCTTGAAATATCAACTGTTGGTATAAGCTGGAAAATCGAAAATGACTCTATTATGCAGGTTGTTCTAAGCATGTTTAACATACCATTACATGGAATTTTTAAAAAATGTTTCTAATGGAGATAGCCCTTTGAATTAAGCTCTCATTTGGCTTTGTAATCACTCAAATCGGACAAAAAAAGAAGAAGGTATGATTAAAACACTGCTGGTTAGTATCGTCGACCACTGCTCTCCCGTAGGTAGCAAATATAATTTGTTTTATTTTTCCGTGGAATTGTTCTATAGAGTAACTACTTGTTAGTTTTTTGCATAATTCTTAGATTAGGAGAGCCCGCACACCTCTCTTTCTCCATGATTTAATGTTTTATTGCAGGTAGATACTTGTTTTTTGCAGGTCTTAGGAGAACAAAAAAGGTCAATTTATGGACGAGTGATTCTTGAAAGAAATTTTAGTAAAACAAGGGAATTTCATCTAGTTCATTACCTAACGGTTTCATAACAGAAGAAATGAAAAATTTGTTCCCATTTGAAGATTCATGCCACTGCTGCCAAACATTTTTCAAAATATCATTTTTTTTTCCATTAATAGATTTGATATTCTCTTAGAAATAACATCATAGCTGTTGTAACTTAATAAAGTGTTGTTTCTTTTCTGATTTCTTTTATGTTTTTGTGTTTCAGGTATTGATCTCTCCAAATTATAGTTTCCTCTCCATTTGCAATTAAACAATAAGGACCCCACCATGCAAGCTTCAGTTACAGAAGACAATTCTTCAATAGCTGCAATTCTGTAAAAAAAAAAATTCTTGAAACCTGTACATAAACTTTCCTTTCTATTTGATTGAATTTGCTTGGCAATGGATTGCATATTAGCTTTGTTCTTTCCTTTATTTTTTTCCTTTTTGTTTTGTTGTTCTTTTCAAAAAATTTGTTGCATGTTTTTGCTGTTCCTTTCAAAAGGAACAGCACCGCTCATTTTTGTTGTTCCTTTCAAAAGGAACAGCATTTTCGCAGATTGTTTTTGTTGTTCCTTTCCAAAGGAACATCACTTTTTGAGTGCATTTTTCTTATTTTTTAAACAACATTTTTAGAATTTTTTTGAATTTTTCATGACTTTTTGAAAGGAAAACATACAATTTATGGAAGGATATACAAATTAGAGCTTACTGTAATCAGCAAATCAAAAGAAATCATCATTTTTAAGAAAGTTGTTTAGTAATGATAAGAAAAAGGAAAAAGGGACATAATGAATAACATGATTTTGTTGTCTTATTACTGCTAAATTCATATGATCGATTATATTTATCATGTTGGTTCTTCCCTATATTTTATAACTTTATTTGATTTTTACTTATGGAGTAGGAACAAGGGCATATTCTCTTCTATTGAGCTGTTCAGACTTCTTCCACCATTCCTACTCTTAAGGAGTGTTGAGCCATCCTTTATGACTAAATAGGAAAGTGCTATATGAAAAGAAAAATATTTATATATTTTATTAATAATGATTTTGCAAATGGAGGATAGGGGGTCTCACTAAGAGCCAGCCTACCGTGATCATAGGAAAAGCAGTGAAGTGGCATTCCCATTATGGCCACCAAACTAGGGAAATCGTCCAACAGACAATTGAAAAAATCAAGAAGTCCTTGGAATAGGAGGTCTCATCACGAGCCGGCCTGCCCACCTTTCACTTCTTCTCGGTGAACGGCATTGTGGTTTATCTGGTCACCAAACTGGCACAATGGCCTTCGTCATGATATTCAATAAAAAGCACTTCCTCAACATACATAAAGGACAATGGTTCTGTGGGTAAGAAAGTAACTCTGTCAAGGTTATGGACACCTGTGGGCAGCAGAGCTCTGCTGATGGTATTGGAGTCACACTTATACACATCAATAGTTACATTTAACCCTTTTCCTATATCTTTATTTTAATATCAAATGAAAATATGAATCCTTTACCTCCGAACCTATTATACATGAAAATCATTATAAGTCGATCATATTAATCCAAAGTGGTAAATAACGCAATTATACTTATGGTTATCATATGCTGTCCCTTCTCCTCGTATTTAAATCATTACAAAATGATTTTCTATTTATTAACGATTCATTACATGCATGGATTTCAGTAAATGCTATAATTTCATTGATTGTATCATTGCCTTTCCATGCTGTACAATTGCTGTACAGTATGCTGCTCTTTTATTTTGTTGATTTGCCACAACATTGATACTGCATTTTTACATAATTTTTTCTGCTTGAAATTTTTTTGCATACATCTTATCTATTGCCATTCCAAGCTGAAACTGTGGATTCAAGAAAATTGCATACATAATTGTGATTTGTTTACAGGAGAACAACAAGTATGGGGAAAATTCTATCCACAGTATGATCACTATTGCAACTAAACAGCAAAGGCTCACGAATGCACACAATTCTTCAGACATAATGTGCTTGCATGGATTCTACCTTTTGTATCACTTTCAGTATTCGCTCAGCCTATATCAGCTTCAACAAAGGCCAGTCACTACATGTTATTCCACATTTTTTCGGAGGTAACACTTGAGATAAAATAGCATAATTTTCTGATTTATTATGAATTTAAGAGAATTTTATGAACATCCATTGAGCATTATTTATTATCATTTATTACACATCTTTACCACTTCCCATTTTTTTAGACACGTCTCATCTTTCAGTTTGGGGGAGTGTTGATTTATTTCATTTCTTTCTTATGACCATGTCCGTCATATTCTTTATCATCCATGGATATTCTTATTCATTCTCAACACCTTCCTTATTCCATGTTTTACACCAAGCATCAATTTCAATAGATTATAGCAACCACCTCTCTTTGTTTATAGCATCGCATGAGGACATGCTAATTCTTCAGTTTGGGGGGAGGGAATTGCTACACATGATGGATGTTTTCCACTTTCTTTCTCATTTAAGGCATACGATTTTATTTGTATATAGTGCAGAAATTGATTTGCATATATCTTTAAAACTATGAACTGAATTCTTGTGATTTCTGGATAACAGAGAGGTATCATTAAAATACACAAACCCAGATAATTTCACGCTAAATTAGCTCATAAAATTTCAAAAATTATGCACTATCACCTACAACCATTTTTTTATCTCATGATCCGTGCATCAAAACGATCTGATTTTTGAAAAAATGATTAATGAGGGTTGTTGTTACATATGTCACATTTTTCTGCAACTTCATATACATATAGTTGAATGTCAACTATAAAAATTGTTATGCCTTTATCAAGATTGCTAAAATTGAATATTCATTATTTGAGGAAACATGCATTCGTTCCATCCATTTCATGGGTTGGGATGAACAATTTTCTTTGTTTGGTTAACACATGGGTTTTGTAGTTGGATTGCATGAGAACATGCAATATATTCATTTTTGGATTGCATGAGGACATGCAATATATTCAATTTGGGGGTATGTTGGGCCGTGAATACGACCACTTTTTATCACTTACTTCATCCACTTTTACTCTTGTTTATCATATCATTTATTATAATTTATCATATAAATCCATCTTATAATGATTTATGCTCTTATGGATAAATATTATTTCTTCTCCTTTATTTTTAATAAATTGATTATTATTATGCATAATTTTATCAATGATGGTTTATTAATATCATTCACCATTTTAGCCTCCAAGATAATTGCCAGATTGCAGATTTGATTTCCAAATCATTATGAAATATTCCAACTCAGAAATCTTCTAGAATAAGAAGTTACAGTTTTGCGGTTAAGATTCTGGGCAAATGAACAAGAATCTAGAAAATCCAAAACATGGGTTTTGTCCAGAACGGACCCAATTAACTTTAGTCAAAGAACAGTTTTCCCAAATTCGGCCTGTATTGAGAGATATGCAAGGTTCTTCGAGCACGTTTTTCTTAGTTCTATTGTTGCGGCCGTCCTCCAAATCTCAGCTGCAAAGCCAAATTCGCCTTGTTCTTGTTCAAATATTGTTGTAAATATATTTTCTGGTTGATCATATTGTTATGGAAGATTATATTTTCTATTTAATTTCTCCTCTTTTTGATTATAAAAGGAGAACATGTATTGTGTATTAAAGAACAATGGGAGGATGGAGGAGAATGGATGATTATTGTATTCATTTTGTATCACTGTAATTCCTTGACTCTTGTGATCAAAGAGCAACTGATGTAAAATCTATTCATGTTTGATTAATACAAAGAGGCGTTTTCATTCCATTTCTCAAGCTCTGCAGTAGCCCAGCGAAACTTTCACCGGCGGTTGAGGGCCCGGCCCTGGTGGAGCGATCTGCTGTTTGTATTTCTATTCTTTTATTTCTGTTGTGTGATAATTGCATTTAGATTTATTATGATTATAGAGTTATTTGATTGTTGTTCATATTGCTGTTCCATTTCTGTTTATTGTTTATTTATGATCCATAGCTTTAGATAAGCAAATAGATGAGTTACAGCTACATGCTGTTGTTCATTTTCAGTTTGCATTTCTTTTAAATTGCTTTTGTTTAACCTGCTTGTGTTTCATTTTCCTTAAGATTTCCAGCTGTCGAGGATAGTGGCTTTTGCTTCCAAGTCCCCAGAATTGGTAATCTTGCATCGATTTCTAAGGGAAATAGTTATTGCTACTGCATCCCTGATCGATGTTTTGCAAGATTGATGTAGTTTAATCTTTCCATTCATGTCACCATAAGTAGGTTTCTTTACAAGCATTTTTTACCTTTGCATTTGTTCTGTACTACATCTTCACAGCATTACTCTTGGATAAATTTCTGCCTCAGACTGAGTACACTCTTGAAATAAAAAGTTGCTCCCGGATTGATAATTAATGTGAGATAATTAGGTGTTCAAAAGATACCTTTTATGCCTCGATAATGTCTGCTGTCCCATCTGCGGTTCACCGCAAGATGTCCTTTCCCCATAATGGAAATATAGTCACCATTGACCAGTTGACATATTACGAACCGAAGTCTCAGACCTCCCCTGAGTCCATCATATTTTTTATGGCCAATAAGCAAACCATCAATCCTTTGACCAGTGTCTCACCCAGAGTCTATAAGGACTCCTTTTTACTTGGTACATTCCCTGGTCTCCCTCCTCTTATCTCTAATCCTAGCTCATTGAATGTTTGCATGATGCAATCGTCGGGCTGCCCTCAAGCGATCCGCTTCGACTAGTCAGCAGCCTCCTCACCCTCTGCAACCTACTCTTAGCCATTCGATTCAGCCTTCTGGACCTCCTCCTCTTGGCCCTTCATCTACAGCTAGTACTCATGAGACTCTTTATCCTCCTGGAACAGTTCCTCTAGGCCTTAACCATCTTGGAGCCGTCTCGCGTGGCCATTACCCCTCCGGTCAGATACCGTTCCTAGCTCCCCCTCCTGGAGTGAACACGATACTTGTTATGGCTACTCTCTCTCTTCTCAACTTGATCCTGGGGATTCTTGTTTGGTACCTTGATCCCCCAGCCGCTACCTCGCCTCACCAACCCAAACCTTATCTTTCTTTGACCCTGGCTAAACCGATCTCTATCACTTCTACTGTTGCTACAGTGCCTCAGCCACCTCAACAGGAACCATCTCATGTTGCAACCACTTCGGGTAAGAAGGGCAAAGCTCGCAAGAGGGCATCAAAAGACAAGGCTGCCCCGAAAAACCATGCTCCTCCTCAGCCTCCAATGCATACACCTCCATGTTCTTTGTGTGATGTTGTCGGTCATGCCACCCATAATTTTCCTGAATTGCCTCATATCAAGCCCATGGTTATCGAAGTGGCTCCGGAGCTTGATATCCCAAAGGCATATGTCACTATACCTGATTCAATCCCGAAACTCAATTCTTTGCACTCAAATCACCCATGTACTTTGTGTGATTTCCATGACCACTATACTTACCTATGTCCCCACCTCGAGGACTTCCACACCTCTCTAGCGATAGTTCTCCAATTTAAGGCCAAGCGCAACGAGACCACCACTCCCTTATTTGCGCATCTTGCTTCAGCAGAACCAGAGGACACATCCACTCCCATATACATTCCCCCTACAGATGTCAAAATGACAGATTATTCGGCCACTGTCCACTACCTGTCATCATTTATGAGATCCTCGGTGGAAGACCCCCCTGGACCTTCCCCTTCTATTTCGCCTGACCTCCCTTCAATGATCACCTTGGGCTTAACATTGGTGGATCCTGCATCTAATTGTTCTTTTTTCACCGTCTGTGACACTGTGCATGTGAACCTCACTTCTCATGATGATGAGTCAGGTAGCTTCGCCGCGTCCAGTAGTTTCTCTTCCACCAGTCACCCCATCTTCTATTATGATGACGACATTATGGAAATAGTCACCACCCCTAACTTTATCTATCCCCCATTACATCGAACCCATGCACTCGAACCACATACACCTTGTGGCCATTACATTGACACCCAATGTTTGGGTAAGGGGGCACCCATATTTGAGAGACCAGGAGAAGCAATCCTCCACAACTCTCCTAGTGTATCTGGTCATGTCGACTCTAGTACCATTATTCTTCCACATTTAGAAGAACCTCTAGAGTCCCATATCACTTCAGATCACTCTAGGGATGATACCCCTCATCATTCCATCATCTTACATCAACAACCCAGTCCCTTCGACATTGTTTTTGACCAACCTGTGAGTTTTCTAGGAGAGCACCAGTTCATTATCTCCAAATCATCTCTTTGGGATAGTGACACCATGTATGCCAACTTGGAAACTTAAAGTCCATTTGATTCATATATGCAGTAGCAAAAGAGATTGGTAATCCTCCATTCCCTTTCTAAAACTACATAACCATAACGAAAACAAATGGCACACCACATCATTAAAATGTTTTTAGATTCCCCTTTTTCTAAATACATTTTGGCATGACCACAACATGCTTTGGGGCACCTATGTCGCTCAACCATAAAAATCCCATATCTCAGCCAAAAACAACACTAAAATCCCCTTTCTCTGATAGGTCGCACTTTTTAGGTCATTTCCTGGGATAGGTCGCAGTTTTCTACCCAGTACCTGCTACCTAGGTCACAGAACAGACCCCAAAAAGTGCAACCTAGCCTGTTCGTGAGCTCTGGGTAGCTAAACCGAACTTTCAATCCACTGAAATGAAAGAGTAGGATTAGGCCTCTTACCTGCAACTGACGGATCTCAATTCCAATGGTCGATTTGTCTGCTACGATCGCCACAATATTTAAGGCCTTCTCTCCTCACTACATTCACCACAGCTCCACATGCAAATGAGTGAATTTGGAGGGAAAATGCCTTATTAAAAGAAAACCCCTGATTTTTTCTTCGCCTACTACGGCAAAACCATATCTTAGTTTGACGAATCGTCTGTACCGTTGGAAAGCTCCCACCGAGCCCTCAAATGGGTATCTGTTATTTTTTAGTGACTTGATACTTCACCAGGACACATTTTATCTAGGAAGTGTCACTTCACCCATCCTCAAAATCAAATTTCTTCACTTGAAACACTCGTACTGGGGGCACCACTTTGCCTCCATACTTGACCACGCTCGTGTTGATTTTAATCGTGAGTTACCATCTTGTACTCATGTTTCTATGGTCCCCCATTGGCCCTTTACTGTGTGGTAGCACCATCGAGTCTCCCTTGTTTAGAGCATCTGAGTTGAGTCACCATTGCATTCATGAAGTCTATCCCAAGTCCCTTTGTATCTCGCTATAGTCCTCCATCCTTCGTTGCTTGGTCCCTCTCTAGGGTTTCACATTATGACCTCCATTCCCACTGTCCTCTATCCATCATGATATTGTGTGAGTTGTTGTCAGGTCATCCATGCCCTTTATGATCTAACAAGGGAAGTCGTATGTCCACTAGTCAGTACCCCCCATTTCATCATCACCCTTGGTGTTTGTCTATTAGTCACTCTACTATTTTCTCTCATGCCTTAGTTGAGGACCTCTTGTTGCCTCACCTATAGTGGACCTCCTTTTGTCAACATCAAATCATTTATTCCAGAAGATAGTTCTAGAGGGCGGTGTACCTTGGTTCCAGCTTCCACTCTTGTTCGGTGCCTCATATCAGGCAAAGGGACTCTTTACAGCCCTTTGAATTGATTGTTTCTTAGCTCCAACTCCTTTCAGCATGATCGAGATCCGTATACTCGATGGTTCACAGATTCAACCAGTGATTCCCAGGTGTGTGTGAGATGTCTCAGCCCTCATGAGGGGGTGGCCCTACAAGTAGCCCCCCACATGCCCAGATGACCTCTTCATCTCAGCCTTCGATGCAGCTCCATAGATTTGATGATGTCGGCCTCAGCCACTTGCAGCGCCTTTTTTATTGCATTTATCAGTCAGATTTTCAGAGCCGTTTCCTGTTTACAGGGGCATCTAGGTTGTATTTGTATCTCATGTACTCAAATATTATTATACAAGTCCTGGCTATTATCCCATGCACAATATGTATGTGGGATTCATTATCATGTTGTTTATCTGGCTCATGTTTACGCTAGCATGTATTATACTGTTTAGTCCCTCATTTACTGGATGCATTATTATTTGTACTCTATCTCGGCGGGCATAGGTATGCCTCCCCCACTGCCTATAGCATAGGTACTCACTCATAAAATAGACTTGTCACACTTGTAAGTCTTGCCTCCTCAGGGTCTAGTCCACTCAGCACTTTGGTCTACCTTATATTTCTCTCTCTCTGACTTCCCCTTCGGTGTCTAGTGATTGAGTTCTTACAATGTACTTTGGTCATACGATTAGCTCCTAACACTCACACACTGGGGGGCAATCTGTTACACCATTTATTGGTCATCTAACCTATTATCATTAGATGGACCCAAGTACACCATGTAAGACCAATTTTACCCTAAGTAAAATTGCTTTCACTATGAAAATAACTTAGTAAACCACCTTTATTAAGTTTTTTATGGTCTAAACAGGAAACCCCATGAGGAAATATTAAATAAATCTACATATGTTTCATTTTCCTCAAGAAATAATTAGTTAAACAATAGTTTAATTAATATTCTTGGTTATATTTAACCCAAAACAAGGAAATTAATTAGACGAATTATTATTTATCTTATTATTTTCTAGGAATAATTATTTAAACTTTATTTAAATAATATTCTTTGTTAAATATGACTAAATCACCCATAAATAATTAAATATATCATTATTTATTTGATTATTACTCAACCACATCCTTAAAATGATAAATAAATCATTTATTTATTTATTATTTAAAAATAAATGGATTTGACCCAAGTCAAATACCTTTTTCCTCAAACAAATATAATAAAATATTCCATAAAATTTGGATCTTGATTTGGTTAATAATATTTTAATTATGCACCAATATCTAGACTAACTCAATATTTTGTTATAAATAGAAGGGTTTTCCCATTCAATATTTACCACATTTTTTTCCTAAGATCACTCTGGATCTATACTTTTGGTTTGACTTTGATCCACCATCATTGTCATATTTTTCCATCCTTTTCCTAAGAGCATTTGAAGAATATGATCTAGCAGTTATCTCGAGAAATCAAAATGTCCTAGCAAATGGTTTAGCCTTTTCAGCAAGCACATCTCAATTGCCTCACTCGAGCAAGCAATACAAAGTAGAGGTTAAACGTTCATCTGTGCCTAATAACATGAGATACTGGCAAGCATTTGGTACTGACAAACAAATTGAGAGTTTCTTACGATCAAAGGATGAATTTGAGGATAGCAACATAGACTTAGATTGTGAAGAAGACATTCACTGTGATGTACAAATTAGTGTAGATAAATAGTCTGCTATTTCCGATGTAAATATTTCAGCAAATAAAAAAATACATGAAACTGAAATACATAAAAACCCAGAAAAAGAGGATTTGAAGTACTTCAACTCAAGGATAATATCCTACCTAGAGGGCTTGTTCCTTTAGAAGAACTGTTTGAATTTAATAATGCTGCCAAGAAACCAAAAATGGAACCAACACGGCCAAACATTGAAGAGTGTAATATTGGCAGTGAAAAAAACTCCAAAATAATAAAATTTTCAAAATCACTACCTATAATTACAAAAAAAAAGGCATATAGCTCTATTTAAGGAATTCAGAGATGTATTTTCTTGGAGCTACGAGGACTTAAAAGCTTATGATACTAGAATTATACAACACAAAATTCCAATCCAGGAGGATTAAAAAACTTTTAAACAAAAACTGCATAGGATGAATCTTGTCTTAATGCCCTTGGTTGAGAAAGAAATCAAGGAAACGTATGAATCCAAAATAATAGTTCCACTTAGATATTCTAAATGGGTATCCAATATTGTGCCTACAAGAAATAAAATAGGTGAAATAAAACTTTGCATAACTTCAGAAATCTAAACAAAGCATCCCTTAAGGACAATTAACCATTACCAAAAATGGATCATATATTGTAGAGGGTAGTAGGCTCCAGTAAGAATTCTTTGTTAGATTTGTTTTTAGGTTATAACCAAGTTTTAGTGCATCCTGATGATCAGGATAAAAAAACCTTTACTACTCCATGGGGGACTTTCATGTATGTGAAAATGCCCTTTGGATTAATGAATGTTGGTCCTACTTTTCAAAGAGCCATGAACATTTATTTTTCAGATGAAATTGGCCATTTCATTGTGATCTATATTGATGATATTACTGTATATTAAAACACTGATGAAGAGCACTTGGTACAGATAAGAAGAGTTTTTGAAAAATGTAGAAGGTTTGGAATCTCCCTAAATCCCAAGAAATCATTGTTTGGCCTTGAAGAAGGAAATATGCTTGGTCATATTATTTCTAAATATGGAATCAGAATTGATCCTAGCAGGATTGAAGGTATACTAAAACTTATTCATCCCAGGAACCTCAAAGAACTTCAATATTTCATTGGTAAAATAATTTTTTTAAGGATATTTGTTGAGCCCCAAGATTTTTCTTTCTTTTATCTTACTTCACTCCATTTTCCTTTGTCCATTGTTATCCCAGGCCCAAATGATCAATGAAATTAGTTAAAATTACTTTTAGAATGAATAACATGGCTAACTTGCTAAGTTTTGTGATTTTGTCATTGTAATGCATTTTTAACTGAAACTAGCTACAGAATGCAGACATTCCATAGCTAACCGCCAATTCTGCATCTGTCTTCACGTTCAAGCATGTTCCAGGTGTCCTCTTAGGAAAAGCCACACATGGGTATATTCCACATCATGTCCTCATCGTTCGTTGCTCACCATGAAGAATGAACCGAATTCTGGACGTGGTTTTGGTACGTGGGAACTCATTCAAGGAGGCAGACTCCTAATAGGACTAGGACAGTCCAGATGTCCTTTGTCCCTCTACGCTACCATCTTTAGAGTTCTAGTACGATTTTGATATGAAAATACAATGATCCCCGTATTGTTGCAAGTTCTGTTATGAAGATTTGTTATAAATGCACTCGGGAAACCGAGAGACTAGCTCTAGATTTTGATTAGATTTCGTGGATTGACTTCTATATTTCTGAAGACCGAGAATACTCTGTTTTAAGTTATTTTCCTTTAATGAAGAAGACAACATTGCTTTGAACGCGTTGAGTTGATTTTGAGTTAGATTCCGTCTGGTGGTAGAGGGCCCCTGCCTCCTGAACAGCTTTACTTTCGTAATTTAGATAAGTATCTTAGTTTGTTTTCACGTCTTTTTTTGAAGTTTGAGTTCATAGTTAATTTTATTAGTCACTATAGCTATACTTGTTCTAAGAAACTCTTCCAAAATATCATGATAATGAATGAGAAATGGCTGTAATGTTAAATATTTTATTTGCAATTCCTTTTGTTCATTATCACAGTTGAACTTATTCTAGTAAATTCTTCCAAAAAATCATTATGATGACTAAGGTATGACTGTGATACTGAAGGTTTCAGTTGTTTGTTTACACTAAGTAGCATAGCTGATCTTACTCTTAAAACGCTCTTCCAAAATATCATAACAATGGGTAGGAAATAGCTGTGATGTCTTAGTTTTTAATTGTAATTGCTTTCAGTTTTCATGTTTGCATTTGCATTGAATTGTACAGCCAGGATTGTTCTAACAAGCTATTCCAAAATACCATTCATGATGGACAAAATAGGCTGTAGAATTCCATAGATTAATTGCATGATAACTTAGTTAGGGTACTCCGGAGTCAAATTGCATTCAATTCATGCTCTATTATTTCATTTTAAGTTTGATAATGACTTGTTAGTTTAGCACTGTTTATTGTAGACTGGTAGCACTCTAGTTCAGTTCTAGCTTAGCCCACTGTATTTACATTCCACATTTAGTTGTCATCCATTGCATATTAAATTACATTAGTTGTTAAACCTAAATACCACGACCTTCATTATTTACAAAACTTCTTTTGTTCCAAACATATATTGACTCATAATCATCTAAACAAAAGATAATATCAGTCCAAGGCCTGGAGTACTTTTGCAACCTTTTTACCATTTCATAAACAAAGCCTTTCCTCAAAAGACTACTCTAAAAAGAAATCTACAACTTTTGAGTAAGTTTTAGTGATGTTAAACTAAGTTGCAGAATAGAATTAGGAGCTAGTTTTAGAGTAGAGATCTTAAGATGTTACCAATGTTCTTCTCCAAATATGTTTCAACAAACCTCTAATCATGGATAAGATGTTGTATCATTATAAGCTAATTGTTTAATTGTTTAGTTAGAGAATTTTTACACTTAGCTTCCCATTCCTCAAGCTCTTCCAAATATCCTTAATAAATGGATTGGACAAGTTAGGTTTATGTTGTGATTCATTTTCTTGAAGTCGTTATCAAGCTTTGTATTCTGCTTAAGTCATAGTTTAGGTTTGGTTCTGTTTCAGTCTTTTCATTTGTCATTTATCATTCATAACTTAGGCTTTGCTTTGTTTTTAACCAATAGCTTCTTTCCACCAGCATTTAGTTCTTTTCCTTGTGAACATAAAACCATCAAAAGACCAAAAACATCATAAAACACTAAACACAACGCAGTAAGAAAAAAACACCTAGGCACATACAGTGCACTTCACTTGAGCAGTTTACCAACCCTGGTTGACAATTAAATGAACTCAATTTAGGACACTAGGTTGAGCCCAAACATTTTGGCACCATTGCCGGGGAAGGGAAAACTAGGTAACCTTTGTTTCTTAACTCCCAAAAATAATTATATGCGTAGAGAGAGAGACTCAAGGGGTAGATTCATAAGCAGCAGAAGCAGAAGTTTGATTCCTAGAACACCACTTGTTTCACCTAGACCAAGAGCTAGTACACCTTCAAATCAGACCCACATTCCATCCTTTACTGATCCTAGACTTCTAGAAGACCTAAGATCAGATATTCCATTAGAGAAACCTTCCACTTCATCAACTGGACCTGCCTTAGAAGAAGATCCAAAGACTCCTGTTAGGGACACAAACTTTTCCACTTCCACGGGAGAATCAACCATGGCAGAAGAAGGGGGAGGAGGAGTCTTTAATGGAGAACACACATTATTTGGAGGTAGAGGTAGAGGTAGAGGAGAAGGAGGTAGAGGTGCAGAAGGAGGAAGAGGTAGAAGAGAAATGGGAAGCTCTTTTGGGTTTCCTATAATAGATGAAGAAACCAATACAACCATGAAAAAAATTTCACCCTCTGTCCTTCCAAACTTCTATGGACTTAAAAATGAAGATCCTGAAACCTTCCTATTTGAATTTGAAATCCTGTGTAGAACTTATGACTACTTACAAGATGCTCAAAAACTTAAACTATTTCCTTCAACATTTAAAGGAGCAGCATTGAAGTGGTTTATGAGTTTGATCAACAGTTCTATTAGGACATGGGAAGACATGAAACAAGAATTTCTAGAGAGGTATTTGGATTATTGTATGCCGGTCAATCATAAGGAAGAAGTGTTTAAGATGTTACAAAAAGAAGATGAAAACATGGAAGATTTGTTGGAGAGATTTCACTACAACATCAAAAGAGAAAAAATGGAAAACTTAGATCAAGACACCTTAAAAGATATTTTGTTGAAAACAATTAGGGATGAATGTTTGGATATCCTTAACATGATGGGAAAAGGGGATATATCACAGCTCACATTACCTGAAATATCTGAGTTATGTATCAACCTTTCAAGAGGGAAATCTAAAACTGTAAAAGGTCCAAGAGATCCTGCTCTTGCAAGGGCAAGTAAGTCTGCTTCTGGGACAGTAAGTAGGTCAGAAATAGGACATATGCTTGATGATTTCAAATCTGATATCCTAGGGAGTCTTAGTGAACAAATAGACACCCTTAAGATACAAAACAAGAAAAAAGCTGAATCTGATGCCTTAGCAATCTTCTGTCCCAAATGTAGAAAGAAACATGCCTTGAGAGAGTGTCCTTTGGATGTAAAAGTTGTAGAGACCTGTGTCATTTGTTCTGAAAAACATGAGACCAAGAATTGTCCTTCTCTTCCTGGTCTCAAAGCTATATTTCAAGAGGAAACTCCTACAGATTCCACAGAATCTCTCAATTTTGTCTCTAGAAGGCCTTGGCAGGGACCTCAAACACAAGGATTCCATGATCAAATGTATAACCAACCTCCACCTTGGAATTCTTGGCAGCAACCTTGGCCTCAATTTCAAAATCAATCTCAAGCTTGGGCACAAGGAGCACAAAATCCCTATGGAATATACTCTCAGTACTATCAGTATCCACCATCCTATCCACCATACCCACATTTTTATCCTCAAAATCCTCAACAAAATTTTCAACAAAATCCTCAACAACATCATCAGAACCTACCACATCAAAATCAACCACTTCCATTACCATTTCCTCAAAAATAAAATCAGTTGCCTGCTCAACCCATACCAAACCCCAATAATAAAAATCCTTAGAACACATACATGATAGAAGGCCAACAGTTTCCAACTTATTTAATTACTCCTTTAGACCTTAGTGATGTTCAACTTAGGTCTGGAAGAATACTTGAAAAGAGGAAACCTTATGTGATCATACAAGAACAAGATAACTCTGAGGAATATTCTCTACGGGTGAATAAAAGTCTTGAAGAAGATACATCTTTTCAAGACCCAAACACTGAAAAATTAAAGCAAAAAGATCCAATAATTTCAACTCCTGTATTAGAGCAACCATCAACATCTACTTCTATATCTCCCTTTCCCGAAAGATGAAAAATTGATAGAGGTGTAGAAAAACAAATTATGGTGCCTAATTATGATTTCCTAGATGAGCTGAGAAATGTTTGCATTAAAATTCCATTATTACAAGCCATCAAGGAAATTCCAATTTTAGCCAAAACAATAAAGGAGTTGAGCATGAAGAAAACAAGGAAAAGAATAAGAGAAACAAAGAAAATTCAACTGGCAGGAAAAATAGCAGACATTATGATGGGTAAGATTGTTATTCCAAAGTATCTTGACCCAGGAAATCCAGTTGTTAAAATTCACATCAATGGAATTGAAATCCAAAACACACTCATTGATTTAGGAGCAGCAATCAATATCATGAGTAGACAAATCATGGATAAATTGAAACTTCCTAATCTTCTCTTTACACCCACATTATTACAATTAGCAGACAGATCTGTGATCAAACCAGAAGGGGTAATAGAAGACATTCCAGTGTCCCTAGATTCTTGGGAGTACCCTGTGGATTTCATGATCCTAACTCCTAAGAATAATCTAGGAGGACATCCTGTTATATTAGGAAGACCTTGGTTGGCTACAGCTAATGCTTTTATTAGTTGTATATCCGGTGATATGTACATCTCTGATGGTAGTTCAACTAATAAATTCACTTTGTATCCTCCAGCTAGGAAAATTACAGATTTAGATGATACTCAATGGATAGAGGATGAAGAAGATTTACAACCCCTCTTCACAATTTCAGAAATTAGTGAAGATAATCAAATTCTGAATACTCTAGAAAACTTTGAATCCTCTTCAGAATACAAACATGAACCATTTCAAGAGGGATCTAACATTGAGTTTTTGTCATCAAGACAGATGTCTCTTCATTCTATGGATAAATAAGGCAGCTCTACAAGCGAGATATTTCCAGGCAAAAATTTGAATATAAACAATAACCTAGAAAAATCTCAACAAGAAGAGTTAGTCAAGATATTACAGAGACATTCTTCTGCATATGCATGGGAGTACACTGACATGAAAGGGATAAGCCCCAAGACTTGCACTCATCACATCTATATAGAGGAAAATTGTAAACCAATCAGACAACCTTAAAGACGGATGAATCCAAATATTAGGGAGATTGTTAAAGAAGAATTGCAAAAATTGTTAAATGTTAACTTCATCTATCCTATTTCAGATATTCAGTGGGTTTCTCCTTTGGTAATTGTGCCTAAGAAAAATGGTAAATGGAGGGTATTTGTTGACTACCGAGAATTAAACAAAGCTACTCTTAAAGACCATTTTCCCTTACCTTTCATAGATCAAGTGTTAGATACATTAGCTGGCAAAAAGTACTTCTCATTCCTAGATGGGTTTAGTGGTTACAACCAAATCCAAGTAGCACTTGAAGATCAAGACAAAACCACATTTACTTGTCCTTGGGGTACCTATGCTTACCGATTATTGCCATTTGGATTATGCAATGCACCTGCAACATTCCAAAGGGCAGTATTAGAATTTTTTTCAGATCTAATACATGATTGTGTAGAGGTATACATGGATGATTTCACAGTTTATGGAAACACATTTGAAGAAGCCTTAGCAAACTTGGAAAAAGTTTTAAAGAGATTTCAGGAAGCAAATCTTTCACTTAGTCATGAGAAATGTTTCATGATGTTTACTGAAGGTATTGTTTTAGGGCATCATATTTCAAGGGATGGGATTAGAGTTGATGAGTCAAAAGTAGAAGTCATCTCTAACTTATCTATTCCAAGTTGTCAAAAAGATGTTAGGAGTTTTCTAGGATTTACAGGATATTATCGGAGGTTTATAGAAAACTTCACCAAGATAGCATCTCCACTCTTCAAATGACTTACCAAAGATTGTGACTTCAAATGGAATTCTGATTGCCAGTTAGCCTTTGAAACCCTGAAAATAAAAATTTCTGAAGCACCTATTTTAAGGGGACCTAACTGGAAGTTACATTTTCATATCTAAACAGATGCCTCTAATACAGCTCTAGGAGCAGTATTGGGACAAAAAGACCTAATTCCTTATGTCATCTACTATACCAGTAAAAATTTGACTCCTGTAGAGTTAAACTATACTGTAACTGAAAAAGAGTTTTTAGCTGTTGTTCATGCCATAAACAAATTCAGACACTATATAACAGGCTATGAAACTTTTTTTCACACTGATCATTCTGCAATTAGATACTTAATGAAAAAATCAATTACTAATGGTAGAGTCATAAGATGGTTATTTCTTTTACAAGAATTCAACATTACCATTCTAGATAGGCCTGGAAAACAAAACACAGTAGCTGATTTCCTATCTAGACTTCAAAACATCAAAGATGACACTCCAGTTGAAGATCAATTTCCTGATGAATATATTTTTGCAATTTCTACTCAAACTCCTTGGTTTGCTGACATTGCTAATTATTTAGTTTCAGGAAAATTTCCTTCAATAATGAATGCAAGAGATAAAATAAAAATCATTTTTGACAGTGCAAAATATTCATGGGTTGCTAATGAGTTGTACAACACAGGTCCAGATTTGATCATTAGAAGATGTTTTCGGGAAGATGAGATACCTGAGATTCTCAAAGCATGTCATGATGAACCTTGTGGCAGACACTTTGCTGATAAGAGGACAACCTATAAGATCCTTCATTTAGGATATTATTGGCCATCCTTGTTTAAATATGCTAAAGAATATGTCAAAAGGTGTGATAGTTGCCAAAGGGTAGGGAAACCTTCTCCTTCAGGTGAGATGACATTACAACCTCAGGTACATATTGAACCTTTTGAAAAATGGGCTTTGGATTTTGTAGGACCTATTAGTCCTCCATCAAGACAAAAGAGATATATATTAGTTTGCACTGATTATGTTACCAAATGGGTAGAGGCCAAGCCATTACTTTTTGCTAATGAAACATTTGTAGTTACTTTTCTTTTTGAGGATATTTTTACTCATTTTGGTGTCCCAAGGGAAATTGTTACAGATCAAGGAGTTCAATTTACATCAAGGCTAGTGGAACAAATGATGGAGAGGTACAAATCAGGCATAGAAAATCTACTCCTTATCATCCACAAGCAAATGGTCAAGTGGAATCTACTAATAAGGTCATTGAAGGAATCCTAACAAAGACTGTTCATTTACATAGAAGAGATTGGGTAGATAGGCTTTCTGAAGCCTTGTGGGCCTACAGAACTACATGGAGAAACACAACAAGTCATACTCCTTATGAACTTGTTTATGGAAAGCAAGTTTTGTTTCCCATAGAGTTCCAGATTCAAACTTTCAAAATGGCAGTTCAGCTAGGACTTGATTTAACAGAGGCACAAAAGCATAGATTGGAGCAAATTAATGAATTGGATGAGATCAGACAAGATGCAGTTCAGAAAACAAGTCTAGTCCAACAACAAAGGACTAGATGGCATGCCAATTACATCAAAGAGAAGAAGTTCAAAGAAGGTGACTGGGCTCTCTTGTTTGATTCAAAATTCAAGGATTTTCAAGGTAAATTTCAAACACATTGGCTTGGGCTATATGAAATTGTTGAAATTTTTGACAATGGAGCAGTAAAAATCAGGACAATAGATGAAGAAGAGGTCACTTTTCTTGTGAATGGTCATAGATTGAAGCTGTATCACAAACTACTCTCAAGAGAATAATTTGTCAAGAAGTTACAGGAAAACAGTGATGTGAAGTTAATGAAGAAGAATCTTTCTTCTTCATCAACTTGATTGAATTTTCTGAAGCATTTTTTTGAAAAATAATAATAATAATAATAATAATAAATAAATAAATAAAGTATAAACATGAAAACCAATCACTGATTGGCATGTTTATACAGAAAATATAGGGTGAAAATCAGAGTCTTTCTGACACTCTAACTTTTCCATTTTGTTTCTGCAAGCAGCTGTTACAAAATCATAAGTTCAGATCCATTGCACTTATGATCCATCTCATTTCATTCCATTTACTTATCCATCCATACTTCATTTCATTCATTCATTCATACTTCACTTCATTCCATATTTCATTCATCTCATTCCATACTTCATCCACCTCATTTCCATATCAAAATTTAAAGTTTGATGTTTTTCTGCAAATGAATAACACATGTCATGGATTGCAGGCCATTTCTTATATTCTTCCACTCCATTTCATAAATTGTAATCCATCCCATTCCATCATTCACTTCATACATATTCCATTATACCATGTTTCATCATCTATCTTCACCCATTCCATAAAATATTCCATGTATATTCCAAACCACTCCATTCCATGATTAAAATTCTCTACAGGTACATTCTGCAGCTAATCAGACTTTCCGCAACCAGACAGTCATTCCGCAGCTACAGACCCTGAAGGCACTGATCAACAAACATTTTAATTGCAACAAGATGATCCAGTATATCCATGAACAAGAAAAATCAAGAAGGATTATGAAGACTCACAAAGTAATGGTTTCCAGAGGAGAAAAAAGTATATGAAGACCACAAAAAGCAGATGAAAAGCAAAGGTAACAAGTTTTGATTATAATGGCATATCATAAAATTTAGTATAGTTCTAGTTATGAATCATTCGAAAAGTTGTTTTGATTATTTTTATTGATCATGCCAAATATACCCTCTGCAAAACTTTGGATAAAAATCCTTCATTTCAAATTCTAGACCCGATCATCATTTAAGCAGTTAAAAGGCTGAAGTGTTTGATTTTATTACGTCACCCAGCCAAATCATTTAATGATGATTTTTGAATCCGTTGTAAAAAAATCTCCGCAGTCTTTTCACTCATTGATTTGTTTTCACCTCACTTCATTAACTCGTTCGATAACCACTCCCTATTACTCCATCCCGTAGCCAACCCTACATCATTTCATTCTGTAAAACAGAGGTATCTCTATCACCGTGAGCAGAGGTATATTAGCTTGAAATTTGAAGCCACTGTCACTGCTTCAGGTATATTAGTTTGAAAGTTGAAGCCACTATCACCGTGAAGTAGAGATAAATCAGTTTGAAGATTGAACCACTGTCACCATGAAGCAGAGGAATATCATTTTGAAGGTTGAAGTCATTGTCTCTGTGAGCAGAAAGAGTACTAATCCGAAGATTGAAGAAGAAATTATGGGCCTCATCGTGAGAACTAAACCAGTGGGCACAAAATACCTGGAAGGATACCTTCAAAGCGGAGAAATGTTGCAACAGGCAGGATGGCTACAATTCCTCGAGAAATTTAATGGCTTCCACAAAGAAGTTACTAAAAATTTTGCAAGGACATTCAAAGGAGCCAAGGTTGAAGTTGGAGATGTTAAATTCACTGTCACAGAGGTTTTTATTGCAGAAGCAACAGGATTGCTTAAACATGGAGAAAGATGGTTTAAAAATAGATAATTTCATAATGAATCATGGAAGCAGATCCTCAAATCACCAGGTATGGATGTCACTGTGTTTAAAAAGGGAATTCCAAGCTCTGCATTAAAGAATAAATGGAGAAACATATTGCTTATCTTACAAAAATTTATCACTTGTGAAGGTAGATATGGTACTTTCTATGTTTACCATATTAGGTTGATAATGCATTTCTTAGAGGAAGAGCTAAATTTGCCCTATTTCTTGCTTCAAAGTTTAAAAAAGATGGCTTCAAGTCTTCAAAGGAGAGTCCAATTCCTAGAGACAACTCTATACCATCATGGCTTGGTTAAAATTTTAATTGAACACCATTTAGCCAAAACAAAAGATACTTGGGATAATTTCTTGGTAAGAAATCACTTTGAGGAACCAAAAGAGCCTTCACCTGAACATCAGCCTACAAAGAGAAGCAGAAAATGGAGAGCCTCTAAAATTGAAATTGACAAAACAGTACAAGAAAGTAGTAAATAAATAATCTCTGAGAAGTTGACTCAGATTAAGAGACAACTTAAGGAAGAGAGGGTAATCAGAAAATCTGCCACAGAAAAAGGAGAGGGATCATCCCAGCCAAGAAGAAGCCATAGACTCAGGGGGAAACTAAGGACAACACAGATCAAACAAACCAGGGTGATAAACATAGAAGATGAGGAAACCTCTATTGAAGAATATGTTGAAGAATATTTTGATGAAGAAATCCCTGAAATTGACCCTGCACAGCAAGAAGTTTATGACTATGTTGAAACATTGGAAAGGAAAGATTTAGAGAGTAGAGATAGAACCCCTAGTCCTCCACTGTCCGAAATAGATGTGTTAAGAAGAGATAGGTATGAGCTGGAAGTAATTAATAGACATATCAAAACTGAGAATGATATTCTGAAGGAACAAGTCAAACTCAAAACCAGTATGAACTCAACCCTGTCTCTACAAATGGACAAAGTGGAAAAGGCTAATGAAAAGTTGAAAAAGAGGAACAAGAAGCTAATCAGGGCACTTACCAATTTAAGGTTCAAGTTAGTCATCAGGAAACCCAGAAGACCTTTAACTTCCAGGCAAAGAAGAAGAAGAGGGTTGAATGTTCTTGCAGAAGTCTCTGAGTTTATGGAATAAGTTGCATGAGGACATGCAAGAAGTCAGCAGTGGGGGTATGTTGAGCCCCAAGATTTTTCTTTCTTTTATCTTACTTCACTCCATTTTCCTTTTTCCATTGTTATCCTAGGCCCAAATGATCAATGAAATTGGTTAAAATTACTTTTAGAATGAATAACATGGCTAACTTGCTAAGTTTTGTGATTTTGTCATTGTAATGCATTTTGAATTGAAACTAGCTATAGAATGCAGACATTCCGTAGCTAACCACCAATTCTGCAGCTATCTTCACGTTCAAGCATGTTCCAGGTGTCCTCTCAGGAAAAGCCACACATGGGTATATTCCACACCATGTCCTCAATGTTTGTTGCTCACCATGAAGAATGAACCGAATTCTGGATGTGCTTTTGTACGTGGGAACTCATTCAAGGAGGAAAACTTCTAATAGGACAAGGACAGTCCATATGTCCTTTGTCCCTTTACGCTACCATCTTTAGAGTCCTAGTACGATTTTGATATGAAAAGACAATGATCCCCGTATTGGTGCAAGTTCTGTTATAAATATTTGTTATAAATGCACTCGGGAAACCGAGAGACAAGCTCTAGATTTTGATTAGATTTCAGGGATTGACTGCTATATTTCTGAAGACCGAGAATACTCTGTTTTAAGTTATTTTCCTTTAATGAAGAAGACAACATTGCTTTGAACACGTTGAGTTGATTTTGAGTTAGATTCCGTCTGGTGGTAGAGGGCCCCTGCCTCCTGAACGACTTTACTTTCGTAATTTAGATAAGTATCTTAGTATGTTTTCACGTCTTTTTTTGAAGTTTGAGTTCATAGTTAATTTTATTAGTCACTATAGCTATACTTTTTCTAAGAAACTCTTCCAAAAGATCATGATAATGAATGAGAAATGGCTGGAGTGTTATAGATTTTATTTGCAATTCCTTTTGTTCATTATCACAGTTGAACTTATTCTAGTAAACTCTTCCAAAAAGTCATTATGATGACTAAGGCATGACTGTGATACTGAAGGTTTTAGTTGTTTGTTTACACTAAGTAGCATAGCTGATCTTACTCTTAAAGCGCTCTTCCAAAATATCATAACAATGGGTAGGAAATAGCTGTGATGTCTTAGTTTTTAATTGTAATTGCTTTCAGTTTTCATGTTTGCATTTGCATTGAATTGTACAGCTAGGATTGTTCTAACAAGCTCTTCCAAAATACCATTCATGATGGACAAAATAGGCTATAGAATTCCATAGATTAATTGCATGATAACTTAGTTAGGGCACTCCGGAGTCAAATTGCATTCAATTCATGCTCTGTTATTTCGTTTTAAGTTTGATAATGACTTGTTAGTTTAGCACTGTTTATTGTAGACTGGTAGCACTCTAGTTCAGTTCTAGCTTAGCCCACTGTATTTACATTCCACATTTAGTTGTCATCCATTGCATATTAAATTACATTAGTTGTTAAACTTAAATACCACGGCCTTCATTATTTACAAAAATTCTTTTGTTCCAAACCTATATTAATTCATAATCATCTGAACAGAAGACAGTATTAGTCCAAGGCTTGGAGTACTTTTGCAATCTTTTTGTCATCTCACAAACAAAGCCTTTCCTCAAAAAGACTATCCTAAAAAGAAATCTATAACTTTTGAGTAAGGTGTAGTGGTGTTAAACTAAGTTGCAGAATAGAATTAGGAGCTAGTTTTAGAGTAGAGATCTTATGATGTTACCAATGTTCTTTTCCAGATATGTTTCACAAACCTTTAATCATGGGTAAGATGTTGTATCATTATAAGCTGATTGTTTAATTGTTTAGTTAGGAGAATTTTTACACTTAGCTGCCCATTCCTCAAGCTCTTCCAAAATATCCTTAATAAATGGATTGGACAAGTTAAGTTTATGTTGTGATTCATTTTCTTGAAGTCATTATCAAGCTTTGTATTCTGCTTAAGTCATAGTTTAGGTTTGGTTCTGTTTCAGTCTTTGCATTTGTCATTTATCATTCATAACTTAGTCTTTGCTTTGTTTTTAACCAGTAGCTTCTTTCCACCAACATTTAGTTCTTTTCCTTGTGAACATAAAACCATCAAAAGACAAAAAACATCATAAAATACTAAACACAACGCAGTAAGAAACAAACACCTAGGCACATACAGTGCACTTCACTTCAGCAGTTTACCAACCCTGGTTGACAATTAAATGAACTCAATTTAGGAGACTAGGTTGAGCCCAAACAATATTTATACCCAATCTTGTAGAAATTTTGAGAAATATAACCAATATGCTTAAAAAATATTCAGAAATTAAGTGAAACATCGAACCTAAACAATCTTTTGATCTAGTAAAGCAAGAATTGACAAAAGCTCCAGTCCTAATCATCCCATATTTTACCAAAGACTTCATAATTTTTTCTTTTGCATTTGAACACACAATTTTTGTTGCATTATTGTAGAAAAACAGTGAAGGACATGAACAAACAATAGCATTTTTTAGAAAAGGCTTGAGAGATGCATCTTTAAAATACAACATCATGGAAAAACATGATTTTTCTCTGGTTAAAGCAATAAAGGATTTCAGAGTTTACATTTTTCATTCGCATATTATTTCTTATGCGCCTATTGTAGTAGTCAAATACATTTTAACACATAATTTTCATGATGGAAAAAGAGGCAGATGGATTGTTGTTATTTTGGAATATGTTGTGGAAATCAAACCTGCCAAATTAATCAAAGGGCAAGGATTAGCCAAATTCATGGCTGAATCAAATTTTCATGCACTAGATATCAACATGGTTTATTCATTGAATGATCAAGAGGAACTGGCGACTCCAAAAATTGATGAAGCATTCCTAAATTCTCCATGGTATGAAGATATATTGTATGTTTTGTTTAATTTTAATGCTTTTCCTAGTTTTTCCAAAACTAAAGCAAGATTTATAACGTTGAAAGATGTCAAATTCTGCATTCTAGAGAATGTCTTATACTGGAAAGATGTTGGAGGTGTTTTACTCAAATGTTTGCTAAAATATGATGCAGATAAAGTTATGCAGGAATTCCATGAAGGTGGTTGTGATGGCCATGTTTATTGGAAAACCACTTCCAATAAGATTCTTAGAGTTGGTTTCTACTGGCCTACCCTTTTTCTTGACATCCACAAGATGGTAACTGCCTGTCACAAATGTAAATTTTTGAAGGAAGAAAAAAATTGTTGCCCTTGCCCTTAAAGCCCATTTCTGTTGAGAGCCCTTTCCAATAGTGGGGATTCTATTTCATTGGATAAATTCATCCCCCATCCTATACTCAACATAAGTGGATTCTTACTTCCATAGATTAATTTACCAAATGGATAGAAACCACTCCTAGAAATGCCGCTGATTTTGTCATTATTAAATTCCTTGAAAAAAACATTCTTTCTAGATTTGGTTGTCCTAGAAAAATCATCATTGATAATGATGTAGCCTTCAAGTCCAAGAAAATGGTTGATTTTTTTCATAGGTATCATATAACTTTGGGACATTCAACAACATATTACCCGCAAGGAAATGGATTGGTTGAACCTTGAAACAAAATTTTGGTGAATATCATCAAAAAAATATTGGAAGATAACAAGAAATCATGGCATAACAAGTTGATCAATGCACTTTGGGATGATATACTTACTACCAAAAAATCAATTGGCATGTCTCCATACCAATTGGTCTATTGCATGGATGCAATTATTCCTTCTTCTTTAGGAGTTCCAGTCATGATTATCATTGAGGAGTATGAGCTGGACCAAATGATATACAGAGAAGGATCAATCAAAATATTCAGTTACATCAGTCCTAAGAGGAGGTTTTTAGCAGAACTCAAGCGATTCAAGAAAATATCAAGAATATTTTTGATAAAAGATCAAAGGATGATGATTTTAATCTAGGAGAAAAAGTTTTGAAATGGGATTTTAGAAGAGAAGACAAAGGTAAACACAAAAAAATTTGACAACCTTTGGCAAGGGCCATACATTATTGTTGCTTTTAGAGGAAACAATTATTTCCTTAAGGATTTGGATGGAACAGAGATACCTGGAGGTCTTGTCAATGGCAGGATGTTGAAGCATTACTTCTCTTAAGAATATAGTTTGGTATTTCATCATTGTAAATACCACAATTTTATAGTTTATGATGTGAATAATTCATCAACAAAGGTTGAAGTGCATGGAGAAGGCCCTAAGCCTAGTTTGATGAGCTATTATTAAAAAAAAAAAAAATTAGATGAAAAGTTTGCAGAAAATGGAGAACCCAAGGCTATTGGTCTTACGTTCTTGACACTTCACTTGGAGAAGTGCCATCCCCAGCTAGAGCCACTATTATGGTCCTATAAATTATAGGATCTCAAGGTGATTGAGTATTTCATAAGTTTCAATTTCATATTGTGTATGATTTTCAATGTTCAAATGATTTCCAAAAAAATATGAAAAATAAAAAGAAAAGAGGGTATATTGAAAAAAGATATAAAAAAAAAAGAAAAAGGAAAAAGAAAGAAAAACCCCAAAAAGAATAATGCTGAAAGTGCTACAAATCAAAATGCCATTGTTGATTAGATTAGTGTGTTCAATCATATAGTCTAAGCATGATTGAGAAATTTTAAATTTCTATTGGATAGGTTAGAAAATAAGGATTTTCCCAACATTTTAATCTTTGCAAATCAGTAGTTAGGTAGAAATAAAATTGACTCAACGATCTAATCTGAGTTAATGAAAGGAATAAGGGGTGAATTAGGTTAGATTTTTATAAAAAAAGAGATTTGGGTCTGCAAGTGTAAATGCACCCTGCAAAAGAACGATGAAAAAATGCTAGATTAGTGAAAGGTTAGGTAGAAATGAAAGAAGGAAATAAACATGCAGAAACATGAAATTTACCCCAAAGTATCATTTAAAAGATTTATTGTATTCGCGTGTTATGAAAGAAAATAAAAAAAGAGAGGATATCTTAAGTTTCGGGATTAATTTATTTTTTTTACATATTATTTGATATCCTAAAGTCCTGAACTATACCACCATCTCGTCATTTATTCACCCGACCCCACCATCCACTCACGCACTCCATTAATGTTAATCTCCCACTTCCTTCCATCTCATCTAACCCCCTCCATCTCATCTGATGGCCCACACTCTTTTTCTTCCCTCGCTCATCCTCTGAAAGTTAACATCGGGGCGGGGGGGGGTCCGAAATGGGTGGTTTCCCAAACCATCCCATCCACAATGTGTTGGGCACTTATCTTTTCACACCCCCCCCCACTCTCCTCTTACCGGCATACACCCCCTGCGAAAATCGGTTTCCATCATGATAAAATCATGTCATTGACCGTTAATTCCCTGCCATATCTGTTATGCCATGATGACCACTCTTGTCACATCCGTCCAATCACCTCCACTCCCACCTAAAGGCCCATTAAACATTTAACTACTTAATTCATTACCCAACAGGCTAGCGCCATGTCAACGGTAACCATGCCACCCTACAAAATCACACTTCCTCACATGTTTCAAAGGTTACTATGTTTTCATGCATTCTATTGTTAGAGGTGATTACATTCAAAGTTTTACAGATCTCAACAAATCTCAAGAGAACACAGAAAGGATGTCAATTTTCTACATATTTAAGTAGAATTACCCTTCTTCGATTCCCTTTTCTCCCAGTTCCCCTTCTAATCAGAAGAACTCCCTTTTCTTTCTTCCCCTCTTCTTCTAATCCCCTTTTGTGCACCTACAAAAACACAATTAGTTTCTTTTTTAGTGAGAAGTAATGTGTCCAAAGAACAAAGAGAAGGAACTGTTTAATCCAATGGTTCACTCTCATGTGGACCTGGACCATGTGGCCTAGGATGACATAGATTTTAAAATACAGAAACTCTTTTAGAGTTTGATATTTTTTATCTATACATTTAGTTGGAGGATAAGCGCAACAATGAGGTCAATGATATAGGGCTGTTGAAATCTAAATTACCATATTATATATTCCCAAAAACCATAGTCTCCCTAAGTTTATTATAAAATTTCATTCTTGTTATGATATAAATTAGAGGGTTGTTGTTTCCCCCATAGGAGAAGTTCATTTTTATCATTAGTGCCCAGTCCATCATGCAAATGATGTGAGCTCATGTTGTTGAAGAAACCACACCTTTTTCCTATGAAACCCTTAGAGAATTATACCAGAAGTTATATTTCTTGAACAGAGCCAAAACACTTGAGTTATTCATGGCTACAGACACTCCATTACCCAAGAAAATCCTCCCTATCCATCTTCTACATTCCCTAATAGGAATCATCATATAGTCATTGTCCTTTCTTACCTGCTAGGATATCATTCAGATCAGTGGATAGATGAAGCAATGATAGGTTTCCTGTCCATACTTTCATCAGAGTCTAAACCCTCCATTACGTTTAATTTTAGTCAATTCTTGACAGATTCCATTCACGATCAGTTTTTCGAGTTTCACACAAAGGAATTGTTTAAATACACTTCAGTAATTGTATATATGTTTGTATATTTTCAGGAAAACAAGTTCCAATTCACACTCAGAAAAGTGAATGAATATTCCCAACCTTAGTCTGTCATCTTCTGGAAAAAAATGCTCATGAAAGAACAAAAGGATTACACCTACAAAAGATTTGTTGAAATGTTTTTCCATCCAGCTATGACCATCCTCAATAGCACAGTGGAACCCAAGATCAATGAAGATATTAGGAAGATCATGCAGCTGTCAGACCAAGTCAAAATTGGAAACTGGTACTTGTACTAGAACTACATATAACTTAGAATATATTTGTGTGAGTTCCCCCCTTAAAAGCTACCAAATTTCCTCCCCATGATGATATTTTTCTTGGAATACATTAGGCAGATGATAAAGGCATATGAGGTACATTTTGCTTAAGCCAAAAATAAGTCTCAGTTTAGGATCAAATCCCAAATTGGTCCTTTTATTTGCAACAGTAGAGCAACAAGAGAGGAGGCTGACAAGATATTGAAGGAGATGATGTTTACACATAGTTTCACTTGGTCTTATGAGCCTTTGGGCATCATCTCTAAGAAAAGGGTAGAAAATATATCAACTCCATATATCCATGCCCACATGCCTTAGATTGAGAAATTCATGAACTAGACAGAATGGGAAGCAAACACATTCTAGGAGGCTGAAAATTAGTTGATTTCATATTCAAGTATACAGACCCCTACTCCACAAGAAAAGTGCAATACAAAAGATAAACAACACAACTTAAAATAGCAAGAGAAAGAGGAAGAAGGGAAAATTCCAAGAGATGATTAGTCTACATTGGAGACTAATACATCTAGCAGGGAGTTCAAAATGAAATATAGAAAGAGAGAAATATTCCATATGGACATATATCAAAGCAAGGAAAAAGAGCAGCAAACAGTCATAACTATCAGAGATTCTCCTAGTTCTTCTGGTCAAACTGTATTTTCTCCTAGAACTTCATATACAATTCCATTACAAGAGAAAAGTCTTCAAACACCTACATCTATTGCTACTACATGGGAAAAGGAGGAAAACATCTATGACATATTCAGGGAAATTAAAATAAAAAATGAGATATTGAAGGCCAACACGTACAACCAATTTTGGAGGTAGACCACTAGTTCACAAATTAGGCTTCTATCGGCCTTCAATTTAGAGAAAGGAAATATGTGCATGGATTTCCTAGAAGCCCAGGTTTCTCAGCCAAAATCTCTTGCTGATTTCAAGAATATATCTTGTGAGTTTAATGTCAAGGACATCCACCCAATAGATCAGATCGAAATGCACAAGCAGACTGGAGAAATGATTTCATCCACATTGACAAGCACTGCAGTGAGTCTATCTAAATTTTAGGTATCATTGGCTAGTATTTAGTCACAACTCAAGATGGAGAATATTTTTTCTCTGGAAAAGGATCCAAGAATTAAATCGTTGGAGGATTTAGTTGTGAGGATTGGGTATGATACAACAAATGTAGAGGCAGTAGAGGAGATCTTGAAAAATAAAAACAAAGACATAGCATCCCTAAGAAAGCAATCTAAAATGTCAGTTATGGAACACCTCCTAATAAAGGACATAGAGGAGAATGAAGCACAAAAAGCAGAGATGATGAGGCTGATAATGGAGCAGTTAGCACAGCTAAAGAAGATGGAGACGGAAAAGGAGAAATTGGTCAAGGAAAATGAAAAAGCAACAAATATGGTCATTATTACTTTGTATTTTTTTCCTATTACACTCATCCCTACAGATACATTAGCAACTACATATACATCAAGTGGTACAGAACAACTGGGTAAATCCATGGAGAATATGTCCATATAAACATAGGTGATTAAAAAACTGGAAGCACAAATTAATACCTTGAATGATCTAAAAGTAAGATCTGATAATGCATATGAGATAGAAATACAAAGAGCCCAAAAAGAGATCAAAATATTGATAAAGGCAAAGAGCGAAGCTTCCATTGATCAGGAAAATGAGATCATTTGGACAAGCATAATTTCTTCTAGGAATCAAATATGGCCTTCTATTCAAATCATATTTGAACGCAAAGAACTGATTAAACAGGTAAATGATTCCATAGCTAAAGCAACCAAGGAGCTTGGAGACATGCCTGAGACAACAAATAACAACATCAGATTTCTAAATTCCAAGAACAGGTTCAAATTGGAGGCACTTGGAGTTGAGGAGAGAACAACAACAATTATAGAAGTCAAGAAGGTGCTCAATAAGAAATCTTGGTCACACAGTTAGAGGAAAAGTGGCACAATTTAGAAATTGGTGTTAGTAGATTCTTTAACAGAATCGAGAAACTGACCAAAAGAGGGTTACCCTCATTGTTTGTAATAAATGATAAGCTAATGGCCAGGCATGAGTATGTGAAGAAGCTAAAAGACATTGCTAAGGAAACAACCAAGTTTGCAGGGATTAAAGGATCAATGACCGAAAGAGCTTTCCTTGAAGCCATGGAAAATGATATATTCATCCAACATGAAACTAAACACATTTTTGTGTTGAGGCCTACTTTTTTTAGATTCACAAAAACATATGACATATATCGAAAGCTAATTAGGATCAAGATTCCTAATGAGCAACAGTGGGAAAAGTTGTGTGATTACCAAGAAGGGTGAAGGCCATCGTATTAGCCAAATCAACATATCAGCATATTAGCCAGATCAACACAACATCATATCACCCAAATCTTCCAGCAAAACAACAGATCAAATGAAGCAGTAACGACCTTATGAAGAATATTGTTAGATGTCAAATTATTTCTTCGTGTATACTTCATGGTCACACTAGTTAAATTTTTATTATTATTGTAATTAATAACCGATTTCCTAGTAGATACAACAATTGTTGTAGAGTTTAGTTAATTACTCCATACATTCTGAGTATCAGGGATTGGACCTTAGATTGTAAAAATTTTCTATTGGAGCATTGTATTTTTGGAGCTAGAGTGTTAGTAATAAAAGACCTTCTGCAAGGTACTTCATCTATGCTTATCTGGTGATGTCATTTATTTTCAGTGTTAATGTTTTCCATGGTTTTTCTATAAGTGCATCATTTAAATCTAATTGTAAAGCATAAATATGAAGGTTAAGATTTACTGTAAAAGTACCTTATTTCTCGATGTATTTACAATATAAATGTTTTTGTTCTGAATTCTGGTTAAGAAATTCTTAATTTACTTTTTATTTCATCTCATAATTCATTATGTTTTAAGATCCAATAAGTGTAGTTAGCTTTCATTGTTAATGTTCTTGAAAATCTGATGCAAAAATCCAACCTTTTATGACTCCATAGCCCAATGGAATTAGTTTAAATAGATCTTCTAATCCAACCAAAAAATCAATCAAAAATATATCACTACAATCATTATAACTAGCCTAATACCAGTATCATAAAACAAAGCTAAATCTAAAATAGATATCCCTCTCCAAGTCTAGGAGGGCTAGATCCTAGGCTCCAAAGTGGTTTTGATGTTATCCTATATAATTATTCTTGCCAATCTTAAAATTATATAATGATAACACAATGTATGACTGATTGTCAATTTCCATGCTCATCCAACTTCTGCAAAGAAAATGGAAATCTCCCTTTGTAGGAAACTTTAGAAACTGATCATGTATTGCCTCTGCATGAACTTACTTTAATTGAAAACTTTAGGCTTTTAACCAGCGGTAAAAATTGATAAGAATCCAACAATGGCTTCATCCACCCACTAATCAGAGTGGTAGCCGAGTATGTATGAGATGATTTTGATTATCTACTTCATTACCTCAGGGAACATAGAAGGTGAGTACGGAGGGTTTGTCTGGGGCAACTGAGCATCCTCGGGGAGAAAAATTTCGAATATCTAAGCTCTCTCTAGAAAGGTTACGTTTTTGTAGATTTTTGTGAGAAAATATACTAATAATAGCCTTTTGGATTCTAGATTTTGCACTTGTATCATTTGTGAAATGGATTCAGCTGTAATAGTGAGCAAAAATTCACCATTCTGGCTAACACTTTCTCTTTGGCTAGGTACATAACTGATTTGGCACCAAGAGATTAGTTCAGGGAAATAATGGTTTTGTGGGAGCATGAATTGGGGCATGGAAGATTACCATAAGCCCAATTCATCAGTAACATCTAAAAACTTCTGCTTCAACTAACTATGAAGTTCGAACATTTGAATTCACATACAGTCTCAACAATATTGTATTGTAGGTTGAGCAAAGGTAGGTGATCAATGTCAATGGGAGGGGGCAACATAGGATTTTATTCAAGTTTCTTGCCTTTATTATTAGGGGTCTTGCCTTTAGTGGCCATTGTTGAAAAAAAAAAAGGACAAGGATGCTTGGATTACCTAAAAATTGAAGCTAATAGTCGAATGTTGAAGTGGGGTCATTGATGGTGACCTAATCACTGTTACTGGGTAATATACCGTATGTTGGGACAACGTGGAAGACTGTAAATTTTTCTTGGTCATTTAAAACAACGAAGAAGGGAATTTTACATCTTTACAATGATTAATATAGAAGTTGAGAAACATACCTTTATGTTTTTATCATTTAACTAGGAGTGGGTCTATTTTTGCAATAGTGGGAAGCATTTAATTGGTGTAATTCTTAGCTGGAACAGACAAGGGAGTAACAGGTGGCAACTTCTTATTAGGAGAGGAATGAGTATTGGGAAATAGTCTAATAGAAGGGAAGTGGAGGAGTGGGGTCCGTAGAGACTATGTGGTGGATGGTGAGTGGAGGAATATGGACTGTGGTGGGAGGTGATGGTGGGGTCGAGGGAGTCGTCATGGTAGATTTTCATTGGTGTGGGAGTAACAAGAGTGTGAAGTCAACAAAAAATGATTTTTTGTCGGGGACGGGAGGGGGGGGGTGTGGAGAATTTGAGTAGAAAGGATGGGTGAGGTGTGAAGTGATATGGTGGCGCCATGTTTAATGGTGGGCCCTTCTATTTCAGACCCACCTCACGAATAAAGTGTGAGAGAGATCAGGGGGGGATAATTCCTCATTGTTGAACCAGGTGGGGGTTGATCTCAGCTGTCAAAGTATTCAAATGTTAAAACCTTACATAAAACCATTATAATCAAAGTTTATTACATTGCGATAAATCATGATTAACTATTATGATTAAAATAATCTAATGAAAACTTAATTAGGCTCTAACACTACTTTCTTACCTATTGGTGTTGCATTTAAATTTGGAAAGCATTTTTTATTTTTTTCTCTTAACTTCTCAATTAATCATGATTAAATGGTGTGATTAATGTCATCCTTTTTTAAACTAACCTATTTCAGTCATGATTAAACTATGTGATTTATTTATTCGCTAACCTAAGTTATTTTATTTCAGCCTAATCACCTTTAAACAATGTGATTAAACTAACTATTCTACTTCTATTACAATGTGGAATTTTAACTAGCAACACATTTATTCAAAAATTTCTAAGTTTTTAACTGATGCATTATTTATTTATTTATTTGAGTACCATTTTGGCTTTGTCACTCCTATAAACTTTCTATTTTTATGGGGTTTTTTTTTCTTTTTTCATTTCTGATGTTTTTCTATTTTTTATTCTTTTCACACACACACACACATATTTATCCCATTTTGTTTATGATTTTCTTTTCTTTTCATTTTTCTTTTTGAAAATAAATTTGGAGAATGGAAAGTTATTTACAACATATCATATACAAAATTAAAACTACAATAAAGTCATCCTATAAAATATACGACTCTAACATTGGATGAAATGAGGATGGTAATCTCCTTGTGAGGTGCCAAGAACATTGTAGATCAGTAGCCTAAATCCATTGGGCATACTATATTCATTTTTGTAAGTAAATCTTATCCATCTGTTTTCAGTTATGTATGTGGGAAACAAATCATTACATTCTTAGGGCCTTCTCTTCGGGCTTCAACTTGTGATGAAAACTGTCCTCACTCTTGGAGTAAAAGTAAAATGATTATAAACTAAAACTAATTTAAGGCTAGAAGAAAGTAATTTTTAAGGATTCTGCGATTCATAGGTCCACTAGGTAGTGTTTCTTTCTTCTTTAAGTCCTTCAAGAAAAATGCATTCTTACCTCCGATAGCTTCAATTTTGTATGACCCTTTCCATAATTTGTCAAATTTCTATGCTTGACTTTAACTTCATTCCTTGAATCCCATTTCAGCACTAAATCATCCATCTGGAAATCATCATCCTTTTTTCTTTTGTCATAAATCTTTTTGGAATTCTCCTAAATCAGTTGTGTCTTATTGTAAGCCTCCTCTCAGAATTTCTATAGTTGAATAGTCTAGTTAATTCTTCTCTTAAAATCATTTGTTTCCACTTGTGCTTCCTACAACAATTTTAGTACAAGGATTCCTAATGAAGTAGGAAAAATTCCATCAATCCCATATACTATCTGAAATGGAGAAATTCCAATAAACCTCTTGGTAGTAATTCACTCAGCTCATAGGGAATAAATCAACTTTTTGTGCTAGGAATTTTTATTTTCCTGTAACAATTTTTTTGATATTGTTTAATAAAATCTTGTTTGAGGACTTTGGTAATCCATTTCCTTGGGGGTAGTAGATATTGGAGTGTCCTAGTTTGATATGTTTTTTATCACAGAAGTCAACCATTTTCTTTTATTTAAAGCTTGCATCATTGTCAGTGATAATTTTGTAGGGAAACTCGAACCTAGACAGAATGTTACCCTCCATAAATTGGATAATGACAGAATTTGTGGCTTGTCTAGATGGGATGGCTCCAATTCATTTTTTAAAGTAATCGATGGCTGCTAAGATCCACTTATGTTACCCTGATGAGGTTGGATGAATTTCACCTATGAAATCTAGACCCCATTGTTGGAAAGGGACTTCAACTGAAATAGGCTTTAATGGTAAAGGTAGAAGGTTTTTCCTACATTCAAAAATTTGACATTGTTGGAAAGAGGTGAATTTCTTATGTACATCTATAAACAAGATAGGCCAATAAAATCCAACTCTTAAAATTTTATTGGTTGTGGTTTTCGAATACAAGTTTCCTCCATTGTCTCCTTCATGGAATTCTTGTATGAATTTATCTTCTTCATATTTCAACAAATAGTTTACAAAGATACCTCCAACATCATTCCAATATAAAATTTGATATCAAATATAGAATTTCATGGCTTGAAATTTGAGAAATATAGCTTTAATCTTGTTAAACCATGAGGATCTTCTAAATTTTGTAGTGCAAAAATTATGTCTACATACCATGGTGAGGAAGAAAATTCTTCTGATACTTGTGATGTCTCCATCTCTTCCTGATCATCAAGTGAAGAAACAACATTTATATCAAGGGCATGAAAATTTGATTCTGACATTAGATTGGCCAATCGTTGACCCTTAATGAGCTTGGTTGGTCTTATCTCTATGTCATACTCTAGGATCACAAAAATCCATTTCCCTCTCCTTCCATCTAGGTCAATTTGTGTGAGGATACTACTTTACCACAACACTTGGGAGAAATGCAATGATATGAGAATGTAATATGTAAACCCTAAATTCTTTTAGTGATTTCACCAAAGAAAAGGCTTGCTTATCCATGATGTTGTACTTTAGTGATGCATCTCTCAAAGCTCTACTAAAGAAGGTATGGGTTATTCAAGTCCCTCACTATTTTTTTTCAATAAGACAGCTACAATAATATGCTCAAATGCAAAAGAAAAAATCATAAAATCCTTAGTAAAGTCAGGGCTTATCAAAACAGGAGTAGTGGTTAAAGCTAATTTGACTTCACTAAAATATTTCTTGGCTTCAATATTCCACTTAATCTCGGTCTCTCTTTTTAACATGTTTTTAATTGATATTAATATTTCAACCAAGTTAGGGATAAATCTCCTAAGGAAATTTATTCTATCAATGAAGGATTGAACTTATTTGTTATTAGGCTAGGAGGATCAATTTGTAATATTCCCAATTTTCCAATAGTTAATAGGAATATTAGAATTCTTAATTTTCTTGCTTAGTTAAGTAAATAAAAGGGTGGAGGGACCCATAAACCCCATAGATGAATAAAATCCACTTTTTTTGTGTGAATGTGGGTTAATTAGACAGTAGATCGGCATTATGGAGTAGTGGAGCAGCTTATTAATGAAGGAATAGTGGAGATCACGCAACATAAATGAGGAATATCATGAAGATAACGGAGGATTCAAAGTAAGATCATGGAGGAATACAAGTAAGATCATAGAGAAATAATGATAAAGTGATGGAGGGAGTGGTGCACTAAATGCACACATGATGGAGGAGTGGAAAGTAAATGTAGAGATCATGGACATCATGGAGAGACAGAGCAGTCTTCATGGAGACTAGTGGCCACCTATGCAACGTATCTATGAGGTGGGCCAAGGCTAGGGAAGGCTCACAATCATATAAGGAAGGTAAGGGCAGCAAATAAAATGAGTCTTTAATTTGATATTGTATTGTCATTTGACATTCTTTTGCATGCTTCAGCTATTTAGCTAAGTCTATTGTGTTTTTTAGCACACGGGTGTTCCCGAGCAAGAATCCCACCCTTATCAATGAGGGACTTTGAGTGCCTACTCTGGGAAGGTTTGTTTGAGTAGAAATTCATCATCTAGAATTGGTGCCACATCTAGCCCCTCACTGCAGCACATACAGCTTCAGGAATTGCGCATTCTTGTCTTAGGGTTTGAGAGGAGAAGGTAGTTCTTAGCATTTCAGCTAAGGAACTAGTGGAGGGATCATTCCCTTCATCTTGTGCTTCATTTCAGTCTTCCGAGATCAAAATTTCTACATCTGACATCAGGTCATCCTTTTTACACCTCCATGTAGCAACAGTTCCTTTAGGAATTGCGCAGTTCAGTTAGGTAGATCTAAGGGACGAAGGAAGTCCCACATATTTTAGCTTTAAATCCAGTGAGGGGTCTTTCCCTCACTTTTGAGAGATCATTTCCATCAACTGTGAGCTATACTTCATCACCTAGTAGCAGGCTACAACTTCAGCCCTCTTGACAGTGCAGTTCATTCCAGCAGTTGTGCAGTGTGCAACTGCAACTTGATCAGAGGAAGGAGGAGCTAGATATCAAGCTTCTAGCTTTGAGATCAAGAGAAGGACCATCCCTTAATGTATTGAGTTGATTGGGTGTTGTTTCAGATGATAGATCATTATTTCAACCCCATATCAACAGTTTTCTTTAGGGAGTGTGTAACTCAGCCAGCAGGGGTGCAGCGTGCAACCTAAAAGGGGCCGAAAATCCAAATTTAAATCTGGCCAAACCACTTCTGGGTTCAATTAGAATCCATGGTTAAAATCCAGGATCATTCTGATCACTCCAAAAACCTCTCACACATAGATCTTCTTCACAGTAGCAGCAATTTCCAGTAGCAACAGTAGTAGCAACACAACATTTCCAGTGCTTGGTTTCTTTGGTGTATTTCAGCCATCTTGTGGCTTGAGTGCATTCATTTTCTAGCACTTTGTAATTTCATTGCTATTGATGTATAATGATATGGCTCAACTTTTTCTGCTAATTTTTTAATGTCTTGATGTTATATTCCGACATTTCCAGCATTTTACAATTTTTTGCTTACATTCTGGTTATTGCCTAGATTGAAATGTTATAAATGTTCTATATTCTTGTCTTTTCCGTTTTGGAATATTACACAATTTTTATTATGGCTTCAACTCTGTTGGTGTCAATTCTAATGCCTTCTTTGGAAATGATGTGACCTAGAATGTTTCCTTATTATAAACCAAATAGTGTTTTCTAGGGTTAAGAAAGATACCAAATCTCCTGCATTTTTCAAAAAAATTCTCAAATGTAGCAAGCGTTCTTCATCTATTTTTGAGAATACAGTAATATCCTCTAGGTATGTTAGAATGAACCTGTCAATTTCATCAGCAAAGGCTATGTCCATTGCTCTTTGGAATTTTTTCCCATTTCTCATAAGGCCAAAAGGAATTTTCACATATCTAAGACTGCCCCATGGGATCATAAATGATTTTTTTGTGTCCGTCATCAGGATGAACTAGAACCTGGTTGTAACCCTAAAATACATCTAATAAGGACATTTTACTGGAACCAACTACCTTTTATAATATGTGATCCATTTTAGGCAATGAATAGTTGTCTTTTAGTGAGACTTTTGTTAAAATTCGCAAAGTCCACAAAGAGTCTAATTTCACCTATTTTCTTCCTGGTTGGTACTAGGTTGGAAACCCATTTTTAGAAGCTCAATGGTAATATGATTTTGGTATTGTATAGTTTCTTCACTTATTTCTGAATCAAAGCCAGAAATTTTGGATTTACTCTTATTAGGTTTTTCTTGAAGGGATTTTGGTCTTCTTTGATGGGGATGGTGTGCCTAATAATAGAAGTATCATAATATTTTAAGTCATCATAACTCCATGAAAACACATCAGAGAATTCCTTAAGAAGTTCCATGTATTTCTGCTTTTCTTTTGGGAATTTCTTGCATTCCAATGTTATAGTCTTCTACATTATCACCCACAAGTTCAATTCTTTGTTTTTTTTCCACGTCACTGAAATGAAAAATTTCTTCCAATGGCACAATCCTCTTGGAAACACATTGAATTTTAATTGTAAAATTTCTAGATATTTTTGGTTATCGTCATTTTCATTTAGTTATATTTATATTTTTTTTCTATTTACATCATTATAACTATCATTATATATGTCTATATTCACACAATCAAATTAATCTTTCATCTATAAAAAAAATTCAATTTTCTCATCATTTCTGAAAACTTGCCAAAATATAACATTGTCTGGGAAAACTGGCCTATATTTAACTTCCACCACATATTTTTTATTGGGGTGAAAAGGAATTTTACAAGTACTAGCTGAAATAGCCAAAGCATAAGCTAAAATATTCTCAATCCCAGGGATAACAAACAAATCATATTCAGTGAAATATTTCAAAAATTCTAAAACTGCATTCTTATAAGCTCTTAATCTAGGGTGTTTAGTGGCACATTCACCCTTGATTTGTTTGATAATGAGCTCAGAATCCCCATGCAAAAAAATAATTTTAGCTCCTAATATCTATAAAATATGCAGTCCTAAGATCAAAGCTTCATATTCTTCTATGTTATTGGTATACTGAAAATTTAGTTTATAACCATGTCCTTTTCGACAAATTGGTTGATGAGTTCATGACAAAAACACCAGCTCTTGAACCATATTTACACACAACTCCATAAAAATACATATTCCAAAGAGATTCTTCCTATATTTATTTATTTTCATTTTCAGTTATTTGATCTCTTTTGGTGGGTTCAATATCTTGTTGTGAAACTTCCTCTTCAACCAGTTTTTCATTGTACATAATGAATGAATCTAAGTCAGAGTCCAAATAGTACAAGGGGTAGTTGTTTGGTTTATCTTGGCTACTGACCATGTATTTCATCAAATTTTATCTGTATGAAATTCTTTTCTAACGAAATACATGGATGGTGGCATATGTCATATCCATTTTCAAAGTACCTTGTAACTTTACACCCCATGATCTTGATAGTAGCATCCCATACTTGGGAGGTATGTCTACTATGACAATGTCCATGACTATACTTTCCACTGGTATTTGAATTAAAGTGACACACATGTATTTAATTGTCCTTACACATATCACTTTTATAAAATCAAAAGAATATAAATATTTATATGGTCTTGTGATGTCTAGTCCTAGTTTTTCCATGATAGCCCCGGGCATTAAATTATGGGAAGCACCTGAATTAAACATTGAGTTGTGTAATATTTTTTCATGAATGTTTAAGCTAGTGTGAAAAGGTGGAACACTTCCATCCTCGAATTTTCCTTAGAAATCAGGTCCAAATAATAACTCAGGTCGATCATCATTTAAATTAACCATGTATGTCCTTTCTTATATCTTGAAGGCTTTCATGACTTGAGTCTTATAAAGATGTCTAGTTACCAGTTTGATCAGAGGAATGGAATTTTCACTTTAGCCAATTCAATTTCAATGTTGAAGGATTTTTGTGATTTTTCAACCTATTTGACATTTACATATGGTTTCTTGGTTGTTTCCTTTTGAGGGTCAACTTTTCTTCGACTAGTTGAAGGAGTATCTAGTTTTTTAGAGATTTCCTTTTTAGGGTCTGTTTTTGTTTCACTGGTTGTGGGAGTTTCTTTTTGAGTTTTGTTAGGAGGATTTACAGCTCCTTTATTTCTCCTTAAGTTTTATTTATTGTGTAACTCCGCCATACCATTTTGATATCCTTGTTTGTATTCTTCAAATTCTAAAGGGTCTTGTTCTGGTTGAGATAAAACACTGATATTATTATTCTTTACTCAAGAAGATTTGATCTATCTAATTTATTCAAAATATATTTAGCTAATTGTCTTTAGGTTCCTCTGTTAACTCAGTTTCTTCATTAACATATTTTTCCTGAAATGGAGTCCTAATTTATTGTTGATCACCAAGGCCTCTCTGTTCTATTTGCTTGATTTATGGGGGATTTCTTCTGAAATTAGGATACTGAATAGGAGGATCTCCTTGATTTTCCCTTGGAGGAGTTTTGTCAACTATGCTCATCCTATCCATCATTATCTCCATAGTTTTTACAAATGTATCCAACCTAGCATCTGAAGAAGAATAAGTTGGTTCTTATTTAATTTGGACTTTCTGTTCAGCTTTCAATCTAGCTCTCTTTACTAACAGGTTTTCTTCTACGCTAACTTAATTCCTCCACATTTCTTCTAAGATGGCAGGGTTTCCTACCCTAAGTTGGTAGGCCATATCAGGATCAAAACCATCTGGAAACTTCAATAAACTAGTCTAGGAGGTGGTTGTATTGGAGTTGGAATAGAATTACAAACACTGTTGAACCTAGTATAATCATTCTCGATGGATTCTCTTGGAACTTCCTTGATACTCTCATATTCAGCTAAAATCTAGAGAGGGTTTTTCTTGACTTCCCACCTTCTAAGAAAATTTTCATGAAATTGAGCTAGGTCTAGGATGGAGGTAGCTCTTAATGATTTAAACCACATATTAAATTCTCCAATGAGACTTTGTGCAAATAACCTCATCCTAACATCATCTTCATCAAATTATTGTAATTAAAAGTAATCATTCATTTGATCTATTTTTTGTTGAGAAGTCATTGGTCCAGTGCTATCAAACTGAGGTATTTGAGTTTGGTAACCTTGTGGAATGGGATTAGGTTTCCTAGGTTAAATCAGGGGAGCATAACGACTAGCCCTAATGGGAATATGGGGATGAGAGAAATTTGTAGTAGTAGGAGGTGTGGGTATATTTGGCATTAAAGGTGAAGTTATAACAGTTTGATATGTTGTAGTGGAAACTGTAGGAATGGTCAGAACTAACTGAACTGAGAGAAGAACTGTTGTGAGGAATTAATGGAGGAACATCACCAATAGGTGAACTTGGTTGAGGAATAGGAGAGGATACAGTAGAAGAAGGATTTGTTGATCTGGGAGATTGATGGCCCTGAGATTTATACTTAGTCTGATCTGAATTATGAGATGGCTCAGGTCCTTATCAACAATAGTTCTAGGTACGAAGCTATCATATTTACCTCTAAAATTTTTTTTTTCAAATGCAAAATCAAATTTTGTGTCTTCTAAGGTAACAAAATTTTCAGGAAGAAAATTAACTCTTAGAAGAAGACTTTCACTTGATTCACTCTCAATTGCACTTTTCTTCCTAATTATTTTTTCAGGATTATATACAATTTCTGGGGGATCTGGATCTGGGTTTGATCTAGAGTATATTAGTTTAGAATCCAAATCTACTATAATATATTTAAATATATCTAATATATACAAATCTTGAGTGGGAAACAACCTTAAATAGGATCTATTTATTAGTGACAAACCTAGAAATAGCTTTAAGCACTAAAATGAAAATTTCACCAGGGAAATTGATTTTAAATGAATTTGTTTGAAGTCCCAAGTGGAGTTGCCATAATGTTAGCACTTTGTAATTTCCTAAGGTTGTGAAATAAATTCTAGAGGTAACCACATAACCACTTTGGAAGTTGGGATCTAGCCCTATCAGCTTCAGAAAGGGATCTCTCTGTCAGATTTAAATTTATTGTTTTTAGAATTTTAGGCTAGATGTTGTGATCGGAGTTTAATTTTTATATTTTTTAGGTTGGAGCGACAAGGGAAAGCCATTGGGAAGTAGAGTCAAATTAGCATGTAGTTTATTTATTGTAGAAATTATAAACAAATTTAACAGGGAAAGGTAGGAAGACTTATTAAATCCAAAATTCTTTGTGATATGGTAAAGAAGGATGTAATATCCCCAAAATGGGACTGCTAGCAAAGCATGTCTGAAAAAAGAATTATTCAAAAATGGATGCTACAGAATCTGAAATCAGCCCTTGGATCCCTTAGATAGGATAATATAAGACCAAAATCCAAGAGGATATTAGAAACAAATGAAACTAGGTGAGGTAAACAGACCTCCCACACCTAGTATGGCTCGAAAATTGCCTAAGGAAGGGACTGTAGCAATATTTAACAACACTACTCAGAAAATAACACAGTTCAACAGAGTAAGAGAAGGAGACCAATATGGAGGTTTAGAAATATATTATACATCATCAAATCAGATTTACAATGTGGCCCATACAATGTACAAGATAAATATAGAAGACTTTTGTGAAGAAAACCCTCTAAAAGAGGTGCTGCAACAATTTATTTCAATACAAAAGGTTTGAAAACGTTATTTTATTGAGCATACAGCAGTTGTAGGTTACAACTTAATCTAGAATAGATCTGTGTATAAAATATTAGTGTAGGAATTTACAGGGTAAGTTTTGTAGATCAAGAACCAAAGGTCACCACTCACAAATAGATCACAAATCAATACACCAGTATAATCATGTGATTAAAACCCTCAAAGAGGGAAACAATCCACGACCTAAGCCAACGCAGCCACTTCAGGAAATTTATTAATAGAAAAGAAAAGTTATATATGTTTCTCTCATAAACGGTTACCGGAAAAATGACCCTCCATGCTCTTTAAATATAGATCATGGACCAATCGGGTGTTAAGCCATGAATCAAGTGTCATTAATACCAAGGTGAGAGATAACCATGGGGTCTTCTACAAATCGTGATGATAGGATTATAAGTTACAAATGTACATGGTAAGAAAATACACTTTACCTAACTCTACACTACAATTAAGTTGTGCTATTTCCTATGCCGGAATGTCTGTCCCCCTTAAAAATAGGTGGGATAGGGTTGAAGGGATGCTGAGAAGTGACAAAGGAGGCTGTTCCTAGCCTTCACAAAATATCCTAACATCCCGCCTTAAGAACAAATTGGGATAGGATTGAAGGATTTACAAAAGTGACACAATAGGAGAAGGAAGGAGGCATTAGAGCCTATCCCCCCTTAATGACAACTTTCCTGAACTCCAGGCATGGATCGAAGTTTGGTAAACTTTGCTTCTGTGAGAGCCTTTGTAAAGATATCGGCTACTTTATTCAGTTTGGAGGTGAGTCTTTGCCTTCGAAAACTATGTAGAGTGTGATGAGCTTTGGTGAGTTATACATGCTGGAGTTCAGCTGTAGCTTTATGGGTGATGTTGAACTGGATCTTTACATAGCTAAATGGCACTCTGATTATCACACCAAAGTGTCGTTGGATGTTGTTGATGAAGACCAAATTTAGATAGGATCTGATGAAGCCACATGGCTTCCTTGTTAGCTTTAATGGCACCAAAATACTCTGCTTCTACTGAAGAAAGAGGTATGGAACTTCGTTTCTTACAAGACCAAGTAATAGGTCCTGAACCAATAGTGAATACATATCTTGCAGTAGAATCTCGATCATCAGGGTCACCAGCCCAATCAGAATCAATGAAACCAATCAACAATGGAGATGCTCCTACACTGTAACGAATACCGAACTGAACTATACCTCGAATATATCACAATATTCTTTTAGTTGCTTTCTAGTGATTTTCATAAGGTTGGTGCATAAATCGAGCAACAAGACCAACGACGAAGAGGATTCGGGATGGGTGTGGTTGGGCTAAAGTTTTGTGAGTTGACGATATAAGGTAGCATCAACTTTAGGGGTAGTACAGTTGACTAAAATCTTGACGCTAGACTGAAAGGGAGAAGGGGCTGGCTTATAGTCTTCCATGTGAAAGTGGTGTAGAAGATCACATGCATACTTGGACTGAGAGAGGGTAATGCCTTCCTTGGATTGAGAGAGGGTAATGCCTTCCTTGGATTGCAAGACTCGAAGACCAAGGAAATAATGCAAGTTTCCTAAGTGTGTCATTTCAAACTTCTCTTTGAGGCTAGACTCCACATGGTTTATATGGTTTGGATCACTACCGGTAAGGATAAGATCATCAACATAAAGAAAAAGGATGGTGAAGGACTTACCCACCTTCTTGGTGTAGACAGTGTTGTTAGAATGAAACCTCGAAAATCCATTATCTAATAGAAATCTATCCGTTTTGGCACACCAAGCCCGAGGTGCTTGTTTGAGACCATAGAGAGACTTCCTAAGGTGACAAAAAAGGCTGGAGTATTTTTGGATAAAGCCAGGGGGTTGTTCCATGTATATTTATTCATGCAAATCTCCATGTAAGAAGGCGGATTTAACATCCATCTGATGGACTTCCCATTTAAAGGAGGTAGCAAGGGAAAGAACAAGGTGGATAGAATTCATTTTGGCAATAGGGGAGAAGGTTTCAGTATAGTCAATGCCTTCAATCGAGAAGAAATTATTGGGGTCCAAAGTAAGAAACTCATTTTCAAATTTGATGGGCCACGGTTGAATGTGGATCCAAAAACATTTTTAGCTTTTCCAGGGCTTCATCGAGGGTGTCTGTAATATTCCAAAATTTGCAAGCAAGGAAATTGGAATATTAGATTTTGATATTTTCACCTAGGAGAGGAATAAATGGGAAAGGAGGCCCATGAATAATAAAATATGAATAAATTCCACCTTAGTAAGGAAAGAGATCACCTTAGGAGCTGGTTTTACACTTCCAAGTGTGAACAAGGACAAATTAGATGGATACATAGTCAAGTTTGACTAAGTCAACATCCATTCTTGAGGAGGAAGAAATCACTCAAGTAAACTAGATCAATGTGAACAAGGATCAGCTGAGACACACATGTAAGAACTATATTGAAGATCCCTTTGTGTGAACAGAGGCATTGCAGGTGGATTAGTTCCAGTTGACCAAGTCAACAGCGCTGCCACAAGGAGGGAAGCTAGCTAGGGCGGTGTAATTTTGAAAGAGGAAGCTTCATGAGGAAGTCATATCAACATTGTGTGGGGTCAAGGGTGAGGAGGCTCACCATAGATAAAAGGAAGGCATATCATCAAAGGAAATTCATTCATGTATTCAATTATTTTGGTCTTCTGACCATTTGCATGCTTTAGCTGTTTAGCCGGAGTTGCTGCACTACTTAGTGTGAGGAATTCCTGTGTGGGAATTCCATCCTCTCTTTAGATTAGCTTGCTTAAGGGATCAAAAGGGAGTGATTTGATCCTAATTTAAGTATTTTTCTTGGGGCCATTCATCCATACTCAGCCACAGCATAGTCTCCTTCAGAAAACTGCGTCCTTTATGCAGAGGCAGCAGCAGCAGAGTTGTACCCTTTGATTGTATGCTAATCTTTGAGGAGGAGGTTTTTATTTCCCATTTTATGTATTATTCAGAATTTATATGTCATATTCAGTCATGTTTAATACAATTTTTCATTAAACTATGTTATTTTCTGTAGTGCTTATTTGTACATGCATTTTTCCCGAAACCTTTGCCGGGTGTCTTTTTCTTTGTATAAATGATGTTAAATCTCCATTTCTCCATTGTTTTATTAATATAAACTTCATATCAGACTTATTTCATCATTTTCTATAGAAACCTTCATGGGAATTATGCTTTCACAGTATTCAGAAATTCTGTTGTAGAGAAGTCATGGGATCGGGGTGTTTTTAAGCAGTATTGAGCCGGGGAGATCTGTTTAAGGTAGCTAGTTTCATTTGTTTCAACTCAAATTCTACAAGTGGGTTATATATGATCTAAAATAAGGGATCCAAGTCCTAGTATCTACTTTTATTGCGCAATTTGCTGAATATAGTTGTTTTATGCTCTATATTGCTGCATTTCCCTACCCGAGAAAGAGAATATATATCATCTTCTTGCTGAGGTTCTTTCATCTTCTGGTATGATGTTATTTTACATCTAATGAGCTTCTCTACATTTCCATGCTCATGATTTTCTGAAGCTCCACATTGGTAATAACTCAAATTATTCCCAATAGTGTAGTTGTTCCCATTTTAGAACATTATAGTGGTATCAAAGCTACCATCTTGGCTCAGCCTATGGATTTCAGATCCAATCAGAAGATAAGAAGAAGAGGAGAAAAAAATTATGGAGAGGATGAGCTTACTGTCATCCATTTTCAGATCTAAGAATAAAGAAGAAGAGAAATGCATTGAAACTCCAAGAGGGATTCAAGGAGGAGAGAGTTGCAGTGAGACCTCTAGAAGCTTTCAAGGAGTTGAATATGATGCATGCACTTCCTGTTCTCATAGAGGAAATGGATATCAAGGATACCACTTAGAGCATGAAATCCTGAGTGGGTATTTGGCAGAATACAAGTGCCAACCTAGGGCTTCCAAAGAGACCCTAGATTTTCCTCGGTTTATTCAACTGAGCGAAGAGAGAAGACCCTGCAACAAGGGATAGATTAAAGGCAATAGATTCCTATTGTCTAAATTTGATGGGTCAAATACAGCAAGAGCTTGGGCAAGAAAGCTTGAGGCATTCTTCCTACTTCATCCAGTGGTAGAGAGGGAGGTAGCAGAAGTTGCAGCGCTGCACCTGGAGGGTTTAGGGTTCACTCAAGAGTTGATTAGAACCTTTGATGGAGAAATATCAGAGGCGAGAAGGCCCACACCACCATGGGGAGAGACAAGTTGCAGCGTTGTCACAGCCTTGGAAGAGCAGCCTTCTACATCAGCAGTCAGGGTAGCCATTACATTGGAGGGAGGAGCCTTTACAGCTCTACAAGAGGTTCTCACATCTCACCAAGGTATGGGAAGATTTCCACTTTTAATTATTGCAGCAAATATTTCTAAAAATGATGGAAATATATCTTCATATGGCCCAGGATCCAACATTACTACTAAGATAGAGCAGCAAGATTGCACTGCGATGTGCAAGCTTGAAGGGTTCAAGGGAGATTTGAACCATTAACCTCATGTATCACTGATGAGTTACACACAACCCTTGAGGTTGGAGTGTGATCTTTTGGAGGATGGAGTGAACTTTGCTCCAAAAAAAATTCATGCGGGACCAAATGGAGATAGCGAACACCCTGAAGGAGGGTTAAATGCTATCGGAATTTAGCGGCAGGAGGCTTTGCCTTCAAACCACTTGGATCCTCATGGTTTCAAGATAATCATTGATGAGATATATTTTCTTGAAGGTCTCCAAGGAGTTGCATTTCAACATCCCGTGAATTGCAAGGAAAAAAATATGATCTGGGAGGATGGTAGCCTCTTTTGTGTAGAAATTATATAACTTATGTGTTATATGTCCAACATTCTCCTGATCTCATACTATTTCAACTTCATGCAAAATATAGAATCTATTCCACCATTGATCATTTGCAGAAATTAAATCAAGATTGCAATGCACACATGAAACAATAAAAATTCACACACATTAACACAGTTGTTTAACGGGAAAGCCTGAAGCTGAAAACCCCAACTATATTTATATAATATATGTCATAGAGATCATGTAACAATCCTCATACAAATCTTATCATATCAAGCTCTCAATACAATACAATCGCTACACACTAATCAGGCCCGATCTTGCAAATCCATGCATCGATCTTTGCCACCTACTAGCCTACCTCTACTGCACAATCCCTGCTGAATAATGGCTCTAGATGAGTTCGAATTTCTCCAGCCTTTCTCATGCAATCCTCATTGGCATCTCCACTGAATGTGTGGTGCAAACAATGCAACATTATAGTCACACTTGCTCTTTCACCAATCTCTCCACTGAGTCTCCACTGATCTGTTCTGCACTGTAGTTAACTGTTGTCTCTGTCTAGTTAAATAATGATTTATTATTTAGTCAATTAATTTAACTAATTAATTCACTCAACTCCACTAAAAGTATCAATCAGTTAGAAATATACACAATCAGTTCAACTGTGTTTAACTCCACAAGTGTAGTTAAACTAGAAACCAAATCCACCAACTACTTCTCCAACTCCACCAAACTCTGCCACTTGAGTTCTTACTGAAGTCCTCCATGCATGAACCACCAGTAGCTCTAGGAATTGCGTAATTCCTTCAGCTAGATGATCTGAACAATATGTTAACTGAATGTCAGTGCTCCAAGAGAATAAGATAATGTTTAGAGTCCAAATATTTTTAAGAGCTAATAATATCCGACATATCTATTTTTAGACTAGCAGTCTAAAAATAGACTCTGCCCAATATGTCTAAAAATAGAAGTCTATCTATTTTTCCAACTTGACCGACCATCCACAAATAGCATCCTGCAACTCATAGAATATGATCGACATGTCTAAAAATAGACATAGTCTAAAAATAGACTTTGCGCCAAAAATAGCCTGCGGGCCCACTTAGTGAAGGCGAGTCTTTCCACTAAGCTCATCATCTTGTTGAATCTCAACACTCCCTCTCAACAAGATAAGTATTATCTGCCACCCTGATCCTATCTCTATGGTATTCGAATTTGCTCCTGGTGAGCACCTTCGTCAGAATATCTGCATCCTGATCTTCCGTAGGAATGTAAGAAATAAACATGATCTTCCGCTACACACAATTTATGATATTATGGTACCGGATGTCAATATGTTTAGATCTATCATGAAATACTGGATTAACCGAGAATTTAATGCAACTCTAATTATCACAATATATCACAGTAGGATCAAAATGAGAACCGAACAAACCGACCAGGATCTTCCTCATCCATATAGCCTCGTATGCAACCAAAGTTGCTACCATGTATTCAGCCTCTGCTGAACTAAGTGCCACGGATCTTTGTTTCCTACTGTACCAAGAAACTGTTGTAGATCTGATACTAAAAATCCCTCCAGATGTGCTCTTTCTGTTCTTTGGGCTTCCTGCCCAATCTGCATCCGTGAATCCATGCAGCTTCACCTCATCCGACTGTCTGTACCACAATCCATACCTAGATGTGCCCCTGAGATACCTCAGGACATGCTTTCCTACCTTCCAAAAGATCTTGGTAGGCTTCACCATCGCTTGTGAAAGTTGGTTCACAACATAGCAAATGTTCAATCGTGTATTGAATAAATACATGAGCGAACCAACCAACTGTCAATAAACAGTGGCATCCACTACCTCTGCCGATGTAGCATCCTCCTTCCTCCAACCACCAGGAAGAGGAGTGTCGATAGGCTTGCAACCTTGCATGTGAAACTTCTCCAGTATCTCTCGGGTGTACTTTCCTTGATACACAAACAGTTCACCTTTCCGCTACCAAATTTCCAATCCTAGGAAATAATGAAGGAGGCCCAAGTCCTTCATCTCGAACTCCTTTGCAAGATCTGCCGTGCATGGCTGTATCAACAGTTCATCACCCGTTAGTATTAAATCATCTACATAAAGCAAAATGATCAAAATCTTACCCTCCACCACAATCTGGTATAGGTTTGGATCTGCCTCACTCTTGGCGAAACCAAGTCCAGTGAAATAATTGTCTATCCATGTGTACCAAGCACAAGGTGCTTGTTTCAACCCATACAACACTCTTTTGAGCCTGCACACATGCGACTCGCTGTTGAAGATTTCAAATCCTTCAGGTTGCTCAATGTACACCTCCTCCTCAATGATTCTGTTGAGGAATTTAGTCTTCACATCCATTTGATGAATGTGCCAACCCATCTGCGCTGAGAGAGCAAGGATGGTCTGTATGGAAGAATACCTTGCGAAATGTGCAAAGGTTTATTCATAGTCGATCCCCTCGATCTGTGAGAAGCCCCGGGCAACAAACCTTGCCTTATACTTCTTAATGCTCCCATCAGTAGCTTGCTTCACTTTTTAGATCCATCTCAAACCTACCACTGATTTCCCTTCCGGCCTTGGGACAATCTCCCATGCACTGTTTCTGACAATCGAATCATACTCTTCCACCATGGCATCTACCCATGCAGGATCCTCCATAGCTTCCTCAAAAGAGGATGGCTCCGTCACGATATACTTGCTCATCAGAGCCATGTATCTAGTAAATCAGTCAGGTGACTGTCTCTATCTGCACTGCGATGTAGGAACTCCCACATTCTGCACTGCATCAGGATTCAGTCGCTCAACTTCTGTAGTGCGCTTCCACCCTCTGATGTTTGGCGCTGCATGAGTGGTTTCTTCCACTCCATGAACCTCATCTTGTGGCTGATCCACATCTTGAGGCTCATCTTTAGGAACAAGTAGCTCCTTCTCTGCATGCAAGTGTAGCTCCCTCTCAAGCGACAACTTCATGGCTTTCTCCTCATGAAATTTGATATCCCGTCGCACGATAGTCATCTGACTGTTTGGAAAATACACGCGATAATTATGGGGTGTTTCTGTGTACCCTACAAATATCCCAACCTCTGCGGTCAGCTCCATATTCTTTCTAGCATCCTTCATCACATGAATGTAAACAGGTGAGCCAAAAATCTTCAAGTGAGAAATATTAGGCTTCTTACCAGAAAACGCATCTTCGGGTGTACTCATTCCAAGTACTCTATGAGGAAAACGGTTTTGCACATAAACCGCAGTGTTGCATTCCTTAACCCACAAGTGTATGGGAAGTCCCTGATCATGCAACATCGCCCGTGCAGCACCCATGATCATTCTTTTCTTCCTCTCCACGACCCCATTTTTCTATGGGTTATGAGGCACTATGAGTTCTCTTCAAATTCCTTCTTTGCTACAGAAGTCTTTGAATTCGCCAGAGATGTATTCACCACCATTATCTCTCCATGAAGATTTCACTTACTTCCCCGACTCTTTCTCAACCAGTGCCTTGAATTCACAGAACTTTGAGTATGTCTCGCTCTTCTTCTGCATGAAGAAGATCCAACACTTATGAGAAAAGTCATCAACAAATATCACATAATACCTGTGCTTTGCTGTTGAAGCAGCCGAGAAAGGTCCACACACGTCAGTGTGAATTCTCTCAAGGATCGTCAAAGAACAACTATCCTTCTCATGAACATTGGTCTTCACAAATTTTCCCAAAGTACATCCCTTGCACTGATATGACTGTGCAAGTGCACCTTTGGGAAGCTCGGTAGAAATCTGCTGCAAAATTTTCAAAGCGCCATGGGGAAGATGGCCCAATCTCCTATGCCACAATTCACCCTCATCTTGGCTCACCACTCCTTCTACTTTGCCTACCATTGCAGCGCAGCCATATACCTGCAATTGATAAATATTCTTAACTCGAATCCCTATCCTCCTGGTTTGACCAGTTGTTTTATGGCATAGGAAAGCTTTTCCCTCACTAAAAAAAACAGCATAACCCTTGTATTCTAGCATCGCCATGGAGATGATATTCTTATTCAATCTTGGAACATGCATGACATCCTTCAAGATGAAAGGTTTACTATACTTCCTCTCAAAGGAAATGGTCCCGATACCAGTCGAAATGTATCTACCATCATCACCCATCTTGATGTGCACTCCAAGATCCTTTTCCTCCATATCGCTAAACAAATCTTTGTCTCCAGTCATATGGAAAGACACACCATTGTCAAGAAACCACACTGATCCCATCACACTTGAAGCCAAGCATGTGATAAAGGAAAATTCGAGCTCAAAATGTGAGGCTGAGGCCTCTTCTGCTACAGAACTAGAAACGCTCTTATTCTTATTCTTCTGTGGACAATTAGTGGTGAAATGCCCGTGCTAGTGACAGTGAAAACACTTCACCTTGGAGAAATCCTGCTTCTTGCCTTTAGCTTCGGATTTGAAAGATTTCTTCCCTTTTCCTTTCCGTGCTTTGGCAGCCAAAGAGAATTTTTCTTCATCTTCATTCTTCGATGAAGATCCATCCCTGGTACCTCGCCTTATCTCCTCCTGCACAAGATCTGACCAAAGTTGCTCCCATCCTGGCAGTTTCTCCCGTCCATTGATAGAGTCTTTGTAGCTATGCCAACTCTTAGGAAGCCCAAGGAGAACCAAGCTCACCAAGTCTTCTTCATCGATAGTAACCCCCACACTTCCCAGATCATCCATGCAGTGGACAAACTCCGTGAGGTATTTTGGAATACTATTGCCTTTCTCCATTTTTATTTTTCTGAGTTTGTCTTTAAGTGCCAAATTCCTTTGGTCACTTATGCTTTGGAACAAGTATGTGAAAGCCTTACACATTAAAAATGGAGTGGATTTCCCATGAAGGCTAGACAAAAAGTGGTCCTTCACACCTTCTAACAAAATCCTTCAACACTTTGCTACCTTCTTTTGCCATGCGTCAAGTGCAGCTGCATCGCTAGAAGCAGGCTTCGGAATATCAACATATATGAACTCATTCAAACCATTATCATCCAGCACCACCTCCATCCTGTCCTTCCATGCTATGTAATTTAAGCTCCCATCAAGGGCATACTCCAATTGCAATCCATTGAAAGAAATTTCAATGAATGCTCAACTTCGACACCAAGAAAACACTGCAGCAAATTCGAGTTCCACCGGCACAAAACTCAACCACTTCAATAATTACAATCTCCTCCAATCATCAATACTGCTCTAATACCATGTAGAAATTATATAAATTTTGTGTTATATGTCCAATATTATCCTGATCTCACACTATTTCAACTTCATGCAAAATACAGAATATATTCCACCATTGATCATTTGCAGAAATTAAATCAAGATTGCAATGCACACATGAAACAATAAAAATTCACACACATTAACACAATTGTTTAATGGGAAAGCTTGAAGCTGAAAACCCCAACTATCTGTATATAATATATGTCATAGATATCATGTAACAATCCTCACACAAATCTGATCATATCAAGCTCTCAGTACAATACAATCGCTACACACTAATCAGGCTCGATCTTGCAAATCCATGCACTGATCTTTTCAACCTGCTAGCCTACCTCTACTACACAATCCCTACTGAATAATGGCTCTGGATGAGTTCTAATTGCTCCAGACTTTCTCATGCAATCCTCATTGGCATCTCCACTGAATGTGTGGTGCAAACAATGCAACACTATAGTCACAACTGATAGTCACACTTGCTCTTTCACCAATTTCTCCATTGAGTCTCCACTGATCTGTTCCGCATTGTAGTTAACTGTTGTCTCTGTCTAGTTAAATAATGAGTTATTATTTAGTGAATTAATTTAACTAATTAATTTACTCAACTCCACGGAAAGTATCAATCACTTAGAAATAGACACAATCAATTCAGTTGTGTTTAACTCCACAAGTGTAGTTAAACTAGAAACCAACTCGACCAACTACTTCTCCAACTCCACCAAACTCTGCCGCTTGAGTTCTTACTAAAGTCCTCCATGCATGAACCACCAGTAGCTCTAGGAATTGCGTAATTCCTTTAGCTAGCTGATCTGAACAACCTGTTAACTGAATGTTAGTGCTCCAAGAGGATAAGATAATTTTTAGAGTCCAAATATTATTAAGAGCTAATAATATCTAACATATCTATTTTTAGACTGGAAGTCTAAAAATAGACTCTGCCCAATATGTCTAAAAATAAAAGTCCATCTATTTTTCAAACTTGACCAACCATCCACAAATAGCATCCTGAAACTCATAGAATATGATCGACATGTATAAAAATAGACTTTGCGCCAAAAATAGCCTGTGGGCCCACTTAGTGAATGCGATTCTTTTCACTAAACTCATCATCTTGTTGAATCTAAACATTTTGGAGGAGTGCCAAGATGGAGAATGATTGGAGGCATCCATCATTGGATAGGTGGATATGGATAGAGATACATAAGCTGAAAAGTTACTTGCAACTCTATGATACTGGGCAGCAAGAGGCAATACTACGTTGGCTACTCTTGAGAGAGCTTGGCGATCATGAGACATATCCTTTTTCCAAAGGTATGTGGGAGGAGAGTACTTGGCATGGTACTTGAATCATATGGAAAATAGTGTGGGAGAATTATGATGATGTGATATTTTCACCACCTGGGTTGTATGATGGAGGAATTTTGAGGCAGCAAAGACATTTGTTGCTTTGGAGGATTGAGAGATAGCAAGGGAAGAGTTGCTCTCACATTCTGCATGATGTTGGAATGGGAGGAGATGGAAACATTATGAGACGAGTCTTTGACATGGAACATGTCATAGATTTGAATTATGAGTTGGTAGGAGCTTATTTTCATAGGCCAACAACACTGTCACTTTGGAGCATGAGCTTGTTTATGAGGTGTTCCTAGGATCACTTCATATTTGATGCACTTGGTGGGCATAGAGGAGGTGAGATTGAGAGAGTGGTGGATGGACTCACTAGTTACTATGGTATGTTCTCCTTGACTTGGGTTTCCAAGCATAAGAAGGAATATCTTCATGGAGCATGTGGCTCATTCCTCTTCAGATGCGTATGCCATACCACTATGGAGGATTCATCTATGGATCTTGTCACCATATTGCTTCCATCACATGGTAACAACTTTATAGTTGCACTTATTGATTGTTCAACACTATATTTGTATACTCTTACCATGTCCTTGTAGTGCATTGCTCTACAAAGGGGAAAATTTCTCTTTAGGCTCCATGGACCATTTTTGGCCAACTATTATGATGGAGATAGCCATCTATTGGATGATTTGGGGCAAGTACTTTGTTACTTCTTGTATGCTCTGTTGATACACTTAGCCATTTACTACTTGCTGGTAGATGTGGTGACTTGCACAACTAGCCATCTATCAAGGAACAACTTGCCATGCTATTATCTGAAGTTGCAGTGGGGAAGAATGCACTGTGACCACTTGGGAGACTATTGGTACCTTCCAGTCTCACATATAACCTTCAGTATTTCTCTCATTATGATGCTAATCATGATCCTACTTGTTGTTATTATTCTTACCTATATGAGGAGCATGATTGGAGGAGGAACACATAGAGTGGATGTGTTCTTGGGGGAGGAGCATCCCCACACTTTCTGCATTGCATGCTCTAAGGGGAGCATGGGAGGAGACATGGCCTCTACAACAACATCTTCGTTTCTTAATGAGGAGGACCATGAGATGGATAGGATGCCATATGGTGTTAATTTCTTGACCATCATGAATGAGATGATTTGGGCCAGCTTGATGCACAACGCTGGGAGAGGGACCTTTGGAGGTCTAACTTCCTTCTTGCCATTTGAGGGTAACATGATGGCAGCCCAAGATCAGAAAATAATTTACACTTGTCTTAAGTGGAGAGGAGAGCAGCGTGGGGTAGGCTACTATGTCTACCATGATTAGAATTTCAGCCCACCTACTTTTCCGGAGCTTCGGGTGGAGGATGATCTGCATGAGTTACCATTTTGGAGGGTGGCTCATTTTGTTTGGTTGATAGCTTGGGGAGAAGAGATTCAAAGGGGGATCATGAATCCCAATTTATATCAGTCCTCATGCTTCAAGAGGACCTTCAAGTAGCCCATTGTTTCTTCCACAGATGTTTCACTGTCACATAATGTCAGTTATGTAGATAGCTTACACACTTGGGAGGAGCAACTTGGAGATATACTGATGATGCAACACCTTGATGCTTGGGAGACTTCATCTTATGAGGGTGATACAGGGGAGGAGAGGATTCTTGGTGCAGGGGTAACCCCGCTTCACCCACACTCCCAGTATGTTGGGAAAAATACTGAGAGGGGGGGGTGAATCAGTATTTACTGCATATTCAAAACTTTTTACTTTTTCACTCTCTAAAACCCATATGCTACTTTCCTTTATTAAACTCGCGTATACACGCGGATATCCTTCATGCAACTCGCGTATTAGCAGAGATCTAAATATGCAGATATTTATTAACTTAGTTCTTTGCACTATTCATTCATCTGATGTTAAGTTAACAGTAAACATGTGTAGTAACAACAGAATAGACCATCACACAAAGCATCACACATGAACACCAGGATTTTTAGGTGGAAACCCAAGTCGGGAGAAAACCACCACTGCAGTTGCTCAGCCTTCAATATTATATTGTAGAGAAAACATCTTACAACATATGTGCTGGTGCAGACTCCTACCAGCACGCAGGCACCCACCTGCGCTCGTTTACCAGCCTCTCCTAGAAGGGAGCTCTAACCCCCTGACTCGTTTACCAGCCTCTCCTGGAAGGGAGCTACGACCCCCTGCTCTCGTTTACCAGCCTCTCCTGGAAGGGAGCTACAACCCCCTGACTGAAGGCTACAACCCTCAGCACCTCTATGGACCACGTTTCATCAATTTTCACACTGGATCCAAAGCTTCCTTTAGGACATCACTTGCAGACCACGTTTCATCATATTTTCAGACTGGACCCACTCCATACTTTTAAGCACAGTCAAACATGAAAATGATACATATAACTCCCTGTCAGATATCAGTAAACCAGCAGAACAGGTCAGACATTTCTTACCACAGACTTCAGCAAACCCTAGTTTGCATACACGTTTTCCTTTCTCTGATGTCGCGTATATACGCGCTTCCGTTCAAATAAACTAGCATATACTTCTGTATAAATTGTAGAGCCAATTTCATTGCGCATACGCGCTTTCTCTTCAGCGAAGCCGCGTATATACGCGCTTCCTCTTCGGCGAACTAGCATATAGATCTTCAACCATTATAGAGCAGCATACTTCTTCAGATCAGATATTCAGTTCAGATTTACCCTTTTACTTCAGACAGATGTTTGCCTCATCTCAGATCTAAGACTTCCATAAACAGATCTAGCAGATACAAATACATTCCAGATCTAGATTCCCTTCTTCATCATTTCTTCATTGGAGCATCATACATTCAGATCTATCATTCAACTATAACCCTTTCCATTCAGATATACTTCAGAGAGAAGTATTCATTCAAGCTCAGACATCTTGAACCCACACTCATAATTTGCACAATGAATTTCTTCTCCTTATATAGGTTTACCCTTTTTCAATACCATGAGCCAAAACAATATTATGAGCCCAAAAATACATTACTTCCAATGGTATTCCTGGACGGGGTCATTTAGACGAATCATTACCCAATACAATGGGTCAATACCATGGTGGTTACCTCTGGTTTTGCACTTTATGAGCGCTTTTGCCCATACGCGACTTGGAACGTTGCTTCCCGCATGCATACACGACTTCTCCTAGACCGATCCGCGTATGCCTTGAGACATACTCTTTTCACCATAGATTTAGCACATGCTGAATTCCTTTCTTCATTGCCTTCTGTACTCACTGTAGATACATCAGATTTAGTTCATCAAGACATATTCTATCAAGCACAACTTCATCAAGTAAGCTGTCATCATCTTCATCAAGTGGGTTTCCATTCAAGGACAACACTCAGCATCATATTGCTAACAAACATCATTTCATATCAGATTTACATCATTTACCAAGTTCATCAGGTCAAGACAAACTTCATCAGGTGGTTTTCCATCAACGACAACACATGTCAACTGTCTCATGTCTTCATCTTCATTCAGTGGGTTTCCATCAAGGACAACACTATGCATCATATTGCCAACACAGTAATTTTCAAAACAAACTTAAACTGTGTGTGAATGCATTCCAAACTTCATTCCTATTCATCTTCCAATCCGAGCAATCTCATATTTTATTCTTTAACTTCTATGATGGCAGATTCAACACTTAATTCCGAGAGTGTTAATATCTCAAATCTCTGAGATTTGAGATATTAATTCCAATCTTTATAGCATGCACTATCCTACAATCTCTCAACACCCAATTGCTGTCTATCCAGTCAATAGAGTCTTCCTACCATGCGTATCAGACCCTCAGTCTTTTTTTTCTACACGCCCAATCACCATTCATATGGCCCACTTCGCATATTTGAACATTACACACAACATAATACTTTGGTTATAAAAATTATATATTAACCCACGTAATATCGCGCCAACAACCATTATATATATCGTGCTCTTAATTTATCAGTGAGGTCCAAAAATAATCCGCAACCTTAACCAACACTTTATGAACCTTAATATATCTTCCACTAGACATATATCTCCGCCTTATATTAATGACCCAATGCATTACACATATTTCCAATTTATATATTATCTCCGGATCTTATAAAGCGCCGAATAACATTAATAATCAATTCATATATGTATATAAATCCACCGGGCCCCACAATACAAAACCGTACCTCGCCTAACCTCCGCGCACCTCCATTAACCTCTGCGCACCTATAGCAAGCGCTCACTATTAGATCTCGAACCTCCAGATCAACGGTACAAATCCATTTTTCTCGGCGTCTTCGGTCGATATATAACGTGCGAAAACATAGTTTAAATGGTGGTTTTGAAACAGTGGCCTAGCCACGTGGCACATAGTCTATGGAATCGCTACGAATTCGCCAATACCATTCTCCGTATAATGGTGGTGTGGAAAATACCACTCTCCGGGTTAAACCACTGTTACTATTCCTTGGTCAAGGTTCCGCCTCTCCAGGTTCCGGTTCTTCGCACCATCTCAACGCTGGTCTCTTCACAATTCAACTTCGTTCATAATTATACAGTGCTCGACCCTCTGCAGAGTTGTAATACCATGCCACCGTTAACTTTGGTGGATCTTAATACATGACTCCGGTTAGGGGTTCAATTTACAACAAACAAATGTAGTTTCTCTATTACGCCAGATCCCACCAATATCGCTTATGCATGAATTAAACCATGCCCCTGCTGGGGCATACACTCACGGTTCTATCACCTCCCTGTCGACAATGTCAACATTATTTACATCGATTCCACTAACTGTATACAGAGCACCATTAATCCCATCACAGGGTTCTCAATTATCACGGATTCAGATTATTCTTCGCCAGGATGCATGCATATATGCTCAGAACTTAATTAAGAAACACAGATATACATTCACACATAAACTAAGTCCACAAGACACAGATATACCGAAACATTTCTTACTTGGACAATGAATTGAAATACAATTACAGACTGGCCGAATCTTCAATCTGATCGCCTTCTTCCTTTCCTATGCAGCTCTCTGCAAGTACAGGTGCAGGCCGCTTTTTTTTTACTCTGTCACAGAGGTTTTTCTTATACAACTACAAGGAATCGATTCAATTCCTTGATGACTCACAGACTCTTCAACTTCCTACAGATACAAATTAAACTAACTTCCAAAAATGACTATCTCTTCAGGTGCCCCTCAATCATACGGGCAGTTACATTTCCCTTTCTAATTAGCTAGAATAACCCGACTATGGATATTTACATGGGGAAAAAACATGAGACCCCCCGTCTAATGTTTATTTATGTAAAAAAATTGTTTTGGGTCTAATGCTCCTGCATCAATTCTCTTCAGTCCTATCCTTACAGTGTCTTGAGGACAAGCAACATTTGGGAGGGGAGGACTGTAATATTCCAAAATTTGCAAGCAAGCAAATTGGAATATTATATTTTGATGCTTTCACCTAGGAGAGGAATAAATGGGAAAGGAGGCCCATGAATAATAAAATATGAATAAATTCCACCATAATAAGGAAGGAGATCACCTTAGGAGTTGGTTTTACACTTCCAAGTGTGAACAAGGACAAATTAGATGGAGACATAGTCAAGTTTGACTAAGTCAACATCCATTCTTGAGGAGGAAGAAATCACTCAAGTAAACTAGCTCAATGTGAACAAGGATCAGCCTAGACACACATATGAGAACCGGATTGAATATCTCTTGGTGTGAACAGAGGCATTACAGGTGGATTATTTCCATTTGACCATGTCAACAACGCTGCCACAAGGAGGAGGGAAGCTAGATAGGGTAGCGCAGTTTTGAAAGAGGAAGCTTCATGAGGAAGTCACCTCAACATTGTGTGGGGTCCGAGGTGAGGAGGCTCACCAAAGATAAAAGGAAAGCATAGCATCAAAGGAAATTCATTCATTTATTCATCTATTTTGGTCTTGTTACCATTTTCATGCTTCAGCTGTTTAGCCGGAGTTGCTGTACTGCTTAGTGCGAGGAATTCCTGTGCGGGATTTCCATCCTCTCTTTAGATCAGCTTGCTTAAGGGATCAAAAGGGAGTGATTTGAACCTCATTTCAGTATTTTTATTGGGTCCATTCATCCATACTCAGCCACAACTCAGTCTCCTTCAGAAAACTACGTCCTTTATGTAGGGGCAGCATCAGCAGAGTTGCACCCTTTGATTGTATGCTAATCTTTGAAAAGGAGGTGTTTATTTCCCTCCGGGAGCTCCAATAAGAAGGCCTAGGGAAATTTTATGTATTATTCAGCATTTATATGTCATATTAACTCATGTTTAATATAGTGTTGCTATAAACTGCATTATTTTTTGCAATGCTGCTTTGTACATGCATTTTGCCGGAAACCTTTGCCGGGTGTCTTTTTCTATGTATAAATTATGTTAAACCTCCATTTCTATATTATTTGATTAATATAAGATTCATATCAGAATTATTTCATCATTTTATATAGAAAAAATCATGGGAATTATTCTCTCAAAGTATTCATAAATTCTGTTGTAGAGAAGTCATGGGATCGGGGTGTTTTTAAGCAGTATTGAGTCGGGGAGATATGTTTAAGGTAGCTAGTTTCATTTGTTTAACCTCCAATTCAGAAAGTGGGTCATATATGATCTAAAATAAGGGATCCAAGTCCTAGTATCCACTTTTTTTGTGCAATTTTCTAAATATAGTTGTTTTATGCTCTATATTGCTGCATTTCCACACCCGAGAAGAAGAATATAGATCATCTTGTTGCTGAGGTTCTTTCATCTTCTGGTATGATGATATTTGACATATAATGAGCTGCTATAAATTTCGATGATCATGGTCTGCTGAAGCTCCACATTAGTAATAACTCAAATTATTCCCAATAGTGTAGATATGAAATCGAAGGTCTTGAGAAATGGACATTCCTATCAAAACTCATGTTTGATCTTGTTTATTTTCCCATTTAGCAACTTTATCATCATCATAAGGTTTAGTTTCTTTTCCTGTGGCTATTCTATAAATCCCTTTACTTCTAAGTATATCTACCATGTGAGGTAGCCATTGGAAATAATTGGCACTGTTAAGAATAATCGGGCATGCACTTTCCATTTAAAAAAAAAAATGAAGTCGAGAAAAGCTGAAACTAATTGCTCCAATGGAAATATCTTGAAAAATTAGGCCATTTAAAAACAAATGGCTTGAAAAATGGCTTTCGGATGAAGAAGTTATGCCTTTTGAAAAATCTGAGTTGTAGATGCCGAATAGTTACAGGAATGGGATGAAGTGTAGCTTTTTCAAAAAACAGTTCCTCCCCTTTGAACAAAAACTTTTTACAAAAGAAGCTTGAGAAGGAGACTTGAACCAAAGACCTCTATTCTCATAAACTAACCCCTCACCAAGTGAGATAGTAAAAGGATCACGTTATTGTATGAAAGGAGGAAGGGGGGGGGTTGGTGTGCGTGCCTTTTCCTGCACAGAAAAAACACAAAAACCGAGAAAAAAAAATGAAATTCAAAGCCTTATGGCGGAATTTTAGATTTTCGGTTAGCCTTACCTACAACTATCACTTTTTTCACTATTTCTAATTTCTCGAGATGGCACAAAGACGCGGGGAAACAACATACGTAGCAAAAAAAAATCCCTTTTCCTGTTTCTGATTTGTCGAGATCGCATGCAGCGCACAAAAAATAGCATACACAGAGAAGAGGGTATAGATCCGGCAAATAAATAAAATCTTAATACTAAAAATAAACAGAAACAAACCGAAATAAGCAGAACTATTAACAAATATAGCTGCAAAATAGATGCTTTATACCTCCAGATCTAAACTGTCATAAATTGGGTAGCCGGAAACCTTTTTGCATGAAAATAAAGGCATTCCTCACTATAAAAGACTCCCTGGACACAACCGAGTATTTCTCCAAGCCCAAAAATGTTCAGAAATAACATATCTACAAAATGGCATTCGCATGCAGTCAAACCGACTTCGGATTTTTATCAACAACGGATGTGGCCCTCAAAATAGCTCCGATACCAAGTAGGAACTTATAGGGTAAGTTCCGTAGATCAAGAACCAAAGGTCACCTCTCATAAACAAATCAAAAATCAATACACCAGTATAATCACGTGGTTAAAACCCTCAAAGAGGGAAATAGTCCATGGCTTGAGCCAATGCGGCCACTTCAGGAAACTTATTAATATAAAAAGAAAAGTTACATATGTTTCTCTCATAAATGGTTACCAGAAAAATGAGCCTCCATGCTCTTTAAATAGATATCATGGACCAATTGGGTGCTAAGCCACAGATCAAATGTCATTAATACCCAGGTGAGAGATAATCGTCGGATCACAACAAATCATGACCATCGGATTATAAGTTACAAATGTACATGGTAAAGAAACACACTTTACCTAACTCTACACTAGACTGAGTTATTATTAACTATTTCCTATGTGTCATAATATCCTAAAAACTAGATATATATCAGATATGTACACTAGACTGTCTCTATTTTACATACCCCTTGGGGTTTTTAGCAAAACATGAAGCATATGGAGTAGATCTGAGATCTCATGCAGCAGATCTGTAGATTTCTTTAGGATTTCTGAAGCATGTATAGGAGTATTTAGATCAGATCTGAATATGACATGGATAAGAACAGAAATCCATGGATCACCATAGTGAGAGGTAGATTCCCATCACTAGAGGTCACTCCTCAAAGTTTTCCATAACTCCCTGCAACTTTCCTCTTGTAGATAACATAGTCCTAGAAGATAAACTGCGTTGTAGACTTGGTGAACAGTTTGGCTTGATGCCAAGGTATGGATCTGAAGCTCCAATGATCCAATGCACTCTTGCCAGGGGGATAGAAGGCCTTCCCACTGAAAAGAGGCACTAGAATGGCTTAGATCTAAATATATCTAGCCTCCACTTGTTGTAGCTTACAAAGACAACCAAACCCTCCATAGGATCTGGGTTGTAGTTGCAAGTAGAAGCTTGGCCAAATTCCTGATAGTGGACATGAAATGCAAGACTCCCTCAAGAGCTACTCAAAGAAGGAGGTGGGATTCCCGATCAGGAACACCCAGTGCTAAAAAGCACTATTCTCTGTTAAACAGTGAAGAGAATGAGAAATGTCTAAACAGACATGTTCTTCCAAAACAATACTTTCAACAACCCTCTTATATTGTTCTCCTCTTCCTTTTATAGGATAAGAGCCTTGCAAAACCCTAAACCATCTCAAAGGTTTAGCTCCTTTCACATGTGTAGCCTCCAACTAGAACTGCACTGTGCATCTAGTAGGTACATTGCATCTGGACAACATTTTGGATTGGGTCCTGTTCACCCAGTAAATTGTCTCAATCCATTAAACACATAAGGGTGTTTTATTAAGGCAGCCCAGATTTAGCCTTGTTCACATGGGACATTGATTTATTTTGTTGATTTAGGAGTTATATTGATTTTCCTTTACAATTTTATTCATGAAAACAGGAAGAAAAACAAAATTGAATATTCCTATTAGCTTTGGCTAATTAGGAATATTACATTCCTCCCCTCCAAAATGTTGCTTGTCCTTAAGCAAATGATAAGGTGAGTACTGCAACTCATCTCCTCCTTCATTGGTGACACAAACAAATGATAAGCTTCTAACATAAGCTAAGTGATCACCAATTGATCCATCCATGACTTGTTCCAACAATGTTCTCATGAGATGCAAACAGTTCATCACATAATGAAATAATAAATCATATGAAGCAATCATGGTTTGCTCAATGCCCTCCCTGAAATATAAGACAGAAAGTACAGGGAGTGTAGCCATCCCATAGGGCACATGCATACCTTCCCTCCTTCCTCCATACATTCCCATAAAAAGTACAAGTACATCATCAATATAGGAGATCAAAACAATGTACAAACAAACAAAAATGTGTGCACATGGAGGTGGATCATAGTCCCATATGTGGAAACAACGCAGAGCATCCCCTACCCGCATCAAATCAAGATGTGGTAAGTGGTTTTCCCACCACTTACTTACTGCCCATACCATATCACCATAGCTGCAAGTGTGAGATATATTTGGTGCCTTTGGGAAGCACCCATCATGTTGCAAAATCTCCCTTTTCCTTCCAAGGGAGTGGCCAAATTCAGAAATTTTTGTGGCCCATTTTCCATGAGATCTGCAAGATGTATCACTCCTTCTTGGATTCATGGCTTGCATATAACTAGTGAAATAATACATAAAAACAGAAAGTAAAACATGCTTTACATATGTATGTTCTTCACCAAAAGTTCTCCTTATACAAGTAGAGTGGTGTATGGATTTTTCCCTGCCTCCCAAGGGAGGAAGATTTGGCTGAAATAACTCTATCATAGAGTCTTGTTGCTTCTCCATCTCCACAAGTTTCATGCATCTTTGACAATGTTGATATAGTTCCTTTTCAAAGCCCTCCCAATAATAGCTCCTCAAGATGATGTTGTTGATCTTCATAGAATATGTGTGGCTGAAATAGAACTCTTCATAAGCCCTTTGTAGTAACTTCTCCTTGAGCTTGAAAGCTCTAGACAAGAATATCCTACCATGATTATAGATGACCCCATCAAGGATTGAATAGCTCTCCTCATGCAGCAAGTTATCAAGAATCATGCAAGTATGAAGATCCTAGGAATATTCCACCAGCAGTTGGGATTTCCAATAGGGATCTAATGTGCCCAACAATGACAATGATGATAATGTGTCCTCTGAAGTTTCTGTCATGTTTTTTTTCTTCTCCTTGACATCTCCCATGTCAAAAGTGTATGTTGGAAAGCCAAGCTTCCCATTTCTCTCTTCCTTGACATCTCCCATGGCAAAGGTACAAAGTGGAACGTTTCCATTCCTTCCTTGTTGCACTCCTTGCACATGCACATGCTCAAAAGAAAATGGAATTTCTTGGAAGTTAGTCTCCCATGGAAGGCTATCATCTATTCAAAACCTCCTTGGTTTTTCCAAAGTATGCATGTGTGATCACCATCTCTCATCATGTATGGAGGAGGATCCTCCAAACAAGTTTGTCTTATGATTCAAGGATTTCCTTCCTTACTTCATGATGGTGTCATCCCTCATTCTTGCAGCATATTTTCTCATCACAGTATGAGATGAGAGAATGGATAATGATGTTAAGGGAAAAATGTTTTTCCTCCCCTTGTACTTTCCCCATACTCTTAGCGTTGTAGCATGGTTTTCTAGTGCTCCCTTCCTCCTTGGATCTATGAAAGGAGCATCAATGCATGAAACATATTTCATCAAATCTGAATCAAGTGATCTCCCAAGTGGTATACCACAAGATAATGATGTATCATGGCTCATTCCCATGTGAACAACAGATGGGAACATGTCATGACTGCTTCCACTGTGCAAATCCATCTCTGATTTCTGTGTGGAAGTACCATGATAATGGGGCATTGGAGCAACTTCACCATATTTTTATTCATCACCCACCTTATGCAATATCTCATAGTCTAAGGTGCTCCCTTTATATGTATTTAATTCATGAACACCCATCATCTCCTTGGTGTCAAGAGTCTTGATCACAAAGGATTGATCTTATCATAGTGTGTGTTCCCAAAAGTGGATGCAATGTTGGAACACATTCCCTCCCTTGTTTTGTCTCATTTTCTATCATCATAGACACATGATGCTCATCTTATTCATGTATAGGATCCTTAGGGCCTTCTTGCAAAGATACAAGAGCCCTCTTAGTGGAAGCAATGGCTTCATCTCCGTCTCTCAATAAAAATAGATCTCCTCTTGCTGTCACAGCGCTAGAGGAACCTTTCAGCTCTTCTTCTTTCCTCTCCTCATCAATGGAGTATGCCTCATCAATAAGAGATCCTTTCTCTTGATCTCTCCTTGAAAAAGGAACACTCATGTCTTCTTTGTGAGAAGAATGTTCTTGCTGAAGTGGGGCCTTTTCCCTTGGCAAATCATGTAGCAGATCTTTAATGCCTTCAACAATGTTCTAAAATGGAGTTATCTTCATGGATATTTCCATCTCATGCAAAGGTTCTGATCTCTTGGGCTTAGTTTTTTTTCCAAAAGAAATTTCAGATGGCATATAATCAAATATTTTCACTAACCTCCTAGTGAACTTTGCATAAGTGGAGATGTTTGCACTTTTCAATGCAGAAGACTCAAATAACCACCAGGCATAAGCTTTAACTTGGAGGTGCAGCACTGCTAATCTTATAGCTTCTGCTTCAGAAACTTGATGTAGCTGGAAATATGTGTCAATTTTCTTTACCCAAGAGTTGGCTGAGCTCTCAGGTGATCCATCAAATGTAGGTAGCAAAGTCCTACCCAAAGTGGGCTGCATGCACCCTCTTCTTCTTTTGTATATGCTGGATATTATTTCTTCTTTGAGTTGACAGAACTCTGGGAAGCTTAGATGCTCTTTGAATATTTTATACTGAGATTCATATTCTTGGAGATAGTCACCAAGAGTCTCCTCTTTTGGTGTCTCTCCTTCTTCTTCTCCTCTTGCAAGGAATGTAGGCATGCTACAATGTTGTAGATCAAATTGTGTGGCTAAATGCTCACACACATCATATGAAGTACTAGGGCTTCCATCATGTGAAAACCTTTTCAAAATATCTACTTGTCTTTCATTCCTCATTCCCCTGATTTCATTCTTCAACTCATGCATAGTTTGGAACAAAGTTTTTGAGAATTCTTTCCCTTTCAATATTCCAGATAAATGGTTTGGACCCTTTACTTCTGTGTCTTCAGTGTAACCATACTTCTTCATCAATATTTTCTTTCCATGAAAATACATATTGGCTCTTCAGGAAAAGCAAATCACAGGATGTGCCAAGATGATTACTCTGATACCACTGTAATATCCCCAAAATGGGACTGTTAGCAAGGCATGTCTGAAAAATGCATTTTTCAGAAATGGATGCTACAAAATCTGAAATCAGCCCTTGGATCCCTTAGATATGATAATATAAGACCCAAATCCAAGAGGAGAACAGAAACAAATCAAACTAGGTGAGGTAAACAGACCTCCCACACCTAGTATGGCTTGAAAATTTCCCAAGGAAGGGACTACGGCAATACTAAACAATACTGCTTTAGAAATAACGCAGTTTTAGCAAAATGTAAGAAGGAGGCCAATATGGAGGCTAAAAAATAACTTATACATCAGTAAATCAGATTTACAATGTGGCCCATACAATGTACAAGAGAAATATATAAGCTTCTGTGAAGAAAACTCTTTAAAAGAGGTACTGCAACAATGTATTTCATTGCAAAAGGTTTGACAACGTTATTTTATTGAGCATACAATAGCTGTAGATTACAGCTCAAATCTAGAACAGATCTAGGTACAAAATATTAGATCTATATCAAATCTGTACACTATATTGTCTCTATTTTACATACCCCTTGGGGTTTTCAGCAAAACATGAAGCATATGGAGTAGATCTGAGATATCATGCAGTAGATCTACATATTTCTTCAATATTTCTGAAGCATGTATAGGAGTATTCATATAAGATCTGAATATGACATGGATAAGAACATAAATCCATGGATCACCACAGTGAGAGGCAGATTCCAATCACTATAGATCACTCCTCAATGTTTGCCAAAACTCCCTGCAACTTTCCTCTTGCAGATAATGCAGTCCTGGAAGATAAAATATGTTGTAGAATTGGTGAAAAATTTGGCCTGATACCAAGGTATGGATCTGAAGCTCCAATGGTCCAATACACTCTTGCCAAGGGGATAGAAGGCTTTCCGACTAAAAATAGGCACTAGAATAGCTTAGATCTGAATAGATCTAGCCTCCACTTACTACATATTACAAAGACAACCAAACCCTCAACAGGATCTATGTTTTAGTTGGAAGTAGAAGCTTGGAAAAATTCCTGATAGTGGACAAGAAATGTAAGACTCCCTCAAGAGCTACTCAAAGAAGGAGGTGGGATTCCTGATTAGGAACACCCAGTGCTAAACAACACTATTCTTTGCTAAACAACCAAGAGAATGAGAAATTCCTGAACAGACTTGTTCTTCTAAAATAATATGTTCAGCAACCTTATTCTATTGATCTCCTCTTCCTTTTATAGGATAAAATTCTTTCAAAAACCTAAACCATCTCAAAGGTTTAGCTCCTTTCACATGTGTAGCCTCCAACTAGAACTGCATTGTGCGTCTAGGAGGTACATTGCATCTGGATAGCATTGTGGATTTGGTCCTATTGACCCAGTCAATTGTCTGAATCCCTTTCACACATAAGGGAGTTTTATTAAGGCAACCTAGATTTGGCCTTTTTCGCATGGGGCATTGATTTATTTTGCTGATTTAGGAGTTATATTGATTCTCCTTTACAATTTTATTCATGAAAATGGGAAGCAAAACAAAATTGAATATTCCTATTAGCTTGGGCTAATTAGGAATATTACCAAGGAAATATTAAGAATCCAATAAACATAGAGCAGTTAAGCATTCTATTGCTTAACTTCAATGGGAAACATTGATTTCATTCATAAGCCAGAATTGAGTGTATTTAAAAAAATTCAAATCCTTATTTTTCTTAGAATAAAATAGATGTAATAACATGTGATTGAATAGAGAAAGGGAAACATTAACAAAAGAATAATAACATCACCAATGAGTGTGACACAGGAATCCTGAAAAAATCTCTTTATTTCTGAAATTTATCAACTTGAGCTCAATGAACAAATTCACATTCAATACTAAATTTCTTCATACAAATTCAAAAAATTAATCAAAAATATCTTGAGTGAAAATCTCAAGATTTTTTACATAATATCAAAAATTGTTTACAAAAATAGAGCAAGAAAAGAGGAAATCTAAAACTTGTGGGAGATATGATTCTTATGTCTTAATATGTTGTCCTTAATGGAAACTCTCTGGTAAAAGATGGAGTATATGTTTTCTATAGAAGACTAGTAGTTTGCAAAAGCTCTATCAGAAGAAATGTGTAATTTCTAGCAGAAGATTGGTTAATATTCATATTGCAAGTTCTATACATGAGTTTGTACAGGCCAAGTCACGTATACACGTAGATAAGAACGATCCAAGTTGCGTATGCCTTTTGTGCTCTAAAAATATGATACCATGAGGCTTTACCATGGTATTAGCCCACAGTATTGAGTGCTGTGTCATCTATATATTTTTCCCAAGAATACCATCGATATTTGTGTGGTTTTGACTCATGGTATTGGTAAAGGCTAAATCTATATAAGGAGAAGAAGATCATAGTGCAAAGGTGTGCATGTGTAAGGGTTGTCACTGAATACTTCTCTATGATGTATACCTACATGGGATGAAATTTGTTTTATTGGTAGATATGAATCTATGATGCACCCTTGGATACAATGATGGATTAGGATCTCTAGACCTGAAATGACTATGTTCCTGCATGATCTATTGAAGAGATGATTAGATATGTGATTTGGTGCATGTTTTCTGAATTGAAGTGAAGAAAACTGGGTAAGTTCTATAGATCTGACACATTCTGTAAAGTTAATATTTACAGATCTATACGCTAGTTCGTCTTGGTAAAATCACGTATATACGCGGATTTGTCTCAGAAAAGGCGCGTATGGAAGTCAGGGTTTTCCGAAGCTTATTGCAGAGGTTTTTCTGTTTATTGCTGCTATATTTGTGTTGTCTGTCATTGAAGTCTTTATGTATATTTGGGTTGCTTGAATGTTGTATATGCTGCTAAGTTGATTATGTACAAATATTATAAATGAGTGAGTAAATAATTTTTATGATGTCTGACTGATCAAGGATTCTATAATATTGAAAAGATATATGACTGAAAGCCTATGATCTAGATCTGAGACTGACCATATTCTGGAGGATCAATATTCACAGATCTATATGTAGGTTGGTGTGAGGGAAAGCGCGTATACACGCAGGTTCAGTAAAGAAAAGTAGCGTATGCATTTTAACATAATGAATGTTGAGGGTTGAGTTTGATTTTTCATACTGACTTTGAAATATAGTTTATTACTGTGTTCTAGTTACAATGATCTCACTATTATGACTGAAGTATTGGGTGAAGTCTATTATTGTTGTTCTTTATGAAAAATTGTGTTGAAGTTGTGTGATCCAGTATGAAAATTGATGAAACGTGGTACGGTGGTTCGAGGGTTGAAGCCTTGGTGTGGAAGTAGAATATTTCTAATAGTAGAAGGTAGGGTGTTCGATCGAGGTTGAAGCTCATTCTAGTAGTGGTAACTAAACCAAATTGAAATTTGTAGCTCCCTTCCAGTTGCAGCTGGAAAATGAAAGAAGGTTGTAGCCTTCTGCAGGTAGATGCCTGCGTACTGATATGAGTATGCATCAGTACAATATTGTAATCAATCTTCCATATAATAAATATTGAATACAGAAACGACAACAATGGTGGTTTTCTCCTGAATTGGGTTTCCACCTTAAATCTTGGTTTTCATGTGTGATGATTTATTCTGCTATTACTACACATATTTACTTCTTAACTAATAGATGCATAACTGATAAGCTGAGTTAAAGATTGTTTCTGAAAGTTTTTCTATCATTAAAATTATATTAGTATACGCAAGTTTATGTTGATATTTGCGCGTGTATATGCGAGTTGGGTTCATTAAATCTTCATATGGAATTCAGTAAAGAAAAAGTTAAAATTATCAGTAAGCTCTAAATACTGATTCACCCCCCCTCTCAGTATTTTTCCCAACAATTGGTATAAGAGCAAGTCCTTCTGAAGGAGCTTAATCGCTAGAAGGAAGATCAGCTAAGATGAGAAATCAAGATGGGACAGCATCTATCAGGCCTCCTCTCTTCAACAGAAATAATTTAATCTTCTAGAAGACAAGGACAATATCCTATCTTTAGTCTCTTGGAGTAGATGTATGGGCTATAGTTGAAGGAGGTTATAAATATCTAGCACCAGTTCCAACAGATCTAGCCGCAAGAAAGAACTATGAAACTAATGTAAAGGTGGTCAATGCATTACTGGGAAGTTTGATTGAATCATAATTTTTCAAATTCATATAGTTGAATACAACGAAGGAGATATGGGATAAGATCATACATTATGCATGCAGTTGGGATTGTTGGATGATTCCAAGCTAATACAAAAGAGTCTCACCTTCGAGTTGTAAAAGAATATTAAGATATCTGAGGACTCAAGACTTTGGTCTATGGTATCCAAATAATTTTGATCTCACTCTTCATGCTTACATAGATACGGATTGGGCTGGAAATGTTGATGATAGAAAAAGCACTAGTGGTGGTGCATTTTATATGGGGCCCTGATTAGTATCTTGGTTAAGGAAGAGACAAAGTTCTATTGCCTTATCTATAGCAGAAGCAGAATATGTGGCTGCCGCATCATGCTGCACACAACTCCTTTGGATGATGCAGACTCTACAAGACATTCAAATCAAATTTTCACCTCCCATATCCATTTTATGTGATAATAAAAGTTCCATTAGTATCTCAAGGAATCCTATTATGCATTCCAAGACCAAGCACATTCCTATAAAGTATCACTTCCTACGTGAATAAGTGCTTGAAAAAAAGGTTAAATTGGATTATGTTCCTCGAAATAACAAGTTTTTGATATATTTACTAAGTCTCTTCCCAGGGAAGCATTCGAATATCTCAAACAGAAGTTGGGAGTTGTCTCTGCCTCTCTGATCAAATCTACTTAATTTCAGAAGTTTAAATTCGATACCCTTGTTTCATAAAGGCAAATCATGTATATACCGGAGTTTCTGTGCATAAAACCACGTATGGGTTTTGCTGACAAAAATTCTCTGGGTCAGTATTCAGAACATTCGTGGTGCCGTTGGGTAATCTCTGTTGTTTTTCCAGTATTCATCTTTCTGTATCATTCTTTGATATTTATCTCCTTGATGAATATTATTTGATGAATTGGTTGTTGAAGGTGTTCAGGATGCACAAGCTTAGGGGGAGCACCTGCCTTGTTGAAAAGGATGCATTGTTGGCATTCTGATTGGCTTTTGATCTATGATATCTCTCTTGAGATTTTTTTGGTCCTGATTATGAAAATTCATTTCTGTAATTTGATGAAAAGGGACTGTTGATACCCATGATGTAAATTTTTATATTTAGTCATGAAAGGACCTGTTCAAATTTGTAAACCCACTTAGTTGGGTATTTGAGTCAATTATGTAATTTGACTTGGTTGGATCATTGATGTAAGTATGAGTCCTTGGTGATAGGAAAGGTAATCCTCGGTTGAGTTATAGAGTCTAAAAAATCTGTCTCGAGATTCAGCATGAGTACCTTAGGGGGAGCATGGTCAAAATAGTGCCATTTTCCCTTTATGACAAAGGGGGAGAGTATTTTGGGTGTTTGAATAATGGTTATGTTTAATGTATCTCTCTATTGTGGTGATCAAACACCATCATGGTTTCCATCATGTCCAAAGGGGGAGCTTGTTGGAAATATGATTCTTATGTCTTAATATGTTGTCCTTGATGGAAACTCTCTGGTAAAATATGGATTATATGTCTTCTGGAGAATATCAGTAGTTTGCAGAAGGTATATCAGAAGAAATGTGTAATGTCCAGCAGAAGATTGGTTAATATTCATATTGTAAGTTCTATACGCGGGTTTTTACAGTCCAAGTCACGTATGCCTTTTACACTCTAAAAAGATGATACCAGGGGGCATTACCATGGTATTAGACCACAATATTGAGTGTTGTGTCGTCTATTTGATTCTGTCCAAGAATACCATCAACAGTTGTGTAGTTTTGGCTCATGGTATTGGTAAAGGCTAGATTTATAGAAGGAGAAGAAGATCATAGTGCAAAGGTGTAGAGGTGTAAGGGTTGTCACTGAATACTTATCTCTGAAGTATATTGGCATGGGATGAACTTTGTTTTATTGGTAGATCTGAATCTATGATGCACCTTTGGATACAATGATGGATCATGATATCTAAACCTAAAATGACTATGTTCTTGCATGATATATTGAAGAGATGATTAGATCTAAGACCTCGCACATGTTTGCTGATGTGGAGTGAAGAAATATGGGTAATTTCTATAGATTTGAAACATTCTGTAGAATTAATATTTACAAATCTATACACTAGTTCGTTTTGGTAAAAACGTGTATATACGCAACTTTGTCTTAGAAAAAGCGCATATGGAAGTTAGGTTTTTCTGAAGCTTATTGCAGAGGTTATCTGTTTATAGCTGATGTATTTTTGCTATTTTTCAATGAAGTTTTCATGTAGATCTGGGTTTCTTGAATGTTGTATATGCTACTAGGTTGAAAATTTACAAATCTAATTAATGAGTGAGTAAATATGTTTAATTATGTCTGACTGATTAAGGGTTCAACAATACTGAAAAGATATATGTATAAAAGCCTTAAATCTGGTTCTAAGACTGACTATATTGTGGAAATCAGTATTCACAGATCTATATGTAGGTTGGTGTGAAAGAAAGCACGTATACACATGGATTTAGTAAAGAAAAGTAGTGTATGCATGCTAAGATAATGAATTTTCAAGGTTGAGTTTGATTCTACATACCGATTCTGAAATCTAGCTTATTACGGTGCTCTGGTTACAATGATCTCACTGTTCTGACTGAAGTATTGGGTGAAGTTTATTATTTTTGATCTTTATGAAGAATTGTGTGATCCAGTGTGAAAATTGATGAAACGTGGTCTGCATTGGTTCTGAGGGTTGAAGCCTTCAGTGTGGATGTAGAAGCTTTCCACCAGTAGAAGCTGGTGTTCTGATTAGGGGGTTGAAGCTCCCTTCTAGTAGTGGCTAGTAAACAAGATCAGGGGGTTGTAGCTCCCTTCCAGTAGTAGATAGAGAATGAGATAATGTTACAGCCTTATGCAGGTAGATACCTGCATACTGATATGAGTCTTCATTAGTACAATATTGTAAGTAGTTTTCCATATAATAAATATTGAAGACAAAAATGACAGCAGTGGTGGTTTTCTCTTGAATTGGGTTTCCACCTTAAATCTTGGTGTTCATGTGTGATGCTTTTGTGTGATGATTTATTCTACTATTATTGCACATATTTATAGCTTAACTATCTAATACATAACTGTTAAGTTGAGTTAAATTTTTTTTCTGAAATTTAATCTAAAAATAAATTTATCTCAGTATACGCAAGTTTCTTTTGGTATATCCACATGTATACGCAAGTTGGGTTCATTAAAGTTGTGTATAGAATTCTGTAAAGAAAAATTAAAAGTTTTCGGTGAGCTATAAATACTCAATCACCCCCCCTCTTAGTATTTTTCCCAACAAAACGAATGTGGCTTTTGGCTCTATTCTTGAGGATGATTATTGATGACTAGACCTCAAAAAGTGTTGTGTTGTTTTCCTTGTTGTTAAGGATGAAACTGTTTCACCCAAGTAACTCACATAGTGTTTCCCATCAATCTTCACTTGGGATAGAAAATTTTATTAATTTTCTATATGACTCATCTACATCTGTGTACTTCTGGAAGGTAGTATTGATGATGAAAAAGTGCTTGACCTCATGAAAAATGAATAAGTACAATTATATGGCCTCCATGAATGCCTTCCTTGTGATGTTTCCTTTAATACCTACAAATATTGATTTATATTGGGCAATAGTACATAATTTCTCCTGATAATATTTCAAGCTAACCATCTTGTCTCATATCCCCATTAATCCTGGCAGCCCTTTCATGTTGAGCATATAAAATTTCTTAATGAATCTTTGAATGTTGGATTCCAGATTGTTCCATTTCTTATCTAGTTGTAGCTTAAGGTTCCTTTTAGCATGCACTATCTTCACCTCTAGTGTGGTTTCTGTCTAGTCTTGAATTCCAAGATCGTCTAATTCTTCTATGGTTTTGAAATTTAAGATTTTGATAATTGTTGTTGCTTCACTAGGTTTCTGTCCAATTTTATTTTTTAATCTCTTTCCTCAATTCTTTAGATTTGTGTATTAATTCTTGTTGCTCAAAAATAATTTGGATTGAAGGCCATATTTCAGTGATGGTTTCATTTGCCTCTATCCATATTCTTTCTTTCTCCCGTGTCAAAGTTTGTGCCATGGTTGATTCACTTTCCAGTTGTTCAACTCTCTAAGTGAGCCTATGATTTCTTTACAATAATGAAACGTAATAAATATCAATCATTAATTTATGTTCTTGTAGCGTTTTAAGTTGGACCTTTAGTTTAGAAATTTCTTGCTCTTGAATGGACAAATTTTCCATGGATTTAAATAGCTCACTTTAAGGATATATAGTCTATGCTAGTGTTGAGGTTAATGTAAATGCCCCTGGGGTTTTTTCAACTAATATGGGGATTGATGTGAGTGGAACTATGGCCAAATGTTATGACTGTTGATTCTCTTTGAGCAGTTTCTCCATTTCCACTTCCATGTCTCTAATATGGTTGTTATGTTCAATTGTTATCTTGAACATGTATTCCTTTTGCTTTTACATTTCTCCAACTTCCTTGCCTTACGGATCTTTTATTGTGGACAACTTGAGTTGCTTCCTCAATGTTGTAAATTCAACATTTTTCCTTTTCATAGTCTCCTCTGCTACCTTTACATCACTGTTATTGTATCCAAGCTTGATCACCAAGTATTCCAGTGACTCGATCTTGGTATCCTTGGCTAAGGATTAGATCATTTCAGCTCTAAGTGTGTTTATATGTTTTTGATTGATACCTACAATTTGGAGGCTGACATGGAAACATTAGTTAAAGTAGAATACATCATCTCACTAGTTTTCTTATGAATATCCATTGGATCAATTGGATTAATCTGCTCTTCATCAAAGGAAAATGTATATTCTTTTTAATCTTTTGTTGTCTTTGGAATTGGAACCTATGCTTTAAGAAATGCAATTAGCGTTTTCCCTTTATCCGTATCAAAGGATGAGAGAAGCATGTGTTGTGAGGTAGTTGTTTTCTTCCATAGTTGGGTGTATGTGTTCAATATTAGTAGTTCATTCCTCTGTTTAATTTCCTTGTAGTTGGAAAAATATTAGGATCAGCTGTGTCCTAAGTTAAGTATGTCATTTTTGTTGTATCCGGAGGATCTTTGGATGTTGATGAAGAGGGAGATCCTGTGAAAATGTCATCCTCCCTTGTAGAAACATGAGGACCTATCATAATTATTATTTCCAGCTCTTCACTTCCCTGCTAAAAAAATGGTCCAAAGTTAGTCTTTTGTTTCTTCTTATATATCAGGAAATCCTTATATCCACTTTCTGTCACTTGAGAATATTCCTCTTGATCCCTTATCCTTTTCTCCTATTTTTCTGGAGGTGTAGGAGTCTCAGAGGTGGTTTTGGATATGATTTGTTCTTGAGCCTCCTGTAGTGTGTTATCCTCCCACTGACCCTGGTTCATAAATTTCTTTATCTTTGGCCTATGAGTGTGGGTGTAAGGAGTGGTATTTTTCTCCGCTCTCAACTTTGAAATTAGGCTGAAAGGGTCATAAGTCCAAGTTAATATCAATTTCAAATTCATTTTCTTCAAAATAAAATATGCCTCTTTACCAGTTGTTCTGGTATTGCAAACAAATGCTCCAATATGTGCTTTGATTTTTAATTTTTCCTTCTTTTTAGTTGCAAAAAAATGTAAGTAATGTATGCGTATCATTTTTCTTATGTGTTATAGTGAGAATAGTCTCATGGGAACAATTTTTGGAAGTTTATTTGGTGGAAATTCACACCCATAAACTATGATCTCTATGTAGTTTTGGTATAAATACCAATCACATGTTTTCACCTCGTGACTAAGATACAAGACTCTCTGAATCTCTACTCCTATCCTAGGTACCATATTAGTATTTAGCAGATAACTAACTATGTAAATAAATTGATCAATATAGCCTGCAAAGGTAAACTCACTGGAAATTTTCCTCACCAAGGAGGTCGAATGTGTGACTAATTGTGAATTTTCCTACTCATCCAACTTCTGCAAACAAAATGGAAATCTATATGCTTGGTGATAAACAAATAGATAAACTAAAACATATGTGTATTTGAAATCTCCCTCTATAGGAAACTTTAGAAACTGATCATGTATTGCCTCTGCAATGAACTCTTTGTAATTGAAAATTGTAGGCTTTTCACTAGTGGTAAAAATTGATAAGAAACCAACAATGGCCTCATCCACCCATTGATCAGAGTGGTAGCTGAGTATGTATGAGATGATTGTGATTGTCTGCTTGGTTACTATTGGATCGGTTTACTAGGTAGACTAACACAAGTATTTAATTATCAATCTGGGTTTGTAAAACTTGGAAGTGTGTCCAAAATATATGGATTTCAGCTACAGTCAATTTTAGAAGATGAATTATTTAATTTGAAGGAAATTCATATTACAAATATAAAAATTAACTGAATAATTTCTAAAATATGTAGTAAGAAGAAGAAGAGGCTCCTAACTTAGGAGAACGAGGTTGACCTTCTCTACAATACTAATTCATGAAAAAAAATAAAAAATCACTAATGAACAATAGTTTAAGATGCATAAAAGAATAATATAAGAGACTCCTAACTAAGGAGGTCCTTGTTATCCTTATTTATAAATTCATTCATCATTAATTCCATTGTATGAAAACTAGAAATTCAGAAAATCACTTTAAACAAGAGCAAGGAAGATGAATTCTACTTTCTGTTATTTGATCCAATAGAAGGAGAGTTTAACTTAAACATTGGTTTGAACCTTCATATGCAGATTAGAATTTACATTAATATTCATCAACAAAAATAATAGATAATCATACATCTAATTAACTGATTTAAACATGAAGCAAAACTAGTTTAAGAAATTTCAGCTAAATTAACCATAAAGTGCACTTAGTTCGGTATGGGGGACCTCCACCCTTGCCTCACACACTGAAAGTACTTCTCAACTACTGGTACTTATTCAACTCTCATGCATAAGAAATGATAAATTATTTCTTCAATTAAATTTATAAAATAAGAATCTCAAAGTCTCAAGTTTTTCCTACTACTTTCTTCCTACCTTGGAGAGAGAGAACACTCTTATTTACACATATGAGTTTCTTTGAAAAACAGATAAGAAACTAATAAATACAAGTCCACTTTTATTTCAACCGATTCCCATAATTACAAAATATGATCTCTACAAATCCTCACGATCTTCTCCTTGAAATGAGCTTCAATGATTATCTCCTCAAATCTCTTTGATCCCTTCAAATCCTCACACAAATCTTGGATGAGATATCCATGATCTTCTCCTTGAAATGAGCTTGAATAATTATCTCCTCAAATCTCTTTGAAATATTCCTACACATTACAAGGCTCACACAACTTCTGAGACATATATGAAAATGTATTAATTTTCTAATAATTAATCACAAATTCTCTTGAAATGCATAAAAATAAATAAATTGGAAAATAATGAGGAGACCCATATTTAACATGGAAATAGTATGATAAATAGTGAATGGAGAAACATATTATGGATAAATGTGAGGAATAACGAAAGGAAAAGAGAGTGAATGATACGACATTTTGGAGGCCAACATTCCCCCCAACTGAACTTGTTCATGTCCTCATGCAACCTTGCATGAAATTTCTTGTACACTTTTGGCTTCTTAGTTTTGGCTTTATGTGTTTTTAACAATAAATCATTCCATGATGAGAAGTTCGTGAGTAGCAGTTGATAGTTCTTATGCCATTGGTTCTTGTGTGACAACCATGAATATGATAAATGTTGGTTATTGTGTTAACAACATTCATTTTTTACTTTGTTTGCTGCAATAATATTTTAAGAATATATGCACTCGAAATGACAAGCTATCAATGTATATAAGAAGGCCTTTTTCTTCATGTTTGTACATCATGCCAGTACATATTTTCATGTTTTTGAATCAAGTGCAACAAAGTGTAATTGGAAGAGACATGTTAGTCAATGATATAGAAGATAAAATTATGAGATGGTAATGAGTATAGTCCCCCCCCCAACTAAAGATATGTTATGTTTCTGAAAATGAGAAAGGAAATGGCACATGGTGAGGGAATTTTCCAACTTCATTCATTTCTAGCAATTAAGGAATTATATGATTAAAAATTAGAAAACAATATACCTCCACTTACCCAAAGAGTTGGTGAACTATGCAATAGGAGTGTGGCAGATGTTGCTGCTGGATCATGGAAAATGTGGTTGCAGTTGCTGGATCACGGAAAATGTGGTTGCTGCTACTAGATCACAAATCAAAAGATGAAGTCTGAGTGTAGAATTGCGGTAATCTCATAAGGCTAAAAACATATTGGTGCAACTACTGATAAAGTCATGAAATGTGTGTAGTTTTCACCTGCTACAAAACCCAATGGTATAATCCTAGTCATGTGAATAAAGGTGTTTATGTCGAGCATGAAGATAATTCATTGGATTACCAACCATTAATGGATGACGTTAACCAATGAGAGGAAAACTCACCATTAATGTCAATGACTGCCAAGGTACCTAAGTACATCTTGCGAAGTGTGAATAAATGATCTGATGTCGAGCTACTTGCAAGATCCAATGATCAAGGGACATTGATGTATTCCCATGAATGTCTGAGAGAAAACTTGTTATTAGGGAATGCAAGCCTCAAGGTACTAATGAGGATAGTAGTCTCTATCCCAAATAAGGTTTTGAGGTCGATGGGTCATGACTTGTTGAAAGCTGGTCTTTAAGTAATACCACATCAATCAATGCGACTTCGTAAAAATTATTGGTAGGACTATAGATAAAATATGTCACAGTCACACAATTTTTATGGCAAGGAAAACAAGGCAATGTAGAGAGCTGGATGGTTTATTCGTAAGGCAAAAAGATGAACTCAAAAGATGGATAAGATGTATGCGACTCAGAAAAAGTAGCTATGTGTGAAGTCGGCATGGATAAGGAAATGAATGAGTGGACTCCAACATGGATGACTAATGAACTTTGAAGGAGAAATATGGGTAAACATATCGTGGCACAAAAAAAAATTTGTATAATGGAAAATGTCACGACATTTTTAATGACGAATTAGATCCTCCTAGTTTCAATGATGCATGTTTTATTGTGATTTCTGGAGATCTTGTCTTCATGATATTGGATCATCTGTGTACCTGTAAAAGCTCAGTACAAATCCTGCATGAAAACTGTGAGAGCTTTTGAAAAACTTAAATGCAAAAATGCTAGCAGCTAAATTAAATGAAATGCATCTTTCTTACCTATTTCTTTTGTGTTCAAGTCCCTTTGAAGTGAATCCAAGAAACAAGTTAGAATAAATTGTTTTCAAGAGTTATTAAACGTTCGTTTGCGATTTTTATTTTTTTGTATAGTGATAACACAATAAAGAAAATTATTATCAAAACACATTATATATATATATATATATATATATATATATATATATATATATATATATATATATATATATATATATATATATATATACTTAATCGCAGAAATGCTAGCAGTTAAATTAAATGAAATGCATCTTTCTTACCTATTTCTTTTGTGTTCAAGTTCCTTTGAAGTGACTCCAAGAAACAAGTTAGAATAAATTGTTTTCAAGAGTTATTAAACGTCCGTTTACGATTTTTTTTTTCTTTAGTGCTAACACAATAAAGAAAATTATTATCAAAACACATATTTTATATATATATATATATATATATATATATATATATATATATATATATATAAAATGGAAACAGTAAATTAGATGCCCTAAAACATATGAAAAAAAAATTGAATGCATAGATCAATAGAATCATTTTTTGTTTTTTACAATCAAACAAAAAAACGAATTTAAAAGAAAAAAAATGAAAATCTACATCATTAGAGTTTGGCAAGACAAAATTTTGCCCATTTTAGTCAAAATTTTATGGTGTCCCTAAAATAAAAATATCAAGAACTATCTAGTGAAAACATGTGTATATAGAGAACATGAAAAAACTAAATCACCACGGGTAGCTAGATTGTGTATGGCACATAATAAACCCTAAAATAGTATTAAATGCAACAGTAAATACCAATTATCACATTTCACTAACAAACCCTAAACACCAAAGAGGGGGAAAAATAAAAATCAAAACACGTGGCATTTAATTGCCAAAGGATTTCAAGAAATTTCAGCTTGGTAACTTGTTTTGCAATGAGTTGAAATATGGCCAAATATCTTTAGAGGGAAAAACCCATAGAGAATTTCTATAAATCGCCCTCCACGTTTCTTCATTGCAGCTAATGTTTTCCCCCATGACAGAGCTTTGCCGCATAACCATGGCGACAAGCTAAAGGTGAGGCACTCCTAATGAATACCATCTACTTTGGAAGTCAAATTAATATACCAGACTCGATTGAGCATTTGGCTGCATTTCTCCCTTACAGATACGATCCATTCGTGATTGATTCCTTAACATATGCTTGCGAACCAAAATGTTCGCCACATTGTGAGCCAAGAGTCTATGCAGAGCAACTGGAATTTATGGTAGCATGGGAGGATACGCAATTTGCCCCTTTTTATCTGAGAGTCTACGCTCTATTTAAATAGATTCTGAAGCTAGAGGTCTCCTTTGATTTTAAATTTCCACCAGAAAGCCTGATTTTCTCAGAAAGCCCGATTTTAAGTACTCTCCTCATTTTATGCCTTTCCTGAACATGAATTTTATGCCACGGCCGAGAGTGTCCAGTACTTCCTAATTCAACGATGGAATGAAACCTATGCACATTTTCATAGGGAGTACCCAAAGAAAAAATATTATCTTTGAATGGAATATCTTCAAGGACATGCATTGACAAATGCAATTGGAAACCTTGGCATCACAGATGCATATGCTGTTGCTCTAAACAAGTTGGGTCACAATCTTGAGAATATAGTAGAGCATGAGCCAGATTTAGCATTAGGTAATGGAGGTTTGGGTAGGCTTGCGTCTTACTTCCTCGTTTCTATGGCAACTTTGAACCTTCCAGCATGGGGTTATGGCTTGCCCTATAGATATGGTTTATTTAAGAAACGTATCACAAAGGAGGGTCAAAATGATTCAGCAGAAGAATAATAGCCTGAGAAATTCAGTTCATGGTTTTTCCAGATTTAAATGAGTTTGTGTTTCTATATATATATATATATTTTGTTGTAAAAAAAAAAAAAAATATTAGAAAGAAATTAAATTCTATTGTATTCCAATGTTAGAAAATTTTATTAATAGAAAAAATTAGCAAATGGAGACAAACTAAGAATTCAAAGATTTAATTGATTAAGCATGTTGAAAATCCTCAATTTATTCAGTCTTGAAAATGTAGTATAGACATCCTACTTTCTGATCCTTGAGATCATGTGAAAATGCAGGAGGAGAGCATACTTATTAGAAACTAAAAAACAAAAAATATCCTACCTACACTATTGTAGAAAAATAAATCATTCTCTCAAGTATAAGAGAATTTCCAATACATCCATTTACGTATTAATATCATAAATAAACTCATATCCAGGTTTGAAAATATTCTTTAAAGAATGTTTGGACATGAAAAATTATCTGATCATAAAGATTTGATGAGAAAGAATGTTGAAAAATGGAGTGTTTTGTGACCTAATGACTAGTTGAAACCAAGTTTTCAGATGATCTTTGTTTTCTTGGCTCTTGTTAATTGTTATATCACAAAGTTCTTCGTGTAGAACTTGTTCAAAATCTTGAATGCACAAGGGATTTTGTGATATATGCATGCTAGAAATTATTCAATTTTGGGTTCTAATGTTTGATATCCATCGCATGTGATCCATGACTCATTCACCTCCTCAAAAAGATAACTAGAAGAAGATTCTAAGTTTTCTTCTTGTCGATCCTCTTCATGGATGCTTTGTTCCTCTTCTAACTTTTGAAATGAAGATTCGTCCCTAGTGATCACTCTAAATTGTGGACGAGGATTTAAGAAGATCCTTGGGGTGGCATACCCTCCCTCTCTAAATGGCTTTTTTAACATCATGTTTTTTAGATATTGTTTGCAAATGGATTTTGTAGTTATTGTTTCTTTTTCCTTTGGGGAAGGGTGGGGGGGGGTTTATTTTGGGAATCTACCTTTCTAATTTCTATGTCTAAACATGAATAACCATAATGAAAATAATTTTTGTTTTATTTTTTATTTTTTATTATCTAAAAATTCTTCCTAATTGACTATATTGAAGTATGCTTCACCGACAACGACGCAAAAATGTTGGGTTAGTTTACTAGGTAAACTAACACAAGTATTTAATTATCAATCCAGGTTTGTAAAACTTGGAAGCATGTCCAAAATATATGAATTTAAACTATATTCAATTTTAGAAGATGAATTATTGAATTTGAAGGAAATGCATATTACAAATATAAAACTTAACTAAATAATTTCTAATTCAATATGTAATAAGCAGAAGAAGAGGCTCCTAACTTAGGAGAGCCAAGTTGACCTTCTCTACAATATTACTTTATGAACAGAAATAAAAAAATCACTAATGAACAATAGCTTAAGATGCATAAAAGAATAATAGAAGAGGCTCCTAACTAAGGAGTTCCTTGTTGTCCTTCTTTATAAATTCATTCATCATTAATGTCATTGTATGAAAACTATAAATTCAGAAAATCAATTTAAACAAAAGCAAGGAAGATGAATTCCATTTTCTATTCTTTGATCATATAGAAGGAGAGTTTAAATTAAACACTGGTTTGACCCTTCATATGCAGATTAGCATTTAGATTAAGATTCATCAACAAACATAATAGATCATCATACATGTAATTAACAGATTTAAATATGAAGCAAAACTAGTTTAAGAAATTTCAGTTAAATTAACCTGAAAGTGCACTTAGCTCGGTGTGGGGGCCCTCCACCCTTGCCTAACACACTGAAAGTAATTCTCAGCTACTGAAACTTATTCAACTCTCATGCATAAGAAAATGATAAATTCTGCCTTCAATTAACTTCAGAAAATAAGAATCTCAAAGTCTCAAGCTTTTCCTACTACTTTCTTCCTCCCTTGGAGAGAGATAACACTCTTATTTATACATATGAGTTGCTTTGAAAAAGAGATAAGAAACTCATAAATACAACTCCACTTTTCTTTCAACCAATTCCCATAATTACAAAATATGATCCCTACAAATCCTCATGATCTTCTCCTTGAAATGAGCTTGAATGATTATCTCCTCAAATCTCTTTGATCCCTTCAAATCCTCACACGAACCTTGGATGAGATATTTGTGATCTTATCCTTGAAATGAGCTTGAATAATTATCTCCTCAAATATCTTTGAAATATTTCTACACATTACAAGACTCACACAATTTTTGAGACATATATGAAAATATATTAATTTTCTAATAATTAATCACAAATGCTCTCAAAATGCATGAACATAAATAAATTGGAAAATAATGAGGGAGACCCATATTTAACATGGAAATAGTATGATAAATAGTGAATGGAGAAAAATATTATGGATAAATGCGAGGAATAACGAAAGGAAAAGAGGGTGAAAATACGACATTTTGGAGGCCCAATAGTTACCTCAGGGAACATAGAACATGAGTATGTATTAAGGGAATTTTTAGGTCTAAAATGGGCCTCCTAAAAAAAATGTAAAGCCAAAATAAAATTTATAAGAACCAATACGTTTCAAGATGATGATGTCAACTGTAGGGGCTGATTCACCACTTTTGGAGAAAAAAAAGTAAAAATAGTAAAAAATAATAAAATAATAAAACTACCTTTTCAACTCATATTTTCAACTTATATCCTTGATTTTTTTCTTAAATTTTGAGTATGAGTACTCGTTGGATGCAAAATCTAATTCCTCATACAAAGAGTACCCATGTTTCATACTTTTGATGGACCCTACATGAAAAATGAGAAATACATGAAAAATATGATTGCAATTATGCTTTTCATGTATTTCTTACTTTTCATGTAGCAGGGTCCATCGAAAGTATCTAACATGGGTAATACTTCGATGAACAATCAAATTTTGCATCCAACGAGTGTTTCCACTCAAAATTTGGATAAAAACATAGGGGAATAAGTTGAAAATTGAGTTGAAAAAATAGTTTTTATTTTTTCCCTCTAAAAGTTGATGATGTAATACAATCTTATTTTATTATTTCCACTATTATTTTATAATTTCCTTAGGAGGCCCATTTTAGAGCTGAAAATTCCCCTAATAGAGGGATTGTATTGAAAATTTGAGCATCCTAGGGAGAAAAAATTTTAAGATCTTGGCTCTCTTTGGAAATGTTAGGCTTTTGTAGAGTTTTGTGAGAAAATCTACTGATAGCAGCTTTGTGGATTCTAGATTTTGCACTTGAAGCATTTGTGAAATGGATTTAGCTATAATAGTGCGCAAAACTTCACCATTCCGGCTAAACGTTTCTCTTTGGTTGGGTACATAGTTGATTTGGCACCAAGAGATTAGTTTAGGGAAATAATGGGTTTGTGGGAACATGAATTACGGAAGGGAATATTACCATAGGAAAAACTCATCAGTAACGTCTAAAACCTTTTTCTTCAACCAATTGTGAATTTCGAACATTTCGAATTCAAATATAGTCTCAACAATCTTGTATTGCAAGTCGACTAAAGGTAGGTGATCAAGGTCAATGGCAGGGGAAAGCATTGGATTTTCTTCAGGTTTCTTGCCATTATTATTTGGGGACTTTCCTTTAGGGGCCATTGTTTAAAAAAAAATGATGAGGATGCTTGGATTACCTAGAAAGTGAAGCTAACATTTGAAGGATGAATTGGGGTCATTGATGGTGATATGATCACTGTTACTGGGAAATATACCAGATGTTGGTCAGCATGGAAGACTGTAAATCTTTCTTGGTCGTTTAAAACAAAGAATAAGGGAATTTTATGGTTTAAAGATGATTAATATATAAGTTCATAAACATACCACAGTTTTTTTACCATTTAATTGGGAGTGGGTCCGTTGTTGCGAGAGCGAGAATCATTTAATTGGTGTAATAGCTAGTTGGCATAGACAGGGGAGTGCCAGGTGGCAGCTTCTTATTGGGATAGGAATGGGTATCGGTAAATATTATAACGGAAAGGAAGTGGAGGAGTGGGGTTCGTAGAGACTATGTAGCAGATGGTGAGTAGAGGAGGATGGATCATGGTGGGAGGTGACAATGAGTTCGGGGGAATTGTCATGGTGGATGGCCATTGGTGCAAGAGTAACATAAGTGTGAACTCAACGAAAAACTACTTTTTGGAGGGCAGGGGGGGGGTGGTGGGTGGGCGGGCGGGGGTGCGAGATTATGTGGTGGCTCCACGTTGATTGGCGGGTCCTTATATTTCTAACCCCCCTCACGGATAGAGTGTGAGGGAGGTTGGGGGGCGGGGGGCGATGGGGGGGGGGGGGGGGTGAGGGGGGGCGCGCGAAAACAATCCCACCCTATTGATCTGGGTGGGGGTTGATCTCAACCACCAAAGTCTTCAAATGTTAAGACATTACAAAAAACCATTACATTCAAACTTTATTACATTGAGATAAATCACAATTAACAATTATTATTAAAATAATCTAATACTAACTTAATCAGGCTCTAACACTACATGCTTATCTATTGATGCTGCATTTAAATTTTCAAAACATTTTTTATTTGTTTCTCTTAACTTGTCAATTAATCACGATTAAATGGTGTGATTAATTTCATCCTTGTTTAAACTAACCTATTTCAATCACGATTAAAATTTGTGATTGATTTATTCACTAACCTAAACTATTTTGTTTCAACCTAATCACCTTTAAAAAATGTAATTAAACTAACTATTCTACTTATCCTATTACAATGTGGCATTTTAAATAGCAAAACAATTATTCAAGAATTTCTAAGTTTTTAACTGATGCATTTCTTTTTTTCTTGGAGTGGAATTTAGGATTGCTCACTCCTATAAAAATTCTTTCTTTAAGGGGTATTTTATTAATTTTCCTTTTCTGTTGTTTTTATTTTTATTTTTTTTATTCTTTTCATATATCTATCTTTTTTTTATTCCCTTTTGTTTATCATTTTATTTTTTATTTTTTTATTTTTTTGAAAATAAATTTGCGAAATTGAAAGTTATTTACAACATATTATATACACAATTACAACTACAATCAAGTCATCTTATAAAATGTAGGACTCTAACAAGACCTATGATGACTTGAAGACATTCAGCACAAAGATAATTCAACATGTCATGCCTAGGAAGGAAGGTGCTAAATAAATTCAAAAAACGCTACAGAAAATGCATTCATCCCTAGATCCAATAGTAAAAAGGGAATTAAATAAAATTCTAACTATGAATATCATTCTCCCCATTAGGCACACTAAGTAGGTTGTGAATCTGGTCCCAGTCTAAAAGAAAGATGGCAATATTCGACTATTTGTGTGTTTCAGGAACTTGAATAAAGCATTGAAGAAATATAATAATATTGTCCCACCTATGGAGAAAATACTTCAATATATTATAGGTTTAGAAATGCTACCTTTTTTTAATGGATTTTTAGGGTACAATAAAATTCTATTGTCTCCCTCAGATTATATTAAAAGCACTTTTAAAAAAAAGTGGGGAGCATAAGCATATAGAAAGATTTATTTCAGGCTTATAAATGCAGTGATGACGTTTCAAAGAGAAAATGATATAAAATTCATAGGGCTCATTAAAAAATCAATGGTCTTGTATTTGGATGATGTGACAGTCTACACCAAAAGGAGGGGTGATCAGTTGCACAACCTATGATATTTTCTTGACAAATGCAGGAAATATGGGATCTATTTGAACCCTAAAATAAAAAATTCCTAGTCACTGAAGGCTATCTCTTAAGGTTTACCTTGTCCAAGTCAGGAGTAATGATTAAACATTTTAGGACTAATGCAATTACCAAGCTGCAACCCTTGCAACAAGAAGGAAATGCAATCCTTTTTGGGAAAATTCAGCTTTTTAAAAACTTTTCATCCTTGACTTTGTTGAAATAGTGAAGCCCATAAAAGTAATGATTAATAAGGATGTGGAATTCATATGGAAGCATGAGCAAATGATAAATTAAAAAAAAAAAAAAAGTGATTGTTGAGGCACTAAGCCTCCTAAGCCTAGGCTACACCCCATCCTTCATTCTCTATACATTTTCCTTGGAGGAATGATATTTCATGGTTTTGACTCATGAATATTAAACTGATAATGAATGTCTAATCGAATTCATGAGTTTAGGACTTCAACGTGCAAAAACATTGTACCCATAAGTCAATATAAAATCCTTCATAATATTCAAGGTAGTAAAGAAATTATAGCCTTATATTCTTAAATCCAGAATAAAGGTGATTTTCCACTACCTAACATTCAGGAATTTACTTACTCAAAAAGAACTTGGAAATAAAATGACATACTAGATGACTTTGTTGCATGAATATGATCTAGAAATTAAGCTCACCAAATTTCTAAGGGGAAAATCCTATGCAAGATGTTGATAAAGAATGATGACAAGCATACCACTGATGGAGGGTGGGATGATGAAACATCCCTAATTGAAAAGGATATCTACTATATGTTGGATTTAACAAATTATTGGTATAATGAAGTTAAATATTACCCAAATTTTCATACCACCCCTAGTTATGTTACTCATTCACAATGAAGAGCCCTTAAGCTTAAATCAACCTCATATCAACTAATATATGAAATCTTGTTTCACCAAAATTATAATGGTTTCCTACTCATATGTATAGAGAAATCATACTTGAAAAAAGTCCTAAAGGATTTTCATGAAGGACCAGAAGGAGGACACTTTAAGTGGATAACATAGCCCAAAAAGTCCTTCGTGCTAGTTACAAATGGAAAAATCATTTCAGAGACATGCACTCATATGCACGAAAATGCATGATATTCCAGAAGGTCGTAGGACGAGAAATAAATCCCACACTCCCACTGTATCTAGTATAATTGAATAGACCATTCAAGCAATGGGGATTAGATATGATTGTGGAAATGATGCCCTATTCATAAAAAAAATATAAGTACATCCTTACCACTATAGACTACTTTATTAGATGGATGGAAGAAATGCCTCTCAATAAAGTGGATGAAAATTAGGTGGTATCATTCCCTAATAAAAATATTATTAAAAAGTTTGCATTTCCAAAATCTTTAGTATTTTATAATGCATTTTATTTTTCTTCTTTAAATCTCACTTAATTTTCATTAGAAAAGGGAATAAAAATTAAGTTTTATTATCCACAAGGGAATGGCGTGGCTAAGTCATTGAACAAGAACCTAGTAAATATCCTCAAGAATATTATAGTGCAACTCCAAAGGAACTGTCACAACCTCATTACTTATTCGCTATGGGAAGATATAGTCACCCATAATGCTTCCATCGAAAATTCCCCTCTCTGCATGGTTATGGTCAAGAAACCATCCTTCACTGTAATATCTTCCTACCATCCTTGTAGCTAGCTCAATCAACAAAATAAACCCATTCCCCTGTCATGTAGTAGTGCATTGACACATTTTTGGAGTTGGAAGAAGAGCATTAGAAATCCAAGTTTAGGTTCCATGAGCCCCAGGCCATAGTTAAGCGATGGTTTGAAAAAAAATAAGTTGGAAATAATAAATTCCAAGAAGGAGACTTAGTGTTGAAAAGGAAAAATGCCAATGAACAAAAAGGAAAGCACACTAAGATCCAAAACATTTGGATTGGACCATTCATGATTAATTAACCGCCCAGTTGTAGTACCTCTCTACTTGAATCCTTAGAAGGGAGATCAGAGCATCTCCCTGTCAATGTCCAATTATCAAAACATTATTTCACTTGACCACTTGTGTGGTCTTGTAACTTTTTAAATAGTAGGTTGTCTTTCCTTTTCCTTTTATGAAATTGTAGGATTTCTTTAAAAAATTCACTTCTTAGCATTTACCTTCAATATACCTTTTCTTAGCACTAGCCTTACCACACAAAGGTCCTCTTGTGGGAAGTACTAATTTTAAAATCCTGATTAATATGATGAAGATTATCAAAAGGGAAATAGTTAACTATTGAAACCGGTTCTTATCATATACCCTCATTTAATCTTTAATCTTGGATCTTACTATTGAAAAAATCAAGTATACCATTGGGATCCTTTAGGTTTTTTCTGAAGACCCTCCCTGAATTAATATAACAAAAATAAAACAAAAACTCGCATTCTCAAAATTTTCTCATGAGCATGGTGCATGAGCTTGGGCTCTTGCAAAGAAAATTAACTCCAAATATTTTCCATCGCATGCCGTTAAGGGAATTTTCTATATACCCCCCTACCTCACTAGGTAGCCTCTTATAATAGTTCATAAAACTTCCAAAAAGGGCAAACTATATTCACATATGTATAAAATTTATAGAAATTTAGAATGTGCCACACATATGGTGACTAGCATACGTGTTCAGGTAAAAATAGTTGAGTAACCCTATATGGAATAATTACCTATGGGTAAGAGGGCTCTACTCATGGTGATTTGAATATGAGGAACGCACCTTAAAACTCTTTCTTGAAAACACTATGGTTTCATTTTTGAATCAAACTTAAGGTTTTCAAGTGAAATCCTGAGTGAAATTAAGTAATCTTATATCTTTGTCCTTTTATAATTCCTAGAGAATCTACCTTCGTAAATCCATTATATCATTCGATGTTTACTAAAACTTTCCACTAGAGAATGTGGGACACAATGGGGAGAACACTTGAACTGGATAAGGCTCATATTTACCTTGAAAAGGTATTCAATATGATAACTAGATTAAAGTGATGGAAAATATAATTGGTCCTTGTTGTAATTCACCAATTATTGTGTTCAACAACCCCCCTTGTCAAATTAATTTTTTTTTGTGGGGATCATCCATTTCTAAATTCTTACTGATATAATACCTTAATTAAGCGAAGCCCCATGAAATGATACTTTATTCTTCAGCTCCTATGCCTTCATAGGATCCTATCAGAAAATTTGTAACCCTACTTACACACTCATGTATCATAGACTGGATGTTAGAACATTTTTTTATCTATTTAAAGTCAACCTATTTATTTTCCAGAAGATGATAATGCATCAAACATTTCCCCCCTTTTTCCTAAAGTGCTATGTATCAGAGATTGGAAATCATAAATAAAATGGCCATAGTAGTTTCCATTCCTATATTTTACTGATCCTCCAATAGTAACACCATAGTGGAGGAATATTCCCACCTCCACAGATTCCCCTTATCACAGATCGAAAGTCAGAGGAAAATATTACAACAAATTTTTATACATGCTAATTTCTTCCAAACTCTCACTTCTAACTTCATAGAAAAAAATATTTGAACTTAAAAAATTTCATTTCTCCATTTGAGCATAACTGGAAACAATCCCATCTCTTCTCTAAGAGTGGGCCATCCCTACCAGAGCCTTTTCTTTAGATCCTTCTGTCAAAGGTGTACAATGTCTTCACCTCAATATCCTTCTCCTATCTTGAACCCAATATTATCACTATTAGCCATAAGAACTATATGCATAGATTTACAATATTAATTCTAGGATATTATTATTCTATCTCACCGATACCTACATGCACTTGAAATCAAGTCATGCTCTCATGTGACGACCTGCCTAGGTGGCATTAACGACTAACCGCAAGTACATTAATAGTTCACCTATCACCCCAATGTTTTCTTGGTTTAATTACTACGTACTTAGGATGAAATTAAAGTCTCTATATATCTATTATTCCATTGAGAATTTTTATCAAGTATTCATCCTAGTGATGCCCTTCATTTTTGTAGTGTTGTATAATTGAATTATAATTCACCTCCATATCCTATCCTAGTACTAAGGCTTTCACCCACTAGTAAAATGATCTCTTTTACCGAAATAAACTCCACTACAAGTAAGTAATTACATTGGAATGTGTTTTAAATATTATTGCATGCAATAATCGAAGACACTAAATCAACAAGATGTCCAAAACATGCAAGGGAAAAGGGGAGAATATTAACATTGTAGAGCCCATTGTGATCAACCCTCCTGTATATGAAATATTCTATGGGGATACTAGTCATTCTGATGGAATTGATATACATCCCGATTGGGGTGATATGTATCATACCTATTCCCACTCCTAGTTTAATACACATGATGAGGACTACACAACAATGTGTAATATTATAAAGTATGAAATACATCAAATAACCACTAGGTCACCAATGATTCCATATAACAACATGAATAGGTGCATCATGACGTAGGTTGACTTGGAATAAGAGGTCATTGTCAACAATAAAGGTGAAGTCACATATTCTATAAAGGTTGATGTTTTTAGTGAAATGTACCATCTCAAGCTAGCTGAGATCAAAGTGAACAAATAATTTTAAGATTATTTCTTTGTAACCCATTCCAATTTTTAAAATATTGTAAATGGTTGTTGGTGGGATACTAATTTCTTCAAGGAATGTGCCAACAGACATTACCCAACACCACATCTGTGAGCATCATTCTGCCACCTCACAACCATGATCAATGGAATTGATTGATGTTTTGGTGAATCAAAGTACCTAATTTTATATGTCGACTTAATTGATAGATGCTTTATGTGATTAAAATGAATTCCTGAGACTAAATTGGAAATAGACTCCAAATATACCCCATATACATATTTACTGTTAATAATTATGGGAACACCATTATCACAAGTTATTTTATGGTATTTTCAACGAGTTCTTGGCCTAAACCTATAAGACCCTCTTCGGTCTATCAAAACCCATAATATCCAAAGAGGCGAGGAATGCTATCAGAGAAATATGAAATGTGTATTGTGAGGAGCGTTACACCTACATTAGGATATTTTGATATTCGTTCCCCCCTCACTTGACGCCCTAGTTGGTTCCCAAGAGTCTCATGATCCGAGAGATCAACTATTAGACTTTATGAGTTGGGGTGACATTAGCCTTGGGAAATAATAATAAGAATTATTGGTTGGGCTTCCCCATAAAAATATGCCACTACGCTCTAATGAAGTTTCCCCATGAAATAAAAGAAGGAAATAACATCAGGGAGCTCAAGTTCATCGTAAGCATCTTGATGAGGCATGATCCCTATTATGTGGTGAAAGAGCACTGCAACTTCGTAAAGCTTGCATACGTATATGAACATGAGTCTAGACCTGATAACTCAATATTACAGGATGTACTCACATACTACGAAGAGGTGAAGCTGAAAATGGAATTATAAGAATAGGAATAATTGCCACCTATCTAGTTTCTGGAAGCGGAGAAAATAAAAAAACAAAGGGAGCAGTGTTCCTTTAAGATAGAGGCACCCTGAGAGGCTAAAAATGAAGAGGAAACGCTGAAAGTTGAATCCCTCAAGAAAAACATAACTACATATGAGATGAGAGTAAAGAAAAAGAGATTGTCCTAAGCCGAAGCCTCAACCATCGAATAAATAACCATGGATGATAATGAATTGCAAATTAATATCAATGTGTAAGAAAATGATATCATGATATCCATAAGGGGAAAGAGCCACAAAATTTTCCCGAAATCCACTTGACAAAAATAAATATTGAAACCACATGCTCCAATAATAACTCTACTCCATTTAATAAAACCTAATGTTGTTATTCTTTTTTTAATAATTTTAATACTATTTTCAATAGATTTATTATATTTTGTCTACTTCCTTACAAAAGTGTCAATTAATTTTCCCTTTTAAAAACCAATCCATAACTCTATCTTATATTATAAAAAAACAAATATTATATATATATATATATATATATATATATATATATATATAACCGACTTGGGAAAGTAGTGTGGTCCATTTGAATCCCTATACAGATATATGTAGAAACATCTCACGATGAAGTGATGAGTAGGATATTTAAGATGTAATACTATGATGGGGAATAAACTAGAATCTAGTTGTACTATGACGTTGTCAAATTTCAAGATTTTATTTATAAAACCGACTTGGAGAACATAAATCCCAACATATTGATGTTACATCACGGACCCACGACATCACCTTGAAGATTCACATTCGATGTTGATTTATGTTATTAAAGGGATCACACCTTTTTAAAATTTTATCATTAATGAATTTGATTTTTTTGTTATTATTTGTTGGAAACTCATGTATTTCGAGAATTATGTAATGAGGTCATTATCCATTTATACACCATAATTCCTTATCAATCTTTGTAAATTCAAAGCTAATACACCTAATACACTTTTGATTATATTGTCAACTTGATTATTCATATATAAATAAAATGCTTTATTTTACAATTTTATTAATTTATTACAAAATTAAATTAAATTAAATTTTATATATAAGTAATGTTTACAATCACTTATGCCAATCTTTTAACATAATGATAAATAACAACAATTTCACAAAATCTTGTATCCTTCTGCAATCATGGTGAAATTGATGAATAACTCTTCAAAAATAAGGTGAGGAAATTGGCAACTGGTCCATATTTCTCTTATAAGAAGCATGGTCCATACAACATCTATCTATCGACATCACTTTTAATGTCCTCGCTTAATACTCAAAATGTATATAACTTTACTCTAATTTTATATTATTTTAGGAGAGTATAATGTTGGAAAGTCGTATAAACCAACTTTACCAACTTAAATGTAAAGTGATGAATATGTAAATAATTGAAAGTTGTTTAGCTCCCTAGTAAGGAACTCGATGGTAAGGTCTTATTATTAAGAATTACGCTTCAAACATCATAAACATTAGCTTTCTTTTTAAACTTTTATTATCTAATATTTTATTCAAATTTAAAATTTGCAATGAGATAATGAGATATATTGTAATGTGGAAAATAGAAATTTATAATCAAATATCGAATTATATATGAAAAAGAATATTATAGTGTGAATAATGTTAAATACTTAATAATTAGAAATTTGGTTAATTGTAAATAATTTGTAAATATATAAATAAGAGATATTTGAAGAGATATAATAAGAAGAGGCATCAAACTTTGGAAGCTGAAATTTACGGTCATGAAAATCATTGTATATATGAATGCTTTCATTAATTAAAAATCAATTAATGTTATAGTTTTTCATATTACCAATTTCCAATAGTGGTATTAGAGTTGGTGTAACTTCATTCTTTACCGTATTGTTTCTCTCTCATATTCTCTACAAATGCTTGATCCCTGAGATTTGCAGGTCTCCATATTTTTGCAATCATTTATCTACCTATGAATGAGAAACCCTAGCAAATGTACAATCACCTTCTTGTTTGTGAGACTCAGTTACAATATTTTTCCTCCTTTTCCTTCACCTTTAACTACATCTCCTCCATCACATCACATGGCTTCCTTGAACTTCCTATAATAGCATCCCCTATCCCAGAAGATGAGGAAAGGATTTGGTTACCGAATAACATAGATCAAGGCCAAACCCCAACCTCATTAGAGGATTAAAAAAGTCAATAAAAACATTAGGGAAACCTTAGTGGTGGATTATCAAAACCTAGTGGCTTTGTTTCTCATCCTCAATCAATGAATTACTTTGAAAATTATCTACCAGTCATATCCATTCGAACTATTGTGGAGCATATACAATGTACACCTCAAAAACTTGACACAACATGGTTGGAGATATGGTGTGTGCCCCCCTTGTTATGGAGAAAAAACCATCCCACATTGATTCTTTTCCACTAGATATATTAAGTTGGGCCCCTCCTCATAGATGTTCTAACTAGCATGTTTATGAGATTTTTATGAAGGTATGATTTCCTTCAAACAAATCTTTGAATTAGTCTCGTCACATGATTATTAAAGTGGATGTGAACCGTTGTGCGAGAAAGTGATTTTTTATAAATGACGAGTCAAAAAATCGTGATCTTTCAACGTTCTCTTATTCTCACTTTTAATCGATTTTTGCATAACCATGACCCTATATTATCCCTTTTATTTCCCATATGTGAGATCTAGTATTAGAAGAGTTTTTTTGTTGCATTTTGTAGTATTTCATTGAATTATGACAAATATTAGTAAAGAATTAACATATTTTGTATTTACTTTTGAAGTGATGGCTTATGTGTCGACAAGTCATTATAGGTTTTTGATTTAAATGTTCATAACCATGATTGTTCCACATTCCTTTGCACATATTAAATTCATTATGATAGCTATTACAATTGTGAGTTTCTCATGAATTCCAAGCAGCTTGCAAGATAATCATACCTCTAGAAATTTGCTGCATAATCAGGAATGTAGCAACTTTTTATAGAATTAGGCCTGTAGTAGCTTGCTACAGAATTCATGTACCATACTATTTCATAATCTGATTGGTACAACAACTAAATTTTCGCTTTACACATGGATAATAATTGCAACACAACAAGGTATATCATGAAAGGTTTAAATGCATCCTAGACAAAATTATACAACAAAATGGACTATCAATAACCATATAGTCAGTTGGGAAAAACAATGACAAATGTTAAGAATCATTGGAGGAAAAGTATTTCTATGGTACTATTCTACAATTGATATGGTTTTATTTCATAACATGTGAAAAAACACCATGAATTCATTTCCACCTCGTTAATAATTCATGTGGCATATTGCAACAACACATATAGAGGAAGGAATGAAATTAATGTAAAATTGATCCATGAAACATTTTGGAACAATTTTGAATGTTGTATAACTACCTTTCGAATATTTTGGGTGTGGTTGAGGGATCCAAACAATGGATAGAATTGATTCCCATTCATTTGATTGGAATTCGATTTCATGTGAAGTGTATGGTTGTAGCCTCCATTTTGGTTCCAAAAAAATCACAACCCAAACTCACTCCTATGCGACCAATATTAAGTGATTATCACTAATATGATACTCACATGCATCCACATATGTCAATATCAAGTGGTTAAATTTATTTTCAAGAAAACGAAATATTCCATGGATTACATTGCTCCTAATTTCAGCTTGTAACCAACATCAAAACTTCTCATGAATAGAGGAACATTTTTATGCATATTCCTTGTCACAAAAGATACCCTATCACTCTATCTAAACAACGCATTCAAATTCTTGAATGGGGTGGTGATAGTTCTCACCATCACTATCATTTTCTTTAATTTATATACATAATTAGCATTGTTCCTAGGTGTGATCACTCTATTATGTGCAAAAAATTAATGGTGTCATTGGGCACACAAGTTGAGCCTTTGGAGGGGGGACACTCTAAGGCAATGTAGTGTGTGTCTCTCTTTATAAGTATTTTTAAATTTGTTTAAGTCCATTTCTTGTATGCTTATTTCTTGTCTAATGATTATTTATTGTAAAATGTTTTATCGTGGAAATACATTCTCAAACAAATCCTAGGACATATAGCTAAATGTTAAGATATGGACATGTTAGCTATTAACTTTAACAAATGAGGTTCCATCTACCTAGCTATGATTGAGGATGTCTAGCTTTTTGTGCAGTTTATTTAATTTCTTGTAGTTGTATGTCTGTTTTATAATTGGTGTGCTATATAATCACCTTTCCATCCATTATACTTAGGAAACACAATTGTGTAATGAAAATTCATGAACATGTTCTGAAGGGCTCCATAATCTAAGGTATCAATAAGAAAGTATCGAATTCAGGGCACTGTTGAATATCTCACATTTACAATTGAGCGTGTGATTTCAATATTTTGTTATGTTTCTTTCCCATTTTGTATGTTAAATTGCAGTAATTATGGCTTCTCATTCTGTGCAAATTGCACAAAGTGCCTCATAAGACCTCCAAAGGCTCTAGGTTAACTAAATGATAAGATACTATGAATTTTCCTAACCTTTGCTAGTGACTATATTGATTGTGACAACCCTTTTTACCAACCCTCTTTTAAATGTCACTATGAATGGTAATTCATGTAATTAATGTGGAAATAAAAATAATGACTAGGCTAGAGGAGTGGACATTGATTTATAATTCTAAGGTGGAGGATTTGACTAGGGAGTGATTAAACTCAACCCACTTCATTTATTAGGCTACCAATTCCCTAACTATGTGTTCGGTATGTGTTATATGCTTTCCAAAAGTAGGACCAACACTAAAAAAAAAGTTCATTATTGAGGGTCATGCCTGTGACAGACCTTTAAGATCCATCACCAATGTCACATATAGTGATAGTCCTTAGAAATGCATTGTTGTAAGTGTATATAGTGATGGGCCTTTAAGGTTTGTCACCAAAGCCATGTTCAATGACACTTTTGGTGAGGGTAGTTAAAGTCCCATCACTAATTCTCTCTCTCATGACACTTCTAATGATGATCTATTATTGACCCTCAATAATGCTCTTTTTGGTTACTTTTGGTGACGGTAAAAAAATGTTCGTCATCATTTATCTTTCCAATGAGTTTGTGATGAAAATATGTTCATGTTACTATATTTTTTGTCAAAAGATAATGTTTAAGACCATTGTTGTGGAGTATTTTTCATTATGTGTCCAAGGCCATAGTCATTAGAGTTAGTCAATTTGTTAAGAAGTAATGAGTGTGTATCATTTCCCTTAAGTGATGAGAATATATTTTTCCTATAAGTCAACACTTGGTTCATCTCTATTAGGTTTATTATCTAGAAAATTCCCTTTAGATAAAGTTCCAATATCATTTGTAGGAACTATATTATTTAATACATAATCAAGATACTTTGACACAAACTAACATTCCTTGGCACCTCATCCCTTGTAACATCTTTGTAACTAGAACATGTTTAGACGAATAGGATGCCCAAGCACATGGGGGCATGCCCTAGCATAGTATAACACTCTCCTAGAATTTTTTGGCATGCCCTAGCATAGTATAAAACTCTATAACATATTAACCCTCTTATGTGTTCATTTCCTTTCATTTTAACTTGGTTCTTCCTTTTTTTGTCATGACACTCCTTGACACATATTGGCATACGGTTGAGGCCTCAAAATTCGCTGCAACAACATGGGGGATGACCACCCGGTCCAGACCTTAAAGAAGTTCCTTTTCATTTTGGAATGGTGGTTCCAATTGGTTTTACTAGGTCCAGTTACCTTCTCTAAATCTTGATTGGCTTAAAATATCATTTTTGTCTACCATTGGGAAAGAGACATCAGATCATTTCTCTTGCTGATCTGGAAAGAAAGTGATCTTTATGATAACTTGGGCTTAGCCAAGCCACAACTAAACTTTTTCCTCTTTGAGAAGAGGACTTTTAAGGGATTTAGAATTTAATCCATATGCAAAATTATTCTAAGATGAAATCAAAAGGAACTATCTTAATCCTATCTCAATTAGGCAGATATAGATCTAACCCAACTGAGAGCAAGATATTTTAAATAATTGGGATTTAAATATGTTTGGCTTATAATGAATGTAAAGCTAATGAATTAGTTCAGTTAACTGACATTATGAATACCAAACACATCCTATCTAGAGACCTCTTAACTAAAATAATCAATCAAGAACACTCAGGAAGAAGTTCTCAAAATGATATATATCATTTAATCGGTAACCTGAATAATTAAACAATAATATGTGGAAAAAGTTCACAACATATCATTGTTCAATAAATCATTTTTATAAGACATATTTCTGAGTAAATAGTTACTCAGAAATACAAATTTAGCCCATAAGCGTAGAGATAAATAATAACATAAGATTGAGACAAATTACTCATATCGACAAAAGTGCACAAATATGGAAGTAAATTAACACATTCATGTTATTATAAAATGAAACTAGAATTTAAATTAATAGTATTATAAATACCAATTTATTAAGTCCATTTCTCCAGCTCTAGTCTCTAACAGGCTTTTACAATGCCTGAACTCCCACTTTCAAAATCAGATCTACAATAGCGCAAACTCTGTTCATTATACATAACTCAGAATGTAAAAGAAAAACCTCAATAATCTCCAGATCTGAGATTCCTCTCCTCCCACCTACAACTCTAAATTCCTATTACAAAATTTATTTTAGAATTCCAAAATTGCAGAGGAGAGAATCCCCTATTACATTCTACAATCTGCTATTTATAATATTTACAAAAGGATTTCTTCATTGGAAAGTTTTTTTAAGAGTAGTTTTGCTCAATTAATTTTCATTGGTTCAAATCATATTATTCAATTGTTGGAGCCTTCTCATTGATTGAGATATTGTTCTTCTCATCTCTTCAATTATTTTCCTGCAAAAACAAATGAAAAAAAAATTTAAAATGTAAAAATAAAATCAAAATGCCAAATCTAGAATTAAAATAAATCCAATCAAAACATAATTAAATAAATTATTGAAAATGAAATGTAAAAGTTCTATTGATGCTTGTGATGATCAAATTGGTCAAGGATATCATTGACGAATGGATCTTCTCTTAGAATATGCTGTGGGGAAATTAAAATGTAGAAAATTAAACTCATAAAATTAGTTTTGTTAAAAATTCGGAGCTTGATCTTCTGCTGAATTTTAGTCCCAATAAATGATCAAATCTGGAAATGAAACCATTTCAAAAATATTATCCATGATTTTATCTATCTAATGAGTCATCCTAGGCCTCATTTGGCCAAGTAAAACTTCATTTATGAACTTCCAAAGTTGGTACATTAAAATTGCCGTAATTATGGAATTTCTATTGCGAAATACCTTTTCATTAATTTTTATTATAAAAACAGGAAAAAATAATTTTAACAGAAAACTTGTTTTCTCTTTTTTATAGCATAGATTCATTATATCTGGAAATCAATCGAATATCCAAATATTTTGGATAGAGTTTGGCACCAACGTGGAGCATAAATGGCGGAAGATACCGGAGGGACTGGCGGTAAAAGCAAGTGACACAACAGGTAGAGGTGGGACCAATCGCAAATCACAATCAGGCATATTTATTAATATGAGAAACAATCAGCTAAGAATTTTGATTTCCTATATCGCAAATCGCAAAGTCAAAGGCTTATCACAAATCACAGTCAAAACTTATCACAAATTGTAGTAAAAAATTATTGCAAATCGCAGTAAAAACTTATCGCAAATCGCATTTGGAGATGGGCAACGATGAATGTTCAAAAATTAAAAGTAAGATATGAAATGTGCAATGGAAGTGACGTGGTGGTAGGAAATTAAGGGTCCCATGTAATATCACATCGGCATTTCAGAAGGATAGCACATGAATGTGGTGAAGTTTGTTGTGATCATCGATATGCGAAAAGGTAAGGGGTCCTACCAAAGGTTTTAAGCGGCAGTTAGTTATATATATGATATGTAATATATAATGTGGTAAGATATAATTTTATATAACAGGGTTTTTTGATGGGTGGGTGGATCTATAACATTAGAATTTTATAATTTAATATAAGTGGGTTTATAAAGTAATAAGTCCCGAAGGGTTGTGTATGTGGGTTTTGGGGTTAAATGGAATTTAAAGCGTTAAACTATGGGTTTTAAATATAGTTTAGGCTATATAGTGAATGAAGTGTTTGGATATTGAGAAAAAAGGTGAAAATAATAAAATTAAAGCGAGGTCAATATTTACAATGAATGACTATTTTAATTACGAGAATTAAAATATTGGTACACTTTATACATGTTTTTAACCCAAGCGAGAAAATTATCAAAACTTTAAAGGAGTGCCATTTACAAACCGATTGACCAAATGGAGCAAAATGAGTATCGTTGGAAAGATTATGAAAAACCAGATTCAATGAAATAATCAAAATAGAAATATGATAAAAATGTAAAATGAAAAAATTGCAAAATAATTAACTTAATTAATATCATAAAAGGCATTTAGCCAAAAATTTGTAGAAAGGGTCCCCATTATTTGAAGTACATAAGTAAAAAATGGTGGGTTGTGCTTTACCACAACAAATACCCTAGCACCCTAAACATCCTAGAATTCCTTAGAACCTGAAATGTATTGACATGCCTTGGAACTATTTGGAACATGTTAGCATGCCCTGTAACTCCCTAGCACACTCTGGCACTTCTAAACATGAGATGACATTCCCTAGCAGGCCTTACCAATTCTTAGCATACCTTGTCACTGCCTCCTTGGCATAACAACTATCACTCATTGATACTCCCTGGAACACCCTCATATTCATTCACTTCCATGCATTTTGACCTAGTGATCCCTTGTGTTGTCCTAGTACTCCCTAACACTCTTCAACATGCATTGGGACTCTCTAGCACACCTTAGCACTCTTCGACATACCCTGCCACTTCATAGCATGTATAACACTCCTTAAGACGCATTGGAACTTAGCACATGTTGGTGCTTGGAAAGTCTTAACATGTATGGTATGAGTTGAGATGCCTTGGTATGCTTTTGCATGGTTTAATATTAAATTTATTTGAGATCAATTATTAGGAAGTAGATGAGAAGCAACTGAGGAAGATTTTTCACTTAGAAATCACTAACACATGGCACCTAGTGTTGGTGTCCCTAGCATGCCCCTCTTGGAAAAGGTAAATTGATGACATATTAACCCTCTTATGTGTTCATTTCCTTGTACATTAACTTTTTCTCCCTTTTGTTTCCTTCATAACCCCTGGCACACATTGTTGCACCCTTGCACATCTCGGCATGCCTTAGCACTTCGCACATCTTAGCATGTTTGAGATGCCTTTTCACTATCTGGCACATTTTAGGATGCCTTACAATTCTCTATGACACCTTGTCACTCATGCCCTCACAACTAGCCTTAAATTTTTTCATGATTTGGGAACCCAATCAATTCCTTGGCTATTGCATTTTATGTGACATCGGTTTGCTTTAGCCACAACAACTTGACCAGTTGCACCTACTACAAGTAGATTGTACCTTGTTCACCTAAGAACTACATATCCCTCATCTTAGGCCAGTCATGTCAAATGTAAAATTGTCCCACTTAACTAATTACCAAGACAAAGATCACGTCTAGCCATGGCCATAAAAAAACTATGCAACATAGCTTACATAAGCAATATTTCACATGTATGTCCAGTTCATATAAACAATAGAGTATTAAGTGAGAGTTTTCAAGAACCACAATATGCACAAGATAAATAAGATATAATCTGACATAAGTTGAGTCCCCCAAAAATTATCACAACAATGTACAATATTCCATTATCTAGAATAGTTTAAAACATGAGCATGTGGCCAAAGTGTGCCACATCTCATATAAAAGTAATAGACAAAGGAAAAAAAGTGTTGTGTCCACCACAAAATCCCCCTTTGTCTAAAAACACTATTTCGATCCCCTTATTGCAGTTGTAGGCTTTCCTCTTCAAAATCCTATTCTAAGCTTCTCCTAACACACTTCATCCTTGGCACATTTGAATTCATTGACACTCCCTGTCACACACTCTTATTCGTTCATTTCTATGCATTTTTAGCTAGTTCTCCCTTGTGATGCCTCAAAACTCCGTACCACTCCTCAACATGCTTTGATATTTTCCAGCATGTGTTAGCACACCTTTTAATTCCTTGCATTCCATGACCCTCCCTAACTATCATGCCTGCACAACTACCCTTTCTTAATTTTCAACTTGGGAACCCAACCAAGTCCTCTCTTCACTACAAGAGCTTGACCAAGTTACGATTACGAAAAATAGACTATGTTGTTGAATTTTGTAGCATGGGAGGTACTCCACAAGCCTAGTGAAATTGGTTTGTGTGAGTTTGGTCACAAAAGTATTTGTGAGAAAATAACCCTGAGTGAAGGGGTTTTTGACCGAAGATGGGTTTTAAAATATAAAAGAAAATTAAAAAGGAAAATTAATATTTCCTATTGTCTAAGTGGATAAAACCCGTAAGTTCTATAAGGTACCTAAAAGGCCCAAGAAAAACTATTTGAGGAGGCTTTAGGATGAAGGAAATAACATCAAGTTAGAAAGAGCTCATTTGGTCAAGGAGGTCAGGAGGGATGTAGTCCTAAAGTAGGCCAAGTTAGAGGGGTGAGTAAGGGCTGCTAAAGGGAGGCCATGATCATCCACCAAGATCAATATCATCATGTGAAGGTCCAAAAGAATGCCACATACCTTAATGGGTCTGAACTAGGAAGTAGGATGGCATATTTTTGGTTCTCTTCTAAAATATCGAACTCAAGAGAGGTTGCTCATGAGAATCTTAGCATGTCATTTTAGTGGTGTCTCCTTGTGAAGGTATCATCAAATTTGGAAATAGAAGAGAGGGATGAGACCCTTAATTGTGGTGTTTAGTAGGATGTAAGGTTAGTGATAAAAACCAACACAAATGGAGGAGGGTCTGCACTGGAATTTAGGGCCAAAACAAAATTAGCCACAAACATAATATTGACTGAGGTAACCCTATTTTGAGAGTCGTAGAGATATAAAGTTCATGTCAATATTTATTCAAACAAATTCCCATAATATATGGATCCATATGAGCTAGGCCGAGTCTCATATGGAGGAAAGAGTTGTTGTTTTTTATATGGGTGGATAGGGTTTGTTCTAAAGGAATTAGAACAAAAGTGTAATGCCCTAGTTAGGGTGGTTTCCTAGCATGTTTAGTACATAAGTTATTCCATTAAGAGTGTGAAAAATATGTGTAGAAGAAGAGGGGTTGTGACCCTTAGAGTGAGGTTTATCTCTACAATATTGACCATATATATGGAAGATGGTTTGTAGAAGTATGTGTGGAGATAATAGATCCAAAGGAGGGTAGAACTTGAGCAAAATAAATGTGCCATATGAAGAATGGATTGACATGAAAGGAAATAGTACCTTCGAGACTTTTTCAGGACACGTGGATTGAAATGGTTTTATGTGGCCACCATCAACAAGTAGGTCAGGTGTTGTCTTGTTCATATAGATTAGTTGTCAACGAACTAACACCAAGCCCTAATTGTATTGCTTGTATCAATGTCATTGTAAAGGTTCACAATCCTTGGTATGAGAGCTCTACTATGTTGTATTATAGTTTGTAATATAATAAATAAGGGTTTGAAAAAGTTAAAAAATATCATGTGCACTAGTCGATTCCATGAAGGCTGTGTTGGGATGTATTAATCACTACTAAATGACTAAAACAGTACACATAAATTATCAATCTAGGGAGGTCTTTTATTTCAATGACAATTTCACTGTCTGTGCCAATACACCAAACCAGAAGCAAATCCAAATAAATGAAATCATTGTTGAAGTAAATGCTGGAAGGAAATCACTCATGCGGAAATAAAATGATCTACAAGACTGTAATCACACCTCAATTAATTTTTCCTAGCGTGCCACACAACAATTACCCAGCTGGTATCTTTGATCTCATATGTGTAACAACAAACAAAACATTGGAATTGAAGCAGATCTATTCACGGTTAAAAGAGTGGCAACAACACTTCCAATGATACATAAAGAAAATAAGAAATATATATATACACAGCTACATTAACCGTTGCAATCCTCGCTAAAGAGGAGGGCCCTTCCTCCCTACTAGGGCGCATAAAGAGAAAGAACTTAATGAAAACTAAATCAGATAACGCATGTAACATCAACACAATATTTCTATATTATGAAGATTGAAAGTTATAGAGTCAAGATGATGATCTCCCCTTCCCTCTCTCTCTCATTTGTGTCCTTTAAATATAAAATATACAAAAATGAAATTTCCAACCAACTGATTATAAAATATAAGAGATCTTTCCACCATGATTCAACTGTAACAAGTCGAATCTGATTATTGAAATTGAGGAAATTTGGAAAATGACCACAACAAAAAATCTACGAATATGTCCTTTGAAGAACCTTGTGTTTCTTCCAATGAAGACCTAATTTTGGAAAACTACACATAAAAAAACTAATTTGGTCTGTTCTACACAAAACCCATGTCTCAGATTTTCAATATTGTTCTTCATTTTCCTGAAATGTTCAACGCAAAAATGAAACTTGTTATTCAAACGAATTTATGAGTTAGAATAATTAATTATGAACTGAATATTGGATTTGCAATCTAAAAGAGATCTTGGAGGCTAAAATCATGGGCTATAAAAAATTCATTAATATATCATCATTTACAAAATAATTCATAATAATATTCAATTTATTAAAAATAAAGGAGAATAAATATTACTTATCCATAAGGGCATAAATAATTATAAAATGGGATTAAATGACAAATTTTGATAAATAATGTGATAAAAGAATGGTAGGAATGGATGAAATATATGTTAAGAAATGGTAATAAGAATGACAATTTAGCGGCCCAACATCTCCCCCAAACTGAACATGTTGCATGTCCTCATGCAACCCAATGCCTCTGTATTAGCCAAGTTGTAATTAAAATAATCAAGATGTGCACCTCAATTCATGATATTGATGGAAGAAATGGTTATTCCCTAAATGATTCGTTAAAATAATAGATGTTCAATTAATGGAGATGTAACAATTTTCATTTTCAACCAGATGTATATGAAGTTGCAACAAAATATGATACAAGTAAGAACAAACTTCATTAACCATTTTTTCAAAAATTACAAACCAAATTTTGCTGAAATATTGCTAGAAAATTTTTACTATATCAATGCTTCTTGAATCCGAAACACGAATCTATAGGATGCATGGATCTTGAGATATAAACAAAATATTTATAGGTAATGATGTTTAATTTCTCGGAAAAAAAAAAATAAAAAAAATTTAAATCAATTTTTCATGAAATTTCACAGGTTTGTTCTTAATACTTGCCCATACTAAAAATCAAAGCAAACCAATGAAAAAATTTCAATATATCAGCAAAATGTTTGTAGGTAAAATTGGTTTCTTGAAACATAGTAACTCTTTCTCCCCCAAACTGGAAAATTAGCATGTCCTCATGCTATTCTAGAAAACAAGTTGAGGTGGTTGCTATGATCCTTACTGAGATCTTTGGTTGGTGTATAAGAACATACAATAAGAGAGATTTTGCGAATGAATAAGGAGATCGATGGATGATAAAGAATATTAATGGCATGTTCATGATAATGAAAGTAACACTCCCCCAAACTGAAATATTTTGTGTTTCTGAAAAATGGGAAGTGGTAAAGAAGGGGAAATAATGGTTAAAAAATATGGGTGAATAATGCTCAATGGTTTTTCATGACATTCTCCTAAAATTTTAATAAATCAAAAAATTATGTTGTTTTACCTCAATTTTTACCTCCGTAAAAATGTGGAATGACATTTATGGATTGACATTTGTTGAAGCTGATGTAGGTTGAGTTGATGCTAAAAGTGATGCGGAAGGTGGAAGCCATGCAAGCTGAAAAAAGTAATAAGAAAGTGTAGCAGTGTTTCCTTCCACCAAACTGATTAGTTTCCCCATCATCTATACAACATCTCATGAGTATCCTTAATCAGTAATTCATCACCTCAATTACTTAATTACATATAAAGTGACATAATAATATTTTGAATGGCATGGGATAATAATGGTTAAGAAGATAAAATATGAATTCCCTATAACCATAATATTTGGTTGTTATCAACACATAAATTATGCTTCTTAAGGTCTATTTGTTAGAAAATTAAATATTACAGAGCAATGAAACACATAAAATATGCGGAAAACACAAGCACACAAAACACATAAAACCAGAAAGACACAGATATATGTGGTTCACCCAGTTTGGGCTACATCCACCCCGAACAACCAGTCCTTCCTTTCTATTATCCAACAAAATGAAGAGACACAACCTACAACAAATCCACTATAATATCCTCTGTTCTCTATCACATTATCCCTATATGTTTCTCGCTCCGATAATACACAAACAATACATAGCCGCAATACATTACCCTCATACAAGCGAGGGTTTCCTTCCAGGGCAGAAAAGCCTAAACTAAACATAACCTCTACCGTCAGATCATCTGCCTAATGAATGGCCCAGATTGACTAGAAATTACTATACTTTTACAAGGCAATTTAACATCTATTTTTAGCTTCGGGGGCGCTGCCCCCAAAACCCCCCACCAAGGGGGGGCTCCATAAAGTCACAACCGCCCCCCCTGGACCCGCCAGGCAGCGTTTAATTACGGGCAGCCTTGCTGCGCCATTAAGGTACAGGGGTCCAATGCTGTGATACAAAATAAACAAGATAATCAGGCTCCATACCCAACACTGTCCAATTACCTAGGATTCAAAATTAGAATTAGGCCTCTTTATTCTACCTAAAAATAGTAATGGTGTTGTTAAGATATGAATAAATGGTGACTGATTGGGTAAAGAAACCATATTTGGTTAAATATATGATACTTGTAGAATAAAGGAATGATAGGTTAGATAATACAAAATGTCAACTATCAAATATCCTAAAAGTTTTATCACTGACATGTAAATTAAATATTTATAACTCAATAATAAATATAAACCATAACCACCATCATCTAAGAACTGATTAAATATTACCCCATGAACCATGAGTTCTGGAAAAACTTGTGTATGCAACAGTCAGCTTTATCAGAAATTGGCTTTGAGAAAACAAGGTAACTGTTAGGTCCCTATATTACTAGTATAGTTCCTTATTTTTGTTAGTGTAACCCCTTATTGTTATTATTGTACCCATGTAACCCCCATATTGTTATTATTGTGCCCTTAAATTATTATTGTTAGGTCGGCTAGGATTACATTGTGGCCCCATTGACTCCTATATATAGAAATGAGGTTTCGTAATTTGTATCAACCAATAATTTTCCATTCATGTAATATATTATAGGTTTCCCCCTCAAAGTGGCTTATTTCTAAGGTGGTGATATCTCTTTTCTTCTATTTTTGGAGCTGGTTTCACAACATTTGGTATGAGAGCTTTGGATTCTAGGGTTTCGCTGCTCCAAACAAGTCATCGTGGAATTTTCGCTATAAATTTGTTTCTACGAAGGTTCAGAAGATGAAATTTTTATAGTACGAAGCCAAAATCCTGAGAAAAATAGTCGCAAAATTTCAGAGCTTGGTTCGCAATATCTTTGGAGATATGATCTGTGGAAGTTAGGTCTTTTTCAGGTTCCCTAATTTCATCTCAAAGAGTTGATCCTGGGAAAATATTCATAACTCTCTCTCTGAGCATCAAATTGGAATTCTATAAAAATTGACTGGAAGTATACGAACTGTAGTTTTCTTTCTATAAATTTTATAGCCAAAGGTGCAAACAGTGACACATGGCAAGTCATACAATTTCGCTCTACTGAACTAGTCCATAATTAGTTCATTGTGGGAGATTGGACATAACTTTGCCTTGAAGAATCCAAATCAAGTCAGACCTGTGGCATTTGAAAGAAGCTTCAGAGGACTACTACAGGGCCAAATTACAGATATTGAGGATCTTCAAATATAGAGATAAGTCAATTTCAATATCAAGCTCCTCAAAAGAAAGTAAAAGGTGTGTATTTTTTTTCCGAATTGCATAAGTCTTGTTTGAAGAATCAAGTTGAATTGATTCGAAGGGCATATTGTAGAATAGATATCAGTATTGGATTCTCAAATGGCCCCTAAAAATAACTCAACACCCATTAAGCTTTTAGAAGGCTCTACTATTACTCATGAAGACGAAGAATGTAAACATGACATATCAAAATTATAAGAGCAAGCGCAACAAATTTCTCTCTCGCAAAGAGAAACAAAAAAGGACATGGAAGTTTTGAATAAAGGCATGGAAACCAAGATGGATGGTTTGAAGAAATGCATGGAATCTAATATGGATGGTTTGAAGAATGGCATGGAAGCTAAGATGGATGGCATGGAAGCTGGCATGGAATCTAAGATGGATGACATGGAAGCAAAGATGGAAAACATGAAGAATGATCTAAAAGCAGACATGGAAGGTTTGACAAAGTTGATACAAGAAATGTTTCCTAATGGTGAAAACATAGTAGAGGAAACTCATGATGAGAACAAAATAAAGGTTAATTGTGATTTCATAAACTCTAATGTTGGAAGGAAGAACCACCATATTCCAAAAATGAATATGAGGAAGTTTGATGGAAAGGATCCTATAACATGGATACTACATATGGAGCAATATTTTGATCTCAATAATGTGCAAAACACACAAAAGGTACACATTGCAACTTTACATTTAGAACAAAATATATTTGCATGGTATCGATGGCTTTTCTCCCGTAAAAAAATTGTCACTTGGTCAATTTTTACAGAGGAAATGATAGCACATTATGAGGATACAAAGAGCAACACTTTCTTTAGCCAATTGATAAATCTCAAATAAAAGTGTTCAGTGGGGGAGCACATTGAGGACTTCCAAAAATTGAATATAAGGGTAATTGATATTCCATATGAACACAGGATTGATCTCTTCATAGGTACTGTAAAGCATAACATCCAACATGAAGTTTGTGTTTTGGAACTTGATTCATTGGAGAAGGAATTCAGGTTATCAAGAAAAATTGAATGTAAAATTGTGGCAACAAAGAAGCCTACCACTCACTTCTATAAATATGGAAGTGTTGCTACTCCTAGATTTCCACAACCTACAAGGTTGACAACACAAAAATTGGAAGAAAAAAGAGAAAAAGGGCTTTTCCACAGTTGTGATAGAAAATACACTAAAGGTCATAAGTGTGCTGAGAAAAACTTATTTTAAATGGATTGTGAAGAGGAAGAAGAAAATGAACAAGAATCTTCAAAAGAACAGGATATACACCAGGAACCAGCCCTAGAAGAGGAAGAAATGAGTCTGACCATATCGTGTAATGCATTGGTAGGAATTACCACTCCTCAAACTCTCAAGATAGAAGGACATATCAAGAAGAAAAAGGTAATAGTGTTGATTGATTCAGGTAGCCAAGGAATTGAATTGTTTCCTATACCGAGCACTATAATGTCAAGTGATGGTTGCAAATGGAGGAACTATAAATTGCTCTTGAAAATTCCATAATATCATGCTAACCATGGGGGAATATGTATTGAATAGTCCAATGCTTTCCATTCCTATGGGAGGTGTTGATGTTGTACTAGGAGTACAATGGTTACAAACTTTGGGGACAATAGCTTTTAATTTTCAAGAAATTTTCTTGAATTTTTTTTTAGAAGGAAGGAAAGTCGAATTATGGGGTGTTACAAGGAAGTTGAGAAAGATAATAAGCTCTAATGTCATGAAAAGTCTTCTAAAGAAAGAACAATGAGGCGTAACTGCACAATTATGTTCACTATAAGTTCCAACATCAAAATCATCTATTTTTGCAGATCTCTAAAAAGTCTTGGACAATTATTCCAAGTTGTTTGAAACTCCCAAAGGAATCCCACCTATTCGTGATCATGATCATGCTATTCATTTGATTCCAGGAAGTGTTCCTCCAAACATCAAGCCTTATAGATATCCTTATGTCCAAAAGAGCGAAATTGAACGCATGATTGCATAAATGTTAGAGGCGGGTATAATTCAACCTAGTCAAAGTTATTTCTCTGCTCCTGTAGTATTGGTACACAAGAAGGATGGATCGTGGCGCATGTGTTCGGATTATAGGGAGCTCAATAAGCTTACCATTAAAGATAAATTTCCCATTCATGTGATTGATGAATTATTGGATGAATTACATGGAGCAATTTATTTTACTAAGTTGGATCTTCGTTCAGGATATCATCAAATTAGACTGAAGACTGAAGATATTTCGAAAAGAGCATTTTGAACTCATGAGGGTCATTATGAATTTTTGGTCATGCCTTTTGGCCTTACCAAATCACCTTCTACATTTAAAGGGTTGATGAATTCCATTTTCAAACCCTTCCCTAGAAAATTTGTGCTAGTATTTTTTGATGATATACTAATCTACAGCAGGTCTTGGAAGGATCATGTTCAACATGTTGATATAGTGCTCAAACTATTGTAGGAGAAACAATTATATGCAAAAAAATCCAAATGTTTCTTTGGAGTACAAAAGGTGGAATATATGGGTCATATTGTATCTCATGAGGGTGTTAAGGTAGACACTAACAAAATTGAAGCCATTAAGGAATGGAAAGTCCCCACAACCATAAAGCAGTTGCGAGGATTTCTCGGGTTAACAGGGTATTATCACAAGTTTGTTAAGAATTATGGGAGAATAAAATCACCTCTAACAACATTATTGAAGAAAGATGCATTTTCATGGACTCCTGAAGCAACTAAGGCCTTTGAACATCTTAAAGAGGCAATGTGCCTACCACCGGTCTTAGCTACGCCATACTTCACAAAAACCTTTATTGTGGAATGTGATGCCTCAGGAAATGGAATTGGTGCTATTTTAATGCAGGAAGGAAGACCCATTGCTTTTGAAAGTCGTCCAATCATAGGAAAGTATTTACATAAACCTATTTATGGGAAGGAAATGTTAGCAATACTGCATGCACTAAAGAAATGGAGAACTTACCTAATGGGAAGACACTTCAAGGTAAAAACTGATCATGATAGTCTTAAACACTTTTTGGAACAAAGACTATCTTCAGAAGAGCAAAAAAAATGGGTCACAAAGATGTTGGGTTATGACTTTGAAATAATCTACAAAAAAGGAAAGCTTAATGTTGTTGCAGATGCACTCTCAAGAAAGAATGAATAGGTGGAAGCATTTCTTTGTGCCATTTCTATTATCCAACCAGAATGGATAACCGAAGCAAGAGATGAATGGAAGAAGGACAAAGATGTATGGACACTCATTCAAAAGTTGCAGCAAGATCCTAGTACATCTGATACATTTAGTTGGAAAAATGATTCCTTATGGTACAAAGATCGCTTATATATTTGTAATAATTCCCAACTAAAAAAAAATATTCTTTTGGAATTGCACACTTCTCCTTTAGGAGGACACTCAGGATTTTTAAAAACTTACCACAGGGTGAAGAAATAACTTTTTTGGGATGGCCTTAAATCTGATATTCAAAATTTTGTGGCGGAATGTTTGATTTTCCAACAGAATAAAGTTGAGACAATTAAGACAACGGGTCTTCTACAACCTTTATCCATTCCAAGTCAACATTGGGAGGAGATTTCAATGGATTTTATCACGAGTTTACCTAAGTCCGAAGGACAGAGTGTCATCATGGTGGTAGTTGATAAACTTACCAAGCATGCACACTTTTGTGCATTATATCATCCATTTAAAGAAAGTACAGTTGCTACTACATTTATGGACACAATTCAAATGCTACATGGAAACCCAAGGGTTATTGTGAGTGACAGAGATCCCATTTTTACTAGAAATTTTTGGATGGAGTTATTTTCTTGTTTGGGTACTCAATTAGCTAATAGATCATCTTATCATCCTCAATCCGATGTTCAAACTGAGATAGTAAATAAATTTTTGGAAGGATATATTTGTTTTTTTGTATCTGATAAACAAACACAATGGGTCAAGTGGTTACCTCTCGTTAAATGGTGGTATAACACTTCCTTCCATACTGCAGAAAAAATGAACCCATTTATGGCACTTTATGGATATCATCCACCATCCATCACATCATCTTTAAGAGAAAATTAGAAGGTTCAAGAAATGGAAGATCACATCAAGCATCAACAAGAAGTTCTCCAACTCTTAAAGGATAACCTGAATTTGGAACAAAATCAAATGAAACAATAGGAAAATCAACATCGCAACGGGACAAGTTTTGATGTAGGAGACTAGGTATTTTTACGGCTACAACCATACAAACAAATGTCCCTCAAGCAAGCTAAGAAGGATAATAAATCATTGCCAAAGTACTATGGTCCTTACAAGGTGTTGCAAAATATTGGTACTATGGCATATAGATTGGAGCTTCCTGCTTCTTCACGAGTGCATCCAGTTTTCCATGTTTCATGCTTAAATAAGGTTATAGGTGAAAATCTTCCAGTTCAAACAATATTTCCAGAACTTGATGAGGAAGGAAAGATCATATTGGAACCTGAAGCGGTTACGGAAGTAAGAACTCGATAGCTACAGAATTGATCAATTTCAAAGTATCTCATCAAGTGGAAGAACTTACCCACTGAAGATTCTACATGGGAGGATGATAATTTTATACAAAAGAACCGAGAGCTACTCAAGCATTGAGGACAACACTTTTTTGAAGGAGAGGGGCATGTTAGGTCCCTATATTACTAGTATAGTCTCTTATTGTTGTTAGTGTAACCCCCTTATTGTTATTATTGTACCCCTGTAACCCTCATATTGTTATTATTGTGCCCTTAAATTATTATTGTTAGGTTGGCTAGGATTACATTGTGGCCCCACTTGGATTAAATTGTGGCCCCATGGACTCCTATATATAGAAAGGAGGTTTTGTAATTTGTATCATCGAAGAATTTTTCATTCATGTAATGTATTGGAGGTTGCCCCCTCGAAGTGGCTTATTTCTAAGCCTTTGATGTCTCTTTTCTTCTATTTTTGGAGATGGTTTCACAACAGTAACCAAGTAGATTATAGTATTAAATTAACTTCTATACCATAGGCATAGCCATTGCTTCCAGCAGGCGTCCATAGCCTCGACAGGGATTCCTTTTTAACCCATTGAGATGTCAGTGTCCCATCTATTAGAAATAGGTACATAGTTACAAAAAGTCTTTCAATTTAACTATATGTCAACTAAAGATCATTGTTCTGGCATGGTAACTAGTTAATAACAATTCCATTCACGTGATCTAACAAAAGTGAAAAAGTCAGCTCATGATGAGACCTCTTGTCCTTCAGTTTTATGACCGAAGGCCATTACCGTGGCTTGGTGACTAGCAGTGGTAATGTCACTTTATTAGGACCTATGATCATGGTAGGTCGGCTCGTGATGAGACCTCCTATCCTCTAGTTTACTATCCATGTTTAAAATTCAACTATATTTATTGTTAATCAATAAAATATTACTTTATAGATGGGGTGGCAGGTCAGCTCCTTAAGAGCTAGGGATGGCATAAAAAGTTGTATGGTAACTATTTTCAAATTTGATTGATTTGCTTCTAAAAAACTAATAACCTTCAAATGACTGCTGATAAATATATTTTTCATTGTTGAGATTGGGGTTGAAGAACAATTCATTAGATAATGATGAAAATATTTAAACACAACTTTGTGGTCATCATCATAAATTTTACAAGATTAGGGACTTGACCCATTAGGAAAGTTGAAGCATGATGAAATCATCTTTGCATAATTTTTCCTTAAAAATAATATTATGTTAATAGATAAAAAAAGATAAATTGACTACCCATTCATTATGTCAAAGAGGGCCTACACCATTAAAATGATTTCCCATTCACCAAAGAGAAAAAAAATCAGAAAGACCTTCATATGTTGAATTCAACATGAAAATTGGCCAACAACTACAGTTGTGATGTGGTAACAACAACCATGACTTAGGTAATAACAGGGGAAGGGAAAAAAGCGATGTTAGGAAGCTGACATGAAGGAGGATTACTCACTTTACAAAATAATGAGGAATTAAGAGTGAATCATTCCTGACAAGACTTACCATAATAATCATCCTTATTACTAAATAAGAGACCTCCCCAAAACTAAAGTATGTATGTCATCCATCAGATTTGGTCATGTCATAAGTAATATACTAATGAAATCCACGGAGTCGGTCGAGGACGTACCTGGAAACTTACCTTGGCGGAGTAACAACACAAGAGGAGTAGCAGCACCAAGTACTTAGAAAAATATCGCCATGGAGTAACATCACCGAAGGAGTAACAAAATTAGATACTTATAAAATTTCCTGGAGTAACAACATCGAATACTAAATTTTTTTTCAGAGTAACAACACCAGAGGGGTAACAACAGTGATGGAGTAACAGTAGTGACAGAGTAACAACATTGATAGTGTAACAACAGTGACGATGTAACAACAGTGATGGTGTAACAACAGTGATGGTGTAACAATAGTGACAGAGTCACAATAGTAATGGAGTAACAACACTGATGGTGTAAGAGCAGTGACAGAGTAACAACACTGATGGTGCAACAGCAGTGACAGAGTCACAACTGTAATGGAGTAACAACACTGACATTGTAACAACATCCAACACTTAGAAAAATTTTCCGGAGTAACAACATCATGTGTAATATCCCATAAGGGAGAATGCAGTAATAATGAAACACAATATAAGAACTGTAGCTAAGTAAACAATAAATCTAAAGAAAACATCAGAATATACATAGAATCTAAGCCTTTTTATTATATGGAGAGGATTCAGTTACACAATGTACAGAATATGAGTAGATCTATCCAAAGAGATGGCCTAGAATCACCCTGCAAACATACTAAAACTAGCACTGCGTAACTGGTGAGCTTACAGGAAGAAATATTGCACTCTCCCTTTTTCTATTGATGTACATGAAATTTATTCAAATGGAAATGTAGATCTATAGATCTCAGAAGCTCTGATGATGCCAATATTCAAGATTTGGCCAATGTGATGGGAACCCAAGATAACCCAGAAAGGATTTTCCAGATCTACAACTTTGGAAGATCACCCTCATAGGGTTTTATCCTTTGACTGTTGGGTTATACATATATGAAGCTAGATCTGATCCAAATATGGCTGCAATATGTTCTACAAACAGATCTGAGCTTTGAGGGTTGATCCCTCCTTCAGATCTACAAGCTAGGAGCTTGAGATCTTTCCTCCTCTACTTCTTCCTTCAAGTTGTAGAAATTGAATAGGCAGCTACTACATAAATTGTGCTGTATAAGAGGGAGAGGCTCTATGCCTACTGAAATGTGCTGCTATAACCTCCAGGCTAATGGGAATGGTGATAGAAAGGTGAGGGGATGGTCCGTCACATGATTACTAGCTGAAATACTAGTAACTTCCTTCCTCCTCTGGATCTGCAATGATGGACTACACAATCCTTGATGGGATTGTTGCTGATAGAAGTTCAATAATGTTTGTCCTGATGCCAGATCTGAAATGAAGCCCTAGGAATGCTGATCTTCAAGCCCAAGGTGACAGGAATAATTCTACACCGGTTCTCCAGCTGAAATACTGAAGACAACGTCCACCTCCAAATTGATCTTCATAAATTGTGTAATTCCTGAAGGTTGATGTTTTGCAGATGATGGAAAATAAATGTGGCACCAATGCATAATGTAGAATGAAGTACAACCCTCTTCCAATAGCTACTCAATGAAAGAGGACATATTCCCGGCCAGGAACACCCTATGCTTAACAACACTTGCAATCTTAGCTAAACAACTAAAGAAAGCATGGAATGTCACATGACAATTCCAGATCTAAACATACCTCAAAATCTATATTCAATAGTTTGCCTTCATTGTTGTCTTCATCTCCTTTATATAGTTTATGAGCCTTCCCATGCCTTGGCCCACCTCTAAACTGTGCTGTGCATGTGGACATAATCCTCCATGTTTGACTGCGCTGTATCTCCAAGTCCTCCATCATGTCTAGATGCAATGTACAGCCTCTCCATCATGTGTACATTAATTGCACCACTTCCTCCATCACTTCATCATGAATGATCTATGATCTTTCATTAGATGCCTTCCATGATCTCAGTTGACTGCTTCAACCTCCATGATCTATCTCATTAATGAGACATGATCTCTAATCCATCCACATTAGTAGTTGCTCCACTACCTGCTTTATGTAGATCTAGGCTTAATTAATCCACATCCACACATAAAAAGTGGATATTTATTCATCTTGAGGATTATGGGTCCCTCTACCCTTTTATTTACTTAATTCATTAAGAAAATTAAGAACTCTAGTATTCCAAATATCATGTGAAAATTTGGGAATATTACAGTCCTCCCCGGCAAAATGTTGCTTGACCTCAAGCAACTGCAAAAGTAGATGCAAAAGACTTCCATTTCCCTCCAAATGGCATCCACATAAGGAAGGCCTCCTCCATTTGCTGCAATGTGTCATGCATGTTTGGTTCCAAAGTTGTCTCTCAAAAATGTAGAGAATGACCTCCAATTGTTAGGTTAGATGTCCTCCTTCTCCCATGAAGTACCAAGTGACAACCATATGATGTCCAACATCATCATCAATACATGAGATACATAAAATATAGTGGTTCCTCCCACAAAGTGAAAGCTCCATCTCACAATCCATCTCTTCATCCCATGCTTCATGAAGTACATTGAGCATTGACATGCCCTCATCTTTAGCCTTGTTGGCCTCGTTGGTTCCAAGCATCATTCCAACATTATGCAAAAGAAGAAATGGAGACATATGGGTAGACCAAAGTGTCAAACCATATTCTCCCAATAGTAACCACCAGAGTAGGGCTTTTGCTGCCATCCTCCATCTCCTCTATGTAAGATGGACAAGCCAAACTCCCCCAAAAGCAACCAAAGCAACAAGAGATCTTGCTGTCTCTTCACAGCATCATGTGAATCATGGAGTAACAACAACATACTGATGGACATATGGTATGTCATAACAACCCAACACAAACCAACTCCATTATCATACATCATGAGAGTACTATGCCATATTACCAACAATACAAAACACATAAACATGGGAGCTGTCATGTGATGGCCAAACTCTCTTAAGAACAACCCAAATGTACATGCCTTCTTTTGCTGCAAACTATCATTGATACATAAGGCATGAGACAAGAAAATCTGAGCCTTTGGGTAGTAACCATACTCACCCAAGAGCAACCAGCGCAACCATGCCTCTTTCTTCATTACATGAGTGTTTTTCAAGGCATGGATCAAAGAAATAACAGCCTTTGGGTAGTAACCAAACTCACCCAAGAGCAACCAACGTAACCAAGATTCTTGCTGGCCCATGTCATATATTTGCAAGTGGTCATGCAACCCCTTGCTTATCATTCTCACCCATCCCTCCCAATGTGGATGATGAATGATGTACTGCATAAACATGGTATCCTCCCTTTGTAGAATACCATCCTCCCCAAACTGATGAAGAACTTTGCACTCCATGAAATATTGAAGTGCACCTCCAATGAGATCTCTTAATGAGACCTTCTTCTCATCCATGGCCTTCCAAAACTAATGAGGTTCTGGATCTGCTACAGGTAGAAGTCTCTCTTTGAGCTGTGAGATGCTCATTGAGAAAGTGTCATCAAGAAAGGAGAAAAGATTTCTCATTTCAAGATGTCTACCATTTATCATCTTAACCTCCATTGCTTCATGAGCGAAGCTACCTTCAGAATGCTCCAAGAATAATGGGGCTCCTTCATTATCACTGCTACTAAGTGACAGTGCTGTAGATCTGCATGGTAACACATATGCTGTCTCAAAGCAAGGCACAATGCTGATCTCATAACCAGCCATTGTACATAATATCATGCTCATCCCATTTTTTGAAACTCTACACTTCAACTCAAAGGGTTGAATGTAGTCCATCAATGACAAACTGGGATAGCTTTCCATCTCCTCCTTGATTAGATCAAGGGTCCTCTGCGCTGTGATATGTTGCTGCTTCAAATCAGAATTTTGTTCAAACCCTTGGTTATGCATTGGCCTTGATGGCATGTCCCCATAAGTTTCAATAAGATCTACTGAAACAATATGTGATGAATATGTATGCATACCTTGGATCAACTCATGTGTGGGAACCTCTTGCAAGAACACAAGAGTTCCTCCATCAGGGACAATGGTGTATCCAACTACTGGTAAGAGAGATGGCTGCTCTTCTACCAATGTACTAGCACTGGAATCTTCCTCCTATTACTCATGCATCTCCTGAATCATGCATGAGACTCTATGTGTCAAGAGCTCAAGACTATCTTGCAAAGTTGCAAGTGTCTCTTCTCCAGATGTAAGTACTTCTACAGTTGGTGATGAATGTAGTGACTCCTTGTCCAGAGTGACAAGATTGACATCCTCCTTTGTTTCCTTAGGAAATGTCTCTTTGTGACCCTTCTCTGGTTTTCTCACATCAAACTTCTTCCTCAACTTGTGAAAGAAACCTGAATATTTAGTCACCTTTGCATGCTCCATGTGACCAAACCACCAATCATTGGCTTCACCATAAAGATGAAGTGCTGCAAGCTGGACAACCTCTTTTTCAGCCACAGGATGTAGCATGAAAAATGTATATAACTCTTTCCTCCAAGCCTTAATAGTGCTCGAGGAAGATCCATCAAATGTAGGCAAATGAAATCTATTGTGCCTCTTTCTTCTATTGCTGCTATAGGATCTTTTTTCTTCTTTGAGTTCAAAGAATTCTTGGAGAGTTAGACTTTCTTTGAATGCTCTAGACTGTGCTTTGTACTCTTCAAGATATAAACTGAGAGTCTCATGAGTTTCAGGTTTTCTTCTTTCTTCATTTCTATACCTCTCACCCTCTTCATATTAAGTGGGCATAGTAGATCTATGAGGAGATCTATGATTCTCCGGTCTTATTTTCTGCTAATAGGAAGTGTTTGGACCTTCCTCATCAAATCTTCTTCTTGGATCTTATTTCTACCTTTCCTTCTTCATTTGATTAACCTCCTTGGAGAGATCATGCATGGATATAAAGAGAGGAGTGGCAAGATTATAATCCTCCTTTATGATATATCTCATCTATCTGCTTCTTATTTTGATGCAAAATATGAAGTGTCCACAAGTTGAGCCAAAGATCATGCTTTGATACCACTGTAATATCCCATAAGGGAGAATGCAGTAATATTGAAGCACAATATAAGAATTGCAACTAAGTAAGAAATAAATCTAAAGAAAACATCAAAATATACAAAGAATCCAAGCCTTTTTATTATATGGAGAGGATTCAGTTACACAATGTACAAAAGATAAGTGGATCTAGCCAAAGAGATGGCCTAGAATCACCCTACAATGATGCTACAGCTAGCACTGCGTAACTGGTGAGCTTACAGGAAGCAATACGGCGTTGTTCCTCTCACTGCTAATGTACATGAGCTGCTACAAAAGGAAATGTAGATCTAGGGAGCTCAGGAGCTCTGATGATGCCAAGATTCAAGATCTGGCCAATGTGATGGGAACACAAGATCACCTAGAAAGGATTTTCTAGGTCTATAACTTTGGAAAATCACCCTCCTAGGGTTTGATCCCTTGACTGTTGGGTTATCTAGATCTAAAGCTAGATATAATCCAAAGATGGCTGCAATATTTTCTACAAATAGATTTGAGCTTTGAGGGTTGATCTCTCCTTCATATCTACAAGCTAGGAGCTTGAGATCTTGTCTCCTCCCTTTTCCTCCTTCCAAGTTGCGGCAGCTTAGATAGAAACTACTACGAGAAACTATCTTTTGTATAAAGAGGAGAGGCTCTATGTATGCTGAAATGTGTTGTAATAACCTCCAGGATGATGGGAATTGTTGTGAAAACAACTCCAAAATAGAAGAAAAGAGATATCAACGCCTTAGAAATAAGCCACTTCGAGGGGGCAACCTCCAATACATTACATGAATGAACAATTCTTGGATGATAAAAATGACCAAAACCTCCTTCTATATATAGGAGTCCATGGGGCCACAATATAATCCTAGTGGGGCCACAATGTAATCCTAGCCGACCTAACAATAATAATGTAAGGGCACAATATTAACAATATGGGGGTTACAGGGGTACAATAATAACAATAAGGGGGGCTACACTAACATAATAAGGGGCTACACTATTAATATAGGGACTTAACATGCCCCTCTTCTTCAAACAAGTGTTGTCCTCAACGCTTGATTATTTCTTGATGCTTCTGTATAAAATTCTCATCCTCCCATGTGAAATATTTTACAGGAAAGTTCTTCCACTTGCTGAGATACTCTGAAATTGATCGTACTTGTCGAGTTCTTGTTTTTTTGACTGCTTCAGAACTTCTTTCAATGTGATGTTGATATTCCTGTTGTTTCATTAGATTCTGCACCAAAGTTAGGTTATCCTTTGAGAGTTGGAGAACTTGTTGTTGATGCTCGATGTGATCTTCCAATAATTTATCATCCATATTAGCTATTATTTGATCCTTCAAACCATCCAACTTAGCCTCCATTTCTACTTTTAAACCATCTATGTCATCTTCGGTTGCTCTTCATAAGATCGAAATTTGTTGCACTTGGTACCGTAATTTTGATATCTCATACTGCAATTCTTCCTCTTCATGCGTCATAGTATAGCTTTTTGAGGGCTTAATGGCTATGGAATTATTTTTTGGAGGCATTATAGAACCCAATACTGATAAAAATTCTAAAATATGCCCTTGGAATCACTTCAAACTGCTTTTTCAAACAAACGTTATGCAATTTTAAAAACCAAATACACACCTTTTTCTTGATTTTGAGGAGCTCGATATTGAAACTGAATTATCTTTGTGATTTTGGATCTTCAATATCTAAATTTTTTCCCTACAGTAGCCCTCTGAATCCTCTTTCGAATGCCATAGGTCTGACCTGATTTGGATTCTTGAAGACAAAGTTGTGCCCAATCTCCTACGATGACCTAATTATGGTACAGTTCGATGAAGAGTGAACTTGTCGACTTGCCACGTGTCACTTTCCTCCTTTGCTCACCGGGGTGATACCAAGAAACTACTATCTGCGTGGTTACGGCCACTTTTTATGGCATTCCAATCGATGCTCGAGCTATGAAGATTTTCCCGATCACCTCTTGAGATGAAATTGAAGGGGGGAGAGAGAGGGAGGCTGAAAAAAGCCCTAACTTCCATAGATCATATCTCCGAAAATATTGTGAACCAATATTTGAAATTTTGTGATGGGGTTCCCTAGTATTGAAGCTTCGTGCTCCAAAAATTTCAGCTTATGAACCTTCGTAGCAAAAATTTTATTACGAAAATACCACGATGACTTGTTTAGGTTAAATTCAGGAGTCTGTAAAATGACCTAACTTGCACAGATCATATCTCCGAAAATATTGCGAACCAAGCTCTGAAATTTTGCAAAGATGTTCCCTAGGATTTTCGCTTCGCACTCTAAAAATTTAAGATTTTGAACCTTCATAGAAAAAACGTTATAGCGAAAATGCCACGATGACCTGTTTGGAGCAGCAAAACCCTAGAATCTCAAAGCTCTGATACCAAATGTTGTGAAACCAGCTCCAAAAATAGAAGAGAAGAGATATCAACGCCCTAGAACTAAGACACTTTGAGGGGAAAACCTCCAATACATTACATTAATGAACAATTCTTGGATGATACAAATGACCAAAACCTCCTTCTATATATAGGAGTCCATGGGGCCACAATATAATCCTAGTGGAGCCACAATGTAATCCTAGCCGACCTAACAATAATAATGTAAGGGCACAATAATAACAATATGGGGGTTACAGGGGTACAACAATAAAAATAAAGGGGGATACATTAACATAATAAGGGACTACACTATTAATATAGGGACTTAACAAGAATGATGATGGCAAGGTAAGGGGATGATCCCTCATAGGATTACTAGCTGAAATATTAGTAACTTACTTCCTCCTCTAGATCTGCGATGATGGGCTGCACAATCCTTGATGGGACTGCTACTGATAGGAGGTCAATGATGTTTGGCCTAATGCCAAATATGAGATGAATCCCTGGAAATGCTGATCTTCAAGCCTAAGGTGATAGGAATAATACTACACCGGTTCTCCAGCTGAAATACTAAAGAAAATCTCCACCTCCAAACTAATCTTCAGAAATTGCATAATTCTTGAAGGTAGATGTTCTACAGACGATGGAAAAGAAATGTGGCACAAATTCCTGATGTAGAATGAATTAAAACCCTCTTCCAGGAGCTACTTAATGAAAGAAGAGGGATTCCTGACCAGGAACACCATATGCTAAACATCACTTGCAATCTTAGCTAAACAGCCAAAGAAAGCATGGAATGTCACATGAAAATTCCAGATCTAAATAGACCTCAACATCTATATTCAAAATCCTCCTTCATTTTTTCCTTCATCTCCTTTATATAGTTTGTGAGCCTTCCCATGCCTTTGCCCACCTCTAAACTATGCTGTGCATGTGGACATAATCCTCCATGTTTGAATGTGTTGTCTCTCCAAGTCCTCCATCATGTCTAAATGCAATGTACACCCCCTCCATCATGTGTGCATTAATTGCACCACTTCCTCCATCACTTCATCATGAATTCTCTATGATATTTTAGTAGATGCCTTCCATGATCTCATTTGATTGCTTCAACCTCCATGATCTATCTCATTCGTGAGACATGCTCTCCAATCCATTCACATTAGTAGTTGCCCCACTACCTCATTATGTAGATCTAGGCTTAATTAATCCACATTCACAAATAAAAGTGGATATTTATTCATCATGAGGATTATGGGTCCCTCCACCCTTTTATTTACTTAATTCATTAAGACAATTAAGAACTCTAATATTCCAAATGTGATGTGAAAAATTGGGAATATTACATCATGAAACTTAAGAAATCGCTTCTTCTATTTTGAGAAAAAAAAAAAATGTGACCTTGAAGTAAACAATACCTGAAGCATAAAAACATAAGATAAACTAGAAAATAAATGACTCTTTATTGAAAACCAATAAATAAATAAATAACTTAATTTAAAATGGTTATGATTTTTGTTGCAACAATGTTGTTTGTGAATGGTGAATGAATGGAAAAATGCTTTTTCGGAAATGACTTGGATCTTCAAATGGAAATCAATTCCTCATTTCTCATGTTATAAATCCATAAGTGATGAGAAGTATTCATGTTGTTTTCTCCGTATGAGGAAACATCTTTGAAAATTTTCTCATTTCATTATCATTGTCTTGAAAAATCACTTGTTCATAAATTGACCTCATTTATTCTCCTAGGACCTTCAAAAAAATGAGCATCTACCTGCAATAAAACATAAAATCATGGAGGAATAAAAATTCGTGGTCTCTCCTCATTCAAGACATATGAAAATAATAACAAGTATTTACTATGTAAAACGAATCTACGGAAATATAAATAAAAAAAATTGATTACCTGCGGGGGAGTGGTGGGCAACCATACTGACCATCAGTGTTTTAATCATAACTTATTTGGTTTTCGTCTGATTTGAGTGATTCCAAAGCCAAATGAAATTGAATTCAGCGATATGTATGCAATGGAAACATATTTAAAAAATTCCATGTAATGGTATGTTAAATTTTCTTAGAACAACCTGCATAACAGAGTCATTTGTTATTTTCGAGCTCATACCAACAATTGATATTTTAAGCATAACATTTTCATTTGATGACAAATTGAACTGATTCAAATTGGATATTTAATTATATTCATGTATATATCCCTAATAGTAATATTTTTTTAAGGAAATAATAATTGATGGGTCAAATACGCTAGTGAACAACTGGGAAAACAGATTTTCAAGAGTGCTGATTTACGATAAATAGTCAGTATCGTGGTCATAAATTTCTCATAAAATATTTAAATAAAGTGATTCAAGGTGCATTGTAAACTATATTCATAGGGGAATATCCCATATAAACAGGTTTCCAAAATCTAGTCATTTAGGCCTCCAAAAACGGATTGTCCCAACTCTGTTCTTGAGCTGTTTACTAGACATCCTGTCATTGTTTTGGTCATAACGTTTTTGTTTCAAATCTAAATTGAGTGATTAAAATTGGGTTATAAACTATACATAAAGGGCTATGTAGGATAGAAATATGTCTTGAAAATATTCCCCTTTGGTCCCTCAAAACATGACTGTCCTGATTGTTTTTCCAGAATTCTCATCAAGCCCGCAAGACATAAGATATGATAATCAAGGAATTTTTCCAAGAAGGTGATCAAATGAATATGAGTGCTTGTAGAAATTTCATTTTCTAATATAACACATCTACTAATATTAATAAATTCGAATATTGATCACCGATGTCAAATTTCACAGCATGTTGCAACAAAACAACTATTTTTACATATAAAGATATTTATTTATTTATCTCTTTATTTATTCTATTTTCTACGCTACATTATTCTACCTTGAAAAAAAAAATATACTTACGTATAAGAGTACCTCCAATGAAGCCATTTTCAAAATAAGGCTTCAAGTATCCACATACCCATAATTGAAAGATGTATGCTAATAAGTACTAGGGTATGAGAGACCAACTTCCCTGTTAAGGATGGTGCCAAGAATTGTTGAAGTATGGAGTGATGTTGCGAGCAAACAACAGAGTGAAACCAGTCTTCAATATAGTCTTGATTTCTCATAGTTTTTATGTCATGAAGTTCTTCGACTACATTCCATATTGTGTTTATGCTTTGATCCTTGACCTCATCCCATGAATTTTGGGGGCTTTTTAGAGTGGGGGGTGTTTGTGGATTTTTCTATCATCCTACTGGCACACATGGACCCTATGTGTATCAATTCATCCTACAAGTACATCAGTTTTAATAGTGGTGAGCCCGCTCAAGTTCATTAGAGCGATGTGCATGTTCTTACCTCTCGTCTTACTGCCCAATGATTGTATAGCTGAAGACACCCAAAAATTCACACTTCTAAGTGTCCTAGCAAGACATTGGTGAGCCCGCTCAAGTTCGTTAGAGAATTTTGTAGGTTCTTACCTCTCATCTTACCGCTCGACAATTGTGTCACTGGATACACACTAAAAAAAAGGTCCAAAACTTCACACTTCTAAGTGTCCTGGCAAGACATTGGTGAGCCTGCTCAAGTTCGTTAGAGCACTGCGTAGGTTCTTACCTCTCATCTTACTGCCTGAAAATTGTGTTGCTGGAGACAAACTAAAAACCACATGGAAATTGCACCTCTAACTGCCTCAGTGTAGCATTGGTGAGCCCGCTCAAGTCCGTTAGATTGATGCGCAGGTTCTTACCTCTCGTCTTACTGCCCGACAATTGTAGACTGGGTACACTCTATCTTCTAAGAAACAACTCTGGTTGATTGGATTGTCATTGCCATCCTCGACAATACTCCCAAAATGTTGGGTTGTATTAATCACTATTAAATGACTAAAACAATACACATAAATTTTTAATCCAGGGACGTATTTTATTTCAATGATAGATGTACTATTTGTGCCGATACACCTAACCAGAAGCAAATCCAAATAAAGGAAATCGTTGATGAAGTAAATGTTGGAAGGAAATCCCTCATGTGGAAATAAAATGATGTACAAGACTGTAATCACACCTCAATTAATTTTTCCTAGCACGCCACACAACAATTACCCAGCTGGTATCTCTGATCTCATATGTGTAACAGCATATAAAACATTGGAATTGAAGCATATCTATTCACAGCTAAAACAACAGCAACAACACTTCCACTGGTACATAAAGAAAATAAGAAATATATATATACATAGCTACCTTAACCACTGCAATCCCTGCTAAAGAGGAGGGTCCTTCCTCCCTAGCAGGGCGTAAGAAGAGAAATAACTTAACGGAAACTAAATTAGATAACGCATGTAACAACAACACAATATTTTTGTATTATGATGATTGAAAATTACAGAGTCAAGATGATGATATCCCCTCCCCTCTCTCTTTGATTTGTGTCCTTTAAATATACAAGATACAAAATGGAAATTTCCAACAAATTGATTAAAAATCTAAGAGATCTTTCCATCATGATTCAACTGTAACAAGTCGAATCTGATTATCGCAATTGAGGAAATTTGGAAAATGGCCACAACAGAAAATCTACAAATATGTCCTTCAAAGAACCTTGTGTTTCTCCCAATGAAGACCAAATTTTGGAAAACTTCTTATCAAAAAACTAACTTGGTCCGTTCTGCACAAAACCCATGTCTCATATTTTCAATATTCTTCTTCGTTTGCCCGAAATGTCCAACACAAAAATGTCACTTGTTATTCCAATGAATTTCTAAGTTGGAATATTTAATTATGAACTGAAGATCGGATTTGCAATCTGAAAGAGATCTTGGAGGCTAAAATCGTGGGTTGTAACAAATTCATTAATAAATCATTATGTACAAAATAATTCATAATAATATTCAATTTATTAAAAATAAAGGAGAATAAATATTACTTATCCTTAAGAGCATAAATAATTATAAAATGAGATTAAATGATAAATTATGATAAATAATGTGATAAAAGAATGGTAGGAATGGATGAAATATATGTTAAGAAATTGTAATAAGAATGACAATTTAGTGGCAATAGTGTGTATATTTTTTTGTTCATTAAAGTAGATGTGGTCTGACACTTGAGTGTGTTTGCATCACATATTCTAAGACCAAAACCAGATTCTCATGTGTCATGGAAATTCAACATATGCCTTTTTCACCTAATAACTACATATAAATCATCTTAGGCTACTCATGTCCAATCTCAAATCATCCCACTTAAAAAGTTACCAAGACAAGGCTCACTTCCAACCATGGCAGTAAAATAACTAAGAAACACATTTTACATCTTGACATGCCATATCACCTACCATGTCTTAGAATGCATTGGCAATATGTGGCCCATGTTAGCATCCCCTACATTCCTTGACATGCTTTGGCACTCCCTAGTAGATACTTCCACTCCCTCACATGCCTTGGCACTTCCTAGCATATAGTCTTGTCACTCCTGTTGAAAGTCAACAAGAAATTGCATCACACACACTAGTGTGGGACCATGGGTCCTAGTGATAAATTTTTTTGAAAGCCAATTTAATTTAATAAATTGGTGTAATGTCTAATTTAATTTTCCCTTAATTAAATTGGAAAATAAAATGTAATATTATCTCATAATCACTTGTAATAGTTAACTGAGTGTGATAAAATCATTTAGCTCATGAATTTCAAGTTGAGGGTTGTTGGTGAGGCATGCAAAGTGATTCTCATCCCACTTAACAAGTTACCAAGACAAGGCTCACTTCCAACCATGGTAGTAAAATAACTAAGAAACACATTTTACATCTTGACATGCCATATCACCTGTCATGTCTTAGAATTCATTGGCACTGTGTGGCCCATGTTAACATCCCCTGCATTCCTTGACATGCTTCGGCACTCCCTAGTAGACACTACCACTCTCTGACATGCCTTGGCACTTCCTAGCACATAGTCTTGTCACTCTTGTTGAAAGTTAACAGGAAATTGCAACACACACACTAGTATGGAACCACGGGTCCTAGCGATACATTTGTTTGAAATCCATTTTAATTTAATAAATTGGTGTAGTGTATAATTTAATTTTCCCTTAATTAAATTGGAAAATAAAATGTAATTTTATCTCATAATCACTTGTAATAGTTAACTGAGTGTGATAAACTCAGTTAGCTCATGAATTTTGAGTTGAGGGTGGTTGGTGAGGCATGCAGAGTGATTCTAATAGTTATGGAGTTCGAGTTGCATTTATTGAATTAGTTTAATGCATGAGTAATCAGTTAAATCAATTAGGTGAGTTAAATTCAGTTGAACTAGTTGTAACTATTTGTTGCACTAGTGAGAGATCAAGTGAATTAAATCATATTTAATTCACAATCAATGATCTGCCATGCAACTGATGATTTACTATTAATAGTTGCATGCATGTCGGTTCTAGTGGAGACCCAGTTGAGACAAATGTTAAAGGGATGTTAGCTATCAGTTATATCATCAGTAGGTTGCCCGCATGCAACCATATATCCATTGGATTTCCCATGATCCTTTCGAAATTTTGGAAGGCTGAAATTCCTAAGGAATAGGGATTGCATACCACATGAATTGCGCAAGCAAGGCAGGCTGATTAGAGGCAGTAAATTGGCTAAGTGTTGGTCAATTTTGTTCATTTCAGCGTGAGACAATTGTGAGAGTGTGGGAGACTCTTGTAAGAAGTGTACAATGTAATTGTTTCATGATTCCATGGTGAATATACAATAGAATATACATGGGTTTAGAGCAGCAAGCCTTCCCCAGGAAAATATCTGTGTTGTGGTTTGATTTGATTCTTTGTTTAGTTTTTATGATTGGCGATCATGTTTATTTTCTGCAATTTCTTTGTAGAAGGATTTAGTATCTAGCTTTAGTACATTGCTTTATCAGATTGAATCCATTAATATTCATATGTTTTTATAATTTCTACATGGTATTATAGCATAGGAAATCACTATAGTGGAGGAGAAGTTGAGTTCGTGACTGAATAGAATTCGAATTTGCAAAATTATTCTTGGCACAACAGGTGAATCATGATTGAGATGGATTTTAATGGTTTGATATTGGAATATGCACTCCAGGGAATTTCCAATTATATTGCATGGAAAGACAAGATGGAGGCAGTACTAGAGTACAATGGGTTGAAAGAATTCATTGATAACGACATTCCTAAACCAACTGCAACAGATGCTACAAATATTGATGCTTGGAAAAGGAAGGTTGCAAAGGCGAGGATGATCTTACTGGAGGGAGTATGAGACCACATTGTCTCAAGTCTCCATGGAAAATTGACACCATATGCAATGTGGAAAGCTTTGACAGATCTATTTCAGAGCAACAGTGATCATAGAAAATTGGCATTGAAGGACAAGCTCAGGAAAATCAAAATGGAGAAAGGAAACATTATTCTGAGATATTTAACAAAGTTTTTCCAATGTCGAGATGAGCTTGGGAGAGTTGTAATTACTGTCACGGATGATGACTTGGTGAGCCTAGCTCTTCTATGAATTCCCAAGAGTTGGAATAGTTATCAGGACTTTGTCAATGCGAGAGAGAAGCTTCCAGATTGGGAACGACTTTGGTTGGATTTGGTGCAAGAATAATTCAGGTGGAAAACTAGGGATGTATCTTCATCTAAGATATATGATGAATGAAATTACACTTTGGCTACTAAGGTGAAGAATGGGAAAGGAAAGAAATCCTATTCTAAATCTGAGTCCAGAAAATATGGAAGTAACATGTCGAGAGTGAAGTATTTTCGCTGTCACAAGCACGGACATTATGCCATTAATTTTCCACAAAATAATATTAAAAAGAAGTCTTCAAGATTTTCAACTAGTGAGGCTTTGGCCTCGCAATTTGAGCTTTACTTCTCAATCATTGCATGTATGGTGTCAAGTGCAATGGGATCGGTGTGGTACTTGGATAGTGGTGCATCTTTCCACATGACGAGAGACAAAGAAATTTTCAGTAGCTTGGAGGAGAAGGACCTCCAGATGCATATCAAAATGGGTGATGAAAAGTGGTACAGTGCTACCGAGATTGGTACAGTTACCTTCCAGAGATAGTCAGACAAACCCTTCTTATTAAAGCATGTAATGCATGTACCAGGCTTAAAGAAAAATATAGTTTTAGTCACAATGATGGAGGATAGAGGCTATGATGTGGTTTTTAGTGAAGGGAAATCTTTCCTTCAACACAAAGCCACAGGACAAGACTAGAAGATTTGGATTCGTGTGAATAATATCTATAAAATTGATGTAGATGATTGCGCAACATTGATGGGTAAGGCGGATAAAGTGGTGAGCTAGGATGAGGGTGAGTTATGGCACAAGATATTGGGCCATCTACACCACAAAGCCTTCAAGATCATGAAACAGATTTCTATGGGTCCCAAGAGTACTCTTGCACAGTTAGACATATGCAAGGGATGTACTATGGGGAAGTATGCAAAGGCTACTTTTCACGAGAAGGAGAACCAATATTCAGAAATCCTTGAGAGAGTTCACTCAGACGTGTGTGGACCATTCTCTATTGCTTCGAAAGCAAAGCATAAGTACTACGTGATATTTGTTGATGATTTCTCTATAAAGTGTTTGCTCTACTTCATGCAGAAGAAAGATCAGACGTTCTCAAAATTTCTTGAGTTCAAAGCACTGGTGGAGAAAGATACGAGGAAGCATGTGAAGGCTATTAGGAGGAAAAATGGTGGTGAGTACATCTCCAATGAATTCAAGACCTTTTGTAGCAAAGAAGGAATTAAGAGAGAGTTGATTGTGCCTCATAACCCACAAAATAATGGGGTCGCAGAAAGAAAGAATAGAACAATTGTGGGTGCAGCATGAGCAATGTTGCATGATCAGAGCCTATTGTTGCATATATGGGTGGAGGCATGCAACACAATGATATTTGTGAAAAACCGTAGTCCTCATCGGAGAGTTGGCATGAGTACACCATAGGAGGATTTTTTGGTAAGAAGCCCGATGTTTCATATCTTAAAATTTTTGGCTCATTTGTTTATGTGCATGTGACCAAAGACGCAAGGAAGAAGCTCGAACCAACAATTGATATTGGGATATTTGTGGGGTGCACTGATACTCCCCACAACTGTTTGGTGTATTTTCCAAATAGCAGGATGACTGTTGTGAGATGGGATATAAAATTTGATGAGGAGAAAGCCATGCAATTGTCCCTTGAGAGGGAGTTGGATTTGCATGTAGATGAGGAACTCTTCATTTCAAAGAATGAATCTAAATATGTGGAGCAGCCAAATGCAGAGGATCACGGAGTTTCAGAAAACACTCATGTAGAGCCATCCACCAGAAATGGTAGAAGGCGCACCACAGAAGCTGATAGATTGAGACTTGATGTGGCAGAGCATGTAGGAGCACCTACTTCACTGCGTAGATAGAGATAATATCTAGAGAGGTTTACTAGATACATGGCTCTTATGAGCAATTGTATTGTGGCATAACCATCCTCCTTTCAGGAAGAATTTCATCAACCAATTTTGGTTGATGCTATGGTTGAGGAGTATGACTCCATCGTCAAGAACAGTGCATGAGAAGTTGTGCCAAGACTTGTCATAAAATCAATGGTTGGATCTTGATGGATCTCTTAGGTGAAGCAGGTGGAAGATGGGAGTGCGGATAAGTACAAGGCTAGATTTGTGGCCTAGGGATTCTCACAAGTTGAGGGGATTTACTATGAGGACACTTTCGCGCCAGTTGCAAGGTACTCATCCATTAGATCTATCCTTGGACTCTCAGGGCAGTTAGGGTGGCATATTCATTAGATGGATGTGAAAACTGCATTTCTCAATGTAGTTATTGAGGAAGAAGTGTACATATAGCAACCAGAAGGTTTCTAGATCTTTTACAGTGAGTCGCATGCGTGTCAACTCAAGAGATCACTATATGGGCTGAAGCAAGCACCTCGTGCTTGGTACACTAGGATTGACAGCTATTTCACCGGGTTGGGCTTCACCAAAAGTGAAGCGGATGCAAACTTGTACTAGATTATGGTTGATGGTAAGCTCTTGATTATCATAATTTATGTTGTTGATATAATTTTGACAGGTTATAGGAAGCTGATAACTTCTTTCAAGGAGGATCTTGCAAGGGATTTCAAAATGAAGGACATAGGACTCCTTCACTATCTCCTTGGTTTGGAAATATGGCAGCAGGATGGTGAGCTATTTTTTTCTCAAGGAAAGTATGACAAAGATATTCTGGTTAGGTTTCACATGGAGAGCTATAAGCCCATGGATACTCCTCTTCCAGGAAATTGGAGAAAAGAGGGTGCTACTTCTAGAGAAGTAGTGGATGCTACTGTCTGCAGGCAGCTAGTGGGTTCACTAATGTACTTGGTGAACACTAGCCTAGACATTTTCTACGCAGTTAACCAGTTGATTCAAGCTATGGTTAAGCCAACCAAGATATTTTGGAAGGTAGGGAAGCATGTCTTGAGATATATCAAGGGCACTATAGAGTATGGATTATGGTACATACGGATAGAGGGAGTGAATCTTCAAGGCTTCACGGATGCAGATTGGGCAGGCAGTACATCAGACAGAAAGAGCACATCAAGAGGGGTCTTCAGTATAGGATCGACAATAGTTTCTTGGTACAACAGGAAGCAGTGATATGTGGCACTCAGTTCAGCCGAGGTAGAATACATGGCAGCCAGTTAGGGTGCATGTGAGGCCATCTGGATGAGAAAGATCCTGGTTGGTTTTTTTGGTTCTCAGATGGATCCGATGATGATACATTTTGATAACCACAGTTGCATTAAACTCTTGGTTAATCGACTATTCCATGATAGGTCTAAGCACATAGACATCTATTACCACCATATTAGATATTGTGTTTATAGGTACATTATGTTACTTCTATACATTCCCACGGAAGATCAAGATGCAGATATTCTAATGAAGGCGCTCGCCAGGATAAAATTCGATTACCATAGAGGCAAGATCGGGGTCACAGATAATTCATTTCTTGTTGAGAGGGAATTTTGAAAGTCAACAAGAAATTGCAGCACACACACTAGTGTGGGACCATGGGTCCTATCGATATATTAGTGTGAAAGCCAATTTAATTTAATAAATTGGTGTAATATCTAATTTAATTTTCCCTTAATTAAATTGGACAATAAAATGTAATCTTATAATCACTTGTAATAGTTAATTGAGTGTGATAAACTCATTTAGCTCATGAATTTTGAGTTGAGGGTGGTTGGTGAGGCATGCAGAGTGATTCTATTAGTTATGGAGTTTGAGTTCTAGTTAGTGCATTAGTTTAATGCATGAGTAATAAGTTAACTGAGTTAGGTGAGTTAAAGTCAGTTGAGCTAGTTGTAACTATTTGTTGCAATAGTGAGAGATCAAGTGAATTAAATCATATTTAATTCACAATCACTGCTCTGCCATGGAACTGATGATTTACTATTAATAGCTACATACATGTGAATTCTAGTCGAGACCTAGTTGAGACAAAGGTTAAAGGGATGTTAACTATCAGTGGTATCATTAGTAGGTTTCCCACCTGCAAATAGACATCCATTGGATTTCCCATGATCCTTGCACAGTTTTGGAAGGATGAGATTCCTAAAGAATATGGATTTCATTCCACATGAATTTCATTCCACATGAATTTCACAAGAAAGGTAGGCAGATTAGAGGCAGGAAATTGGCTAAGTGTTGGTCTATTTTGTAAGGGTTAGTGTGAGACAATTGTGAGAGTGTAGGAGACTCTTGTGAGAATAGTGCATTTTAATTTTTTCATGATTCCAGGGTGAATATACAATAGAATATAGAGGGGTTTTGAGCAGAAATATTTCCCCGGGAAAATATATGTGTTGTGGTTTGATTTGATTCTTTCTTTACTTCTTGTGATTTCCGATCGTGTTTATTTTCCACAATTTATTTGTGGAAGGATTCAGTATCTATTTTTATTACATTTCTTTATCAGATTGAATCCATTGATATGCATATGTTTTTATATTTTCTACAGCTCCATCATTAGCACACCTGGAACCCACTAACACTCCCTATCACACACTCTTATTTGTTCATTTCCATGCATTTTGAACTAGTTATCCCTATGTTTCCATGAGACTCCCTAACACTCCCTGGCATGCATTGACAGACACTAGAACTTGGCACATATTGCATGCCACCATGGAACTCTATCATTCCTAGGAACTACTTATCATACCTTGTCACTCCCTCCTTAACGCACCTAGAACTCATTAACACTCCCTATCACATGCTCTTATTCATTCATTTCCATGCATTTGAAACTAGTGCCCCCTTGTGTTTCATTGGTACTCCCAAACACTCTATGGCATGCATTGGAACACCCTAGAACATAATACATCTTGGAATGTTTCCCTAGCCTTGAGCATTCCTTAGCACTACCTATCATGCCTTAGCACAACCTTTTCAGTCCCTCCCTAGCATACCTAGAACTCCCTAACACTTTCACAAAATATTTTTCATTCATTTGTATGCATTAATTTGACCTTCTTCTCCCTTGTGTTTCTCTAGAACTCCATAACACTTCCTAGCATGTGTTGGCACACCATGGCACCTAGCACATCTTGGTCACATTCTTCCCTGACACTCTAGCATGCCTTAGAACTTCCTAGAATACCATGTCACTCCCTCCTTAACACACTTGGAACTCACTAACACTCCCTGTCACACACTCTTATTCATTCATTTTCATGCATTTTGACCTAGTGATCCCTTGAGTTTCCCTAGCACTCACTAACATTCCTTAGCACACATTGGCACACCTTGTCACTTAGTACATCTTGGCATGATTCCTTAGCCCTATAACATGCGTTAGAACTACCTAACATACCTTGTCACCCCCTCCTTAGCACACTTGGAACTCGGTAACACTCCATATCAAACCCTATTATTCATTCATTTCCATGCAACTAAAACTAGTGCTCCCTTTTGTTTCCCTGACACTCCCTAACACTCGCTAGCATGTGTTGGCGCCACACCCTAGTACTTGGAACATCTTGGCATGCCTTAGCACTTGGCATGTCTTGGCATGCCTAAAATGGCTTGGAACTATCTAACATGTGTTAACACTTCTTGGCATTCCCTGACACACCTTGGCACTCCCTAGTTTTCATGCCCTTATATATATCCTTACTTTTTTTGCGTCTTGGGAACCCAACCAAGTCATTGAAAAATAGTGTTGTGCCTAGCCCAAAGTCTCTCTTTATCTAAAATTTCTTTGTCCATCCCCGTATCACAATCGTAGGCTTGCCTCCTACAAGTCCTATTCTAAAATTATCCTAACACACCTCATCCTTGGGAAACATGGAATTCACTTACACTTCCTAGCAAACACTCTTATTCGTTCATTTCCCTGCATTTTGACCTAGTTCTCACTTGTGATGCCCTGACACTCCCCAACACTCCTTGATATGCATTAACACTATCTGGAATTTTTTAGCATGAATTTTCATTCCTTCGTACATCCTAGCACTCCTTATATATCATGTCGTCACAACTACCCTTACTTTTTTTGTAACTTTGGAATGCAACTGAATGCTCCCATGACTACAATAGCTTAACAAAGTTACAAAAAATACAACTAAACTATTCCTTTTTCACCTAAGAACTTCCTATAACTCATTTTATGCTACTCATGTTGAATCTAAATTCATACAACTTAACAGGTTGCAAAGACAAAGCTCACATCCAACTGTGGTCATAAAACAACTAAGAAACATAGTTTACATCTTGACATGCCATAACACCTGGTACGTCTAACAATCCCTTTGTAGTATGTGGCTCGTGTTAGCATCCCCTACATTCCTTGGCATGATTTGACATTCCCTAGCACATCATAGCCCTCCTTAACACCTAGCACACCTAGAACTCGTTGGCACTCCGCATTACACTCGTATTCATTCATTTCCATTCATTTGAAACTAGTGCTCCATTTTGTTTCCTTCGCACTTGGCCTTAACACACCCTAGATTGCGTTGGTGCCACACCCTAGTGCTCGGAACATCTTGGAATGAATTAGGACTTTGAATTTCTTGGAATGCCTAACATGCCTTGGAACTATCTATCATGTGTTATTACTTCTTGGCATTCCTTGGAACAACTTGGAACTCGCTATCTACCATGTTCTAATAGATATACTTGCTTTTTTTATGACTTGGGAACCTAATCAAGTTATTGGAAAAAAATTGTTGTGCCCAACCCAAATGTAATATCCCAAACAGGGAATGCAACAATACATGAACACAAAACTGTAAATATCAGTGTAAATCAACTCATTAAGCTTGGAGACAAATATGGAGTCATATAATCATGTATTATATCATAAAATCAATACATAATAGTGAGGCATGAATCATATACAATGAGGACACAAGCCTCCCATAAGCAATCACTCCTAAATACGAACTGCTGCTACAATACAAAATGTTGGAAGACAGCTTCAACACAGTTATAAACACACTGCTACAACAAAATAATTTACAAAATATGTAGGGCTATTATATGCCTGAAAATATATGCCCAATATAGATCTAGGCTCAATACAAACTCCTACAAAGAACCCAGAAATGGTTTTCAGAAATACACTCTATACAAGATGGGATATAAAGCCCAATGGCTGAAGATTCACTGCAAACTGAAGAACATGAGAGCATAAGGCTGAAATATATTATATTTGATGTAGATCCCCTCAAAGGTCTCATCCCATGAAAGGCTGAACCCTCCAATCACAAGAAAACACTCCAAAGGAGCCATAAGATCCCTCACTGAAAACTACCCTCAAAATAACACAATCCCTAGCTGGAACATCACTAGAAATGATGGGGAAATATTTTTTCTGATGCCAAAGATCTGAAATATTCCCAAGAGTGCTCCAAAATAATCTCCCAAGAGAAGGAAACCTTACTCCTATGAGAAAATAGCTCAGAAAGTGGGTTTCTAACTCCTCCACTACAACACCTTGCAACATAGCACAATAACCTACAGAAACTACACTGATGAAGAAAGCTATAGCTTGGCCTAATAACCTGATGTGGAAATGAATAAAATACTCTTCCAAGAGACCTCTTAAGGAAAGAGGTGGGATTTTTTCTCGGGAACACCCAGTGCTAAACATCACATCAACGCTACTAAACAACAAGAGGAAGAAATAGTCTAAGCAGACCAATATCAAAATAATAATCTAAAAAATGAGCTCAAATGGCTACCATCCTCTTCCTTAAATAGAATATGAGCTTGCTTTCCCTTAGCCTCACTCAAATAGGTCATTTCCTTCATGAGATCCATCTCCCTCCAAAACTTCATTATCCCTCAATTAATCTCCACTCCTCCATAACAACGTTGTTGACTTGGTCAAAGTTGATTGAATCAACATGATCCAACCCTGTTCATGTTGATCAGCGGTTGTCATTGATGTCAACCCAAGCAGCACCAAGGGCTAAACCAATATTGAATGGGAATTTTGACCTACCAAATTATATATTCTGGGTCAATAATGCTTTTGATGGTTTCTACTTGTCGAGATGTTTCTGTTGATATATGGCACGCCATGTAATTCTTCATGGTTTGAGAGATATTCATGTTTGAAGTTTTTACCCCAAGTTAGTGGGATAACACCCCATGGGGTTGGGGCATGGGTCATTGAAAAGTCATAATTAATATTTTTTTAAGCTCCTAAAATCCCTCCCACATTTACTTGTTGAAGCCCCTTTAAACTTAAGCATTTATATAAATTGTGATCCTCATTTCCTCCTTATGCAAGGGATTTGGCCATTTGAAATAGGTCATCGTGGAATTTTCACTCTAACCTTTTTTCTACGAAGGTTCAAAAGCTGAAATTTTTATAAGACGAATCTGAAATCCTGAGGAAGCTGCTGTAAAAATTTCAGGTCAAGGTGCACAACAGTTTTGGAGATATGATCTGTGGAAGTCATGGTTTTTGTAGGCTCCTGAAATTCATCTCAAAGAAGTGACCTTGGTAAAATAGTCATAAATATCTCTCTGAGTATCAGATTGGAATTCCATAAAAAGTGGTAGATAGAGCACAGTCTGTACCTTTTTCTCTATCAATTTTAGAGCCAAATGAAGAAACAGTGACACGTGGCATGCCGTACAAGTGTGCTCTTCTAAAATAGTCCATAATTAGGGCATTGTGAGAGATTGGATATAAATCTCCCTTGAAGAATCCAAATTGGGTCATACCTATGGCATTGGAAAGAAGACTCCAAGGACTACTACAAGACCGAAAATCAAATATTCAAGATATGAAATAACAGAGATACACCAGATTCAATATCGAGCTCTTAGAAGGAAAGAAAAAGCTAGATCATGTGTTGTCAAGTGTTGCAAAGGACTAGACTTTCTACGACAGCAAAGAAAAGCAAGGTGCGGCAGAGATTAGCATGACAAGAGTAGCAATCAAGGTGCATAACAATAGTAAGAAGTTCATCATATGAAGTCTTCAAGTGGGCAGCACTGCATACAATCATTGTAAAGGTATCATTATACTTAGTCATTGTAAATACATTATTGTACAAATTGTACTAGTATCTATCTGCCAAGGGTTGAAGAGGTAGTGTTGGGAGGTCTAGGATCATCATTAGGTGGTTGTGTCAAAGTTGGGGTTATGGTCTAGCATATCTTCTTCTTCTACATCATTCTATATCATTGTAAAGTGGACCATTTTCCCTGGTACGGGAGTCCATTCTTCTTTTATTCTTCTATAGGGTGGTAGGGTGGTGCTAGGGTGAGTTGTAGCTCATTGGGTGTTGGGGCATCCATTCAGTTGACTACTGAAGAATCTCGGGTGTTGGAGCGTCCATCTAATGGGAGCTGGAGAAGAATGCTTTTCTAGATTCTAGGAAGTTGGAGCTTTATTTTCAATTGGATTTGAATATTAAAGAATTATTAGAAAAGCATTAGGTGGTTTTTGTCTCGGAGTGGGTTTCCACCTTAAAAACTGTGTGCATTTTTGTTCCTCTTGTTTGCTGCTATCATTGTACAAACACTGATAATAATTGAAGATTAACTAATTCTATAATTGAAAGGAATACTGATTCACTGCCCCCCCCCCCTCAGTATTTCCAACAATTGGTTTCAGAGCTTGGTTCCTTCAATAGCATTTTAACAGCTGGAAGGAGGTCATGGAGCATACCAAGAATGGTGTACCTCTATTCAATGAAAGTAATTATGCACTCTGGAAAGGAAGAATGGAGGTCTATCTCTTGGCGCAAGGTTACAAAGTATGGGACACTGTTCAAAATGGATTTACATCAACCGTGTATGAACAAGGTAAGAAGAATTTGGTAAATGACACAAAAGCAAAGAATATTATTATCAGTGGACTTATTGAATCTTCTTATCATAAGGTGTTAGGTTGTAAAACCACAAAAAATGTATTGGACAAGCTTGAGAATATATATGCAGTTGAATCAAATGTCAAAGAAGCAAAGCTTCAAATCTATAGAGAAAAATTTGAGCAACTCAGAATGAAAGAAGATTGCAACATTGCTTCATACTTACAATACGTTTATGAAATAACCAATACTCTGGAAGGATTGGGAGAGCTAGTTGATGAGAAAACTATTATACGAAAGATTCTTAGAACGTTACCAGGGAGATCCAACCCAAAGGTATCGGTCTTAGAATACAGTTCAAATCTGGACAAACTCAGCAAGGAAGAATTACATGGAGTTCTCATAGCATATGAAATGAGACTTGATGAAGAAAAGGGTACTTCAAATCTAGAAATTGTGTTTGTTGCATCTGTTAGCCACCTATAAAATTTTTTCAAGAAAACAGGTGGCTAAATATGTTTCTGAGCCTTTAAGAGAAACATTTCCTTTGAAAATCTATCATTCTTGAAGCCTCCATGATGTCCTTATCCTACAAAGTTACCTTCACTGCTATTTCCAGTAAAGAACCCTACTGTTTTGTGAAAGAAAATGTCTTCAAAGGCCTCCATTTTTCCTTTTTCACTCCCACAAAATTCCCATTTTCATCCTTGTTTCCTTCAAAGGATCCCTCTAAAAAATCCTCATTTAACCTCTAAACCATCCTAAATCCCCTTTCAAACCATGTATTTCCCTTTATCTAGTTTAAAGATCCCTCCTTTTGCCTACCATAACCCCTCATTTTGCTTAGAAAACACTAATTTTAGGCCTAAAACAACCATTTTTACATTAAGGCCGTAAGCCCCTTTTAGTTTGGCCCTTAGCCCCTTTCCCGCATGTGACCCACACTATGACCAAGCGTTGAGGCCTAATCACAAATCGCAATCAGAGCTTTTGTTTCGGCCTTTTCCTTTGTTCTTCAAATATTTTTGATGCAATGAGTTTACTCTGCCGATTTCCAACTCAATCTGGACCGTTGATCTCCCCTGATCCAATGGCCAGGATCACATCGCACTCTATCACAAGCCTTCCACCTTTCCCCCTCCGACTTAAACCTGACCATTAATCTTTCTAGATCCGATGGCCAGCGCTCAATCGCTTCGTGCTAATCCAAGTCTTCCTCTTTTTTTTCTGTTCCCCCTATGGCCGACTCCCCGATTTAATCCTAGCCATTGAATCCATAAGAACCAACGGTCAGGATTCGATCACGCTTTGTTCAGAGAGCCCGTCACCCGATCCCGCTAATTTAATCCAGACCATTGATCTGTCCCAATCCAACAGCTAGCGCTTGATCACACATCGTAAATCCAGAAGTCTCGATCGCTTGCCTCCTCCGATGCCGATCATGCGATTTGATCTCAACCATTGAATCCACAAAAACCAACGGTTAGGATTCAATCGCGCCCTTTCGCAGCCCCCTACCATCACATCCACCGATTAGATCTAGACCGTTGAATCCACAAGAACCAACGACCGGGATCTCATCGCGCTACACTCATAACTTTTCGCCATCCCGACCTTCGATTAGATCTCAGCCGTTGATCGAGCTTGATTGGACGGTTCACATTGCTTCGCTTTTCAAACCTCACCCTATTCATTTCTCCCCCATCGACCAATCTTGACCATCCATTTCCAAGATCCAATGGTCAGGATTTAACTCGCCATTGACCCTTCCCGTATGTTCCACCCGTGCATCTTGCATCCTATCGCGTTTCTTCCGCACCGTCGGATCTGAGGTCCCAGATCCAACGGTCACCATTATGTTTCACATTTTCTTGCACCCAAGGTTTAACGCTTCAAAAAAACGTGAAATGGGCGGTATTGAAAGGGACAGGTGTCAGCAAGTGAATGATATCGTGTTTTTTTGGCTAAAATCTCAAGCCACTTGAGCGCTACACGAAAACCACCCCGGTTTTCCGCCTTACTGCCCTCAGCAGCTTAACTTCCCTTTTAATCGTAGCCGTTGATTGATCTGATCTAACGGCCTACATTATATCATAACCCGTCCATTTTTTATTCACCCATTCTTTCAAATGACTCCACCGAAAGATCTTGACCGTCGATTATCCTAATCCAACGACCCACATTATATCACATTTCATTTCTTCCTCCATTCATCTAACCTCTCCAAAGACTTCATTGGACGATCTCCATCGTAGATCATCCTGATCTAACAGTCCTAGTTCATCCTCGCACCCAAACATCCAAAACAACCGATTAGATGCTTTGCCAGTGTTTTTCCCCATTTTTCCGCTACGCTCAGATATTTCATCATTATTCTTCCATCTCCACGAGCCTCCGAAGCAGTCCTTCCCCACCCCACTAGTTTTTATAACAAGTTTATCGTGTTTTGCAGGTTTCAAGGGTGGTGAATTCCCACTGTTTTCACAGTGACAGACATGGTGAAAGACCATTGCAGAGCTGAATATTTCCGAAGAAGAAACCAAAGATATCAAGGGATTAGAAGCATGATATTGAAGATTAAGAAGCATAATCCACGGTCTACACAGATTGAATGCAAATCATTGATCGCAGCAGTGCAGAGAACATATCAGCAGGACAGTCCTTTTACTAAAGAAAGGAACAAAATCACTACTTCCCATTCTCTATTCTGCATCGAGCCCCAGAGTAGTTATTATTCCGACAGAAAGCTCCAAAGAATTGACAGTGCATTAGTTATACAGCATGGAAGACCTGAAAGGCTAACCTTCATCCTTTCTTGTCTCAGAGTACAAACAGAGTACCTCCAGCTGGAAAGTACTTCATGGAATATACCCCTAGAGTTATTCTTAAAATGACAAAGACCCCAATTCACCTAAAGAGTACCGAAAGTCAATGTAAAGACATCAAGACAGAATGGGCTTCGAAAGAAATTTCTCCCTCTGTTTTAAATGAATCATTTAAGTTCTATCTGCCACTACTACCACTCTTCACCTATAAGAACTCATAAGAAATACATTGTAAATGTTTGTTGATTACTGAAAAAACACTGATTGTAAGCAGTTTCACTGAGTTAGAGTTCTGTGAGTAGTAGTTGGGAATAGGCTAGGAGATGATTTTTGACTGATATCAATCTATTGGACAAGGATGTATGTGACTAGTTTTGCTCTTTTAATATGACAAGCATGTTCATCGGATCCTGATCTAAATCAGTGGTGATGTGTTCTTTCTTTGTTATTGTTTTCTCTCTGTTTTACATCTTGTTTCACTTTCTCTGATAAGAAAACAGTAAATTTAGCTTAGGACATACTGCTGCAAGTACCCTAATGCTCGCTGTATTTTCTTATGTTTATGTTTTCTGCTGATTGTGTATCTAAAGAAAAATTCAATATAATTTAACCAGTCAAAGACGTTGGCCTCCTCATGCTTACTTATGTATGAAATTATAATTTGTTTCTTAGATGTTCTTGTCAAGTTCAGCTGAGAGAATTAGGAAACTGTAAGGTTTAGAGTTAGCCCTATCTCACTAGGTTCCTTTTCCAACAATTAAACCTTTCTAAGATCCCTTTGAGTTGAATGCCAAAATTAGAGAAAGTTAAAATTCTTTCTCCAATCTTAGGTTTCACTCTGTGTTAAACTTAAATGTTTTCTATTATCTGAAAGTAGTAAGGAGGACTTCTGGATTGTTGTATTTCAGAGTTAGCCTTATTAGGATTTTAGATCATAGAGGTTAAGGCATGCCCTGTCCCTAGATTTACTTCAAAGTGGTCACCTTGGAAGGTTTTCGTTGTTTTTCCCATTCACTTCCTTATTGTTTCATTCCACACTATCATCTTAAGAGATCCTCTATTTTAGATGACTAGCCCTTTGAACGCCTTGGATATTTGAATTGCAAGTAAACCCTTTCATGACCCCATTGCCTAATGGACTTGTGTTTTCTTTGAATTATCTCCCCAATGCCAAAAAATCCTTCTCTCCTCATTCCTTTACCTTACATTGAACCCTTCATGTTTCACAACCAAACAAACAAAAAAACAAAAAACCCTTGTGCCCCATAAATAGCCTAATATCTTAAGTTGAATTCAAAGATATATATTTATTTTCCTTTATAGAGAGATCCCTCTCTGGATCTAGGAGGGATAGATCCCGAGATCCCAAAGTGGTTTGATGTTGTCTTATCATTTGGTATTGCCAAATCTACCAAATCATAGGAACCACAACATAATGGCGACTCCACTGGGGAGCTTTGAGTAAAACCCTCCTTAAAACATCCCTAAGAACTCAAAGAAGACCAATAGCCTTGATTTGGCAGTAAATCACTATGGTGGATAGTAAATATTCTTGAAACACCTTAAACCTTCCACCTGGCGACTCCACAGTTCCTAAATGACCAAAAGACTCCACTGGTGATCAGTAGGCCTGATGATTATCTTTTTTTTCACAAGACTCCACTGGGAGACCAGTTTCATTACAAAATCATCCATATTAAAATAAACATATAGGATTAAGCTTCTTTGTTTAAAGATAGTTTGCCTCTTAAAGATTGTCATACCTGGCTAACTTTCTTCATTGAGACTTAACATACTGGCTTCAAGGAAAATCCATACTAGAGCTTATCATAACCCATATCCCCCTAAAATAGTTGACAATCCAGAGAGAATTCTTAGGAAGTCTGACACCTCTAGGGATCCAACTATTGTCATACCCATTCATAGAGATAACTCAGCAACTTAAAACCTTGTAGCTCTATCAGATACTCACGTTGACTTAGATTTACCAAGTAATTTACCAAGAACTAAGTCATTCAGTGGCATAGATCAGTCAGAATTTGAGCCTCCAAGTTCACCACCACATAGTGGTCAACATATCAGTGACAGAGAAACCCCTCCATCAACACCTCCTGATATCCACTTCATTCATAACTTGGGTCTCTCTCACCCCAAATCTGCTCAATAGTTTGTTGCTGGTCCAAGCAGTTCTGCCATCCATAGACCTGCTACTCAAGCTAATCCTTTACCTCCACAAAACACTATCATGGCAACATGGTATGCTCCCCTAGTGTTGCCATAGCTCCTGGTTCCTTTACCAAATGATTATCAGTCTAAAATTCCCCATTTCAATGGAGAAGAATCTACCACAGCTCAACAACATGTAACTAGGATATGATATGCATTTGATTACATGGAGATAGATGATGAGATCGTTAAAATGAGAATCTTTGCTCAAAGTTTAGGAGGAGAAGTAAAGAAGTGGTTTAAGGGCTTAACTCCTAATAGCATCCATGACCTTCCCACTTTACAACAAGCATTCATAAAAAAATGGGAAATCAAAAGCAACCCTCTCCAAATATAAGAAGAGTATCATAATCTTAAAAGAAATCAGGGAGAGAGTGTTCATGATTACTCTTCCAGGTTTAAAAGGGTCTATAATGTTCTCCCACCTCATATGAAACCTCCCCAAGGCATGGAATTAGTAATATATCCTGAGGGTTTCGATCCTAATATGGCCTATCAACTAAGGGAGAGGGACTATGCAACTCTAGAAGACATGCAACAGGGAGCTGTGAGTGTAGAAGAAAACTCAATTGAGAAAAGAGCTAGGCTAAGATCAGAGAAGAAGGTAACTTATAAATAAGATACTACACCCTCCACATCTAGCTCAAAAATGGAAAGGATGATGGAAGAGATGATGAAAAGGATGAGCTTACTTGAGAGAGCGCAACCAAGAGACAATCAAAACCACTCCCAAAATAGAAATAGGAACCAAAATTATAGAAGGGAGAACAACTAAGATAGGCAAAGGGATTCTGACCAACAAATCATACCTCCATTCCAAGAGAACTTCCTTGATGAGGATGAGGGAGTAATAGAAGAGTCCTAGGGAGCCACCATAAACATGGTGTAAGTGGATAACCAAGATCACACCTTTTCCACAGAGGACAACCAGACCTCATACGCACATTGGGAAGAGGAAGGGATAGAGTCTGAAGACTATAGGTTAGGATTTGAGAATCCCATCATGCAGATCTGAGATCATATTGCTCTCAGAAGTAAAAAGAAACTAGAAGCTCCCAAAGCCAAAATCTCTAAACTCACTATCAAGAAAAGACCTGAAAAGACTCCTAAAGGGACTGCTGAAAGAAAAAAAACAACAACTGAGAGTTCTGGAAAAAATAAGATCAAAGACATCCAAACCACTGATAAACTAAGTCAAGAAACCAGCAGCACTAGCATTACAGCTAATGCTCCTGAAAAAAAAGTTTCAACCAATGTACATAGTGAAGATCAGCAAGCTGATCTTGCTAATAAAATAGTGAACAACAGAACGGAATTGATCCTTTCAAAGCCTTTCAATCTGGAAAGTGAAATTGCCAAAATCAAAATTTTTGTCCCTCTCACTGAGTTGGCCACACAAGATGTATATAAATGTCAAAATTTTAAAGGTTTAAACTTAGGAGAAAACAGTGATTATGTCAACTTAGATGATGATCAACCAGCTCTCTTGTTTGGCCCAAAAATTGAAGGGAAATTTCAGGAAGGAGTAGTACCTCATTTCTATGTCAGTCTCAACATCCATGAAAAAATCCTACAAAATGCTATGCACGACTCAGGGGCTTCACACAACCTTGTGCCAAAGGTGATCATGGAAAAATTAGGCCTAGAGATAACCAAACCTTATAAGGATTTATATTCTTTTGACTCTAGCAGAGTGAAGTGTTTGGGCCTGATCAAAGACCTCTGTGTGAATTTGACCCAAATCCCAGCCAAGTGCATGGTAATGGATGTGGTAGTGGTAGATGCACCTCCTAAGTATGGCATGTTGTTTTCAAGATCATGGGGTGCCAAGCTATAGGGCACAATGCTAATGGACATGACATATGATACTATCCCTGTTTTCAGCGAGCCTAGAAGACTATATAGGGAAGCTCACATGAAATTTATGGTAAGCAGCCCAGAGAAACCAGAAAATTCCCCCCTTTACTCTGTCCATACAGACCTAGACTCTTTTATCCTTTCCAATGATGAGTTTACATATGAGAAATAGCTAGAGATTAAAAATGAAAACAACAGAGTAGAGGCCACAAATATAAACATAATGGCAGCTCGCAATACAGAGGAAAACAAGGGAGAAACATCTGAACAATCTACAGAGTTAGAAAATTTGAACCAAGACTGTAGAGAGCAGATTATTCATTAGCCTTCTGACCTTAGGAAGCTATATGACAGTAAGGAGGAAACTGATAACAAATTTTCAAACAATCCTTTATGGAACAGAAGCTTTTATGGGTCTCACACAAGAAGGAATGCAGGAGCTAGGGTATGGTTGCACAATACTGAAAACAATTATACTGAGAGTCATGCCTTCAAGCTAAATTTCAAATGTACAAACAACATAGTTGAATATGAAGCTCTCCTCTTAGGATTGCATCTATTGAAAAAGCGAGGGGCTGAGAGGATAGTTGTCCATGGGGATTATGAACTGGTCATCAAACAAATAAATGGAGATTACACTGCAAAACATCCTAGATTAAGGGCATACAGAAATGATGCCATGGAACTTTTGCAAATATTTGTAGAATATGAGCTTGTGTTTGTCCCTAAAAGCCAAAACATAATTGCAAATGGATTGGCCTGTGCTGCTAGTTCATATTAGAGATCACTTAGTGATGAACAACTCATTGTTCAAACAAAACATAGACCAGCAGTACCAAATAATGAGAAATATTGGCAGGCCTTTGAGGGTGATAAATAGATAGAGGATTTCTTTCTTTCTAGGAATGAGTTTGAATTTCCAGATTCAAACTCTGAGTCCAAAGAAAACTGTCTGGATAAATAACCCCCAGATGAAGATAAACCATCCCCTAGTGCAGAAATAAACATGCTGGCCAGAGAATTTGAAAACCAAATAGAAGAATACTAGAACGCGGATAAACAAGACGTAGAGGTAGTGCAGTCCAAAGACAGAAACATACCCAGAGGACTAGCACCCCTTGAGGACCTCTTTGATTTTAATGATGTGGCAAAGAAACCTACCATAGAGCCCACTGAATCCAACATTGAAGAATGCAATATAGGCAGCAAAGACAAGCCTAAAATGATAAAATAATCTAAGTCTTTTCCTATGCATATCAAACATAAATACATTGATTTATTTAAAGAGTTTGTCGATGTTTTTTCTTGGAGTTATGAATATTTGAAAGCCTATGACACAAAAATCATCCAGCATAATATTCCATTGAAAGAAAACCAGAAACCTTTTAGGCAAAAACTGCGTAGAATAAACCCTGCACAACTACCTCTGGTAGAAAAAGAGATTAAGAAAATTTACAAGGATAGAATCATAGTGCCTATGAGATTTTTAGATTGGGTATCTAACCTTGTGTCTGTAAGGAAAAAGACTGGATAAATAAGGTTGTGCATTGATTTTAGAAACTTAAACAGAGCCTGCTTAAAAGACAATTACCCCTTGCCCAAAATGGAACACATCCTACAAAAGGTAGATGGGTCTAAGAGGATTTCTTTGTTAGATGGCTTTTCAGGGTACAACCAGGTCTTAGTACTCTCAGTAGATCAACTTAAAATAGCTTTCACCACTCCTTGGGGCACTTTCATGTATGTTAAATTGCCTTTTGGATTAATGAATGCTAGGGCCACTTTTCAAAGGGCCATGGACATTGCATTCTCTGAGGAAATAGGACAGTTCATCATAATTTACCTTGATGACATAATAGTTTATTCCAAAACTGATGAAGAGCACCTTGAACATTTGAGAAAAGTTTTTGAGAAATGCTGAAGGTTTGGGCTATCTTTAAATCCCAAAAAGACAGTGTTTTGTCTTCAAGAAGGTAAACTTCTTGGCCATATAATATCTGAAAAGGGGATTAAAATAGAAAAAAAAAGAGTTGAGGGAATACTACAGATTAGCCACCCATGAAAAATCAAAGATTTGCAGTCCTTTATTGGAAAAATTAACTTCTTGAGGAGGTTCATCCCCAACCTAGCAGAGCTCCTTAGAAACATGACAAACATGCTGAAAAAAGAAGGAGGAGTTAAATAGACTCTAGAGGCCAAAAAATATTTTGAATTAGTTAAACATGCACTCACCTAGGCACTAGTCCTAATCAACCCTGATTTTTCTAAATACTTCCTCATATTCTCTTTTGCATCAGAGCATACTATGGTTGTTGTCCTGCTGCAGAAAAATCTAGAGGGACAAGAGCAGCCTATTGCATTTTTCAGCAAAGAACTGAGGGATGCACCTCTGAAATATAACATCATGGAAATACAGGCCTACACTCTGGTAAAGGCCTTAAAATATTTCAGGGTTTATATTTTGCACTTGCATATTATTTCCTTTGTGCCTAACATAGTGGTGAAAGACATTTTGTCACAAGATCCAGATGGCAAGAGGGGCAAATGGATTGTTTTAATACTAGAGTATGATTTGGAGATCAAACCCACCAAACTAATTAAGGGTCAAGGCTTAGCACAACTAATGGCTGAATCTAACTTACAAGCCCTTGACATTAATATGGTAGGTGCTTTGGATGAACAGGAAGAATTACCAGCTCCCACTGTAGAAGAACAGTTCCAACGCTCACCGTGGTATGCTTATATCTTGTATGTGCTTGTAAATCTTAATGCTCCTCTTGATTTATCTAAGACAAAGGAAAGGTTTTTAAAGTTAAAAGCTAGAAATTATTGCATTCTAAATGAATGTTTATACTAGAAAAATGAAAATGGTTTGTTGCTTAAATGTTTGCCCGAAGTTGATGCAGAAAGAATCAAACATGAGTTCCATGAAGGAGAATGTGGAGGTCATCTCTACTGGAAAACCACCGCTAAAAAAATACTTAGAGCTGGCTATTACTGGCCCACCCTTTTCCATGATGTCCACAAAATGATAGTTTCCTACCACAAATGCCAAATCTTCGAGGGAAAAAGAAAACTCCTCCCTTTACCATTACAACCAATCACTGTTGAAGCTCCCTTTCAACATTGGGGCCTAGATTTCATAGGGGAAATCCATCCTGCTTCATCTGCCCAACATAAATGGATACTCACAGCCATAGAATATTTAACCAAATGGATAGAGGCCATCCCTTCTAGGAATGCCACAGATTCTGTTATCATTAAATTCTTGGAAGACCATATCCTATCTAGATTTGGCTGCCCTAGGAAAATTATCACTGACAATGCAACTGCATTTGGCTCCAAAAAGATGATTGATTTTTGTCATAGGTATCAGATTTCACTTGGTCATTCTACTGCTTATTATCCTCAGGGTAATGGGCTAGCAGAATCATCAAATAAGAGTTTGGTGACGATCATCAAGAAGCTGTTGGAAGAGAATAAAAAATCATGGCATAACAAGTTAGTGCATGCTTTGTGGGCAGACAGGTTGACAACAAAGAAATCCATTGGAATGTCTCCATATCATCTTGTCTATGGGGCAGATGCAGTATTCCATACCATCTTGGGAGTACCAGTGATAAAATTGGTCCAGGAAATACAGTCAGAAGAAGACAGCATGGTAAGGAGGATCAATCGAACCATACATCTCCAGCAGAAAAGGGAAGAAGTATACAACAGAGCTCAGAAAGTGCAAGAGAACATCAAGAAGTTGTTCTATAAAAGAATAAAGGCCCGTGATTTCAAGATTGGGGACAAGGTGCTCAAGTGGGACTCTAAGAGAGAAGATAAGGGTAAGCATGGTAAGTTTCATATTTTATGGCAAGGTCCTTACATTATTCAGTCTGCAATTGGTCCCAATGCATTCTTTCTGCAAGAATTGGATGGTACAGATCTGTTTGGGGGTCCTGTCAATGGCAGTATGCTCAAACATTACTACTGCTAAAGTTCATATTAAAAGTTTCACTTCCATTATAAATACCATTGCTCTGTTTTGTTCAGAAAAAGAAAAAAAACAATATATATATATATATATATATAGAGAGAGAGAGAGAGAGAGAGAAGAAAGGTTCAGACATGCTCAAATCTTGAACCTACGAAGTTCCAAAAGAATGGCTCAAATTGGATCAAAACCTGAGACAGAGAAAGTGAAAGACTGGTTCTAACATGTTCAAAACTTGAACCAGCAGAGAAAAGAAGAAGAAATAGCTCTCACGAGGTCAAAATCAGAGCTGAAATGGGGAAAGAAAGTGACTCTAATAAGCTCAAAACCTGAGTCACAAGGAGAAAGAAGGATGCTCTTAAATTTAAGAATTTCAAGCCTTCAAATTTTGTTTTAATTTTTGCAAAGTTTAGTTCAAGTGCAGCTTGTCTTTATGCCTTGGACCCACAGCAAATCAGACAGTCTAACCCTGGTTTGGCTGTGTTTGAATTTTTGTCATAGAATGTAGAGAATGAAGTCTGCTAGACAATTTAATCCTAGCAGATATTAGTCTAGGTAGAGAAGCTATGAGGCCAACTGTCTAATATGGTCTCAAGGAGAAATAAGGGTAGAATTAGATTAGTTTCTATTTTCTATAAAAATAATGATGAAGAAGGTCTGCAAGTCTAAATGCACCTTGGAGAAAAAATTTAAGGACAATAGGATGTGTAGGTAGATTTTTTGGGGAAGTATTGCTGCTGATATAATGCTTTCATGTTTGTATCAGCTTATCAAAGAAGAGAAAGATGGTCAAGGATCAGGCTCTGGCCTACTTCCAAAGATTATTTTTGAGATTCTTGACACCTTCAAGAAGATGCCATCCCCATGTGGATCCACTGTTAGCCACCTATAAAATTTTGTCAAGCAAACAGGTGGATAAATATGTTTCTGAGCTTTCAAGAGAAAAATTTCCTTTGAAAATCTATCATTTTTGAAGCCTCCATGATGTCCTTATCCTACAAATTTACCTTCACTGTTGTTTCCAGTAAAGAGCCCTGCTGTTTTGTGAAAGAAACTGTCTTTAAAGGCCTCCATTTTCCCTTTTTCACTCCCACAAAATTCCCATTTTCATCCTTGTTTCCTTCAAAGGATCCCTCTGAAAAATCCTCATTTAACCTCTAAACCATCCTAAATCCCCTTTTAAACCACATATTTCCCTTTATATGGTTTAAAGATCCCTCCTCTTGCCTACCGGAACCCCTCATTTGGCTTTAAAAACACTAATTTTAGGCCTAAAACAACCATTTTTACATTAAGGCAGTAAGCCCCTTTCGGTTTGGCCCTTAGCCCCTTTCCCGCATGTGACCGATGCTATGACCAAGCTCTGAGGCCTAATCGCAAATCGCAATCGGAGCTTTCGTTTCGGCCTTTTCCTTTATTCTTCAAATATTTCCGATGCGATGAGTTTACTTTGTCGATTGCCGACTCAATATGGACCGTTGATCTCCCCCAATCTGATGGCCAAGATCACATCGCACTCTATCGCAAGCCTTACACATTTTCCCCTCTGACTTAAACCTGACCGTTAATCTTTCCAGATCCGACGACCAGCGCTCAATTTCTTCGCGCTAATCCAAGTCTTCCTTTTTTTTTCTATTCCCCCTATGGCTGACTCCCCGATTTAATCCTAGCCGTTGAATCCACAAGAACCAACGGTCAAGATTTGATTGCGCTTTGTTCACAGAGCCCGTCACCTGATCCCACCGATTTAATCCAAACCGTTGATCTGTCCTGATCCAAGGGCCAGCGCTTGATCTCACATCGCAAATCCAGAAGTCTCGATTGCTTGCCTCCTCCGATGTCGATCATGCGATTTGATCTCAAATGTTGAATCCACAAGAACCAATGGTTAGGATTCAATCGCGCCCGTTTACAGCCCCCTACCATCGCATCCACCGATTAGATCTAGACTGTTGAATCCACAAGAACCAACGGCCAGGATCTCATCGCGCTTCACTCATAACTTTTCACCATCCTGACCTCCGATTAGATCTCAGCTGTTGATCGAGCTTGATCGGATAGTGCACATTGCTTCGCTTTTCAAACCTCACCCTATTCATTTCTCCCCCATCGACCGATCTTGACCGTCCGTTTCCAAGATCCAACAGTCAGGATTTAACACGCCTTGACCCTACCCATATGTTCTGCCCATGCATCTTGCCTCCTATCGTGTTTCTTCCGCACTGTCGGATCTGAGGTCCCAGATCCAACAGTCACCATTGCATTTCACATTTTTCTGCACCCAAGGTTTAACGCTTCAAAAAAATGCGAAATGGGCGGTATTGAAAGGGGCATGTGTCAGCAAGTGAATGATATTGCGTTTTTTTGGCTAAATCTCAAACCACTTGAGCACTACGCAAAAACCACCCCAATTTTCCGCCTTACCGCCCTCTGCAGCTTAACTTCCCTTTTAATCGTATTCGTTGATCGATCTGATCTAATGGCCTACATTATATCATAACCTCTCCATTTGTTATTCACCCAATCTTTCAAATGACTCCACCGAAAGATCTTGATCGTCGATTATCCTAATCCAACGTCCCACATTATATTGCATTTCATTTCTTCCTCCATTCATCTAACCTCTCCAAAGACTTCATCAGACGATCTCCACCGTAGATCATCATGATCTAACGGTCCCAGTTCATCCTCGCACCCAAACTTCCAAAACAACTGGTTAGCTGCTTTGCCACTATTTTTTCCCCCATTTTTCCGCTACGCTCACGTATTTCATCATTATTACTCCATCTCCACGAGCCTCCTAAGCAGTCCTTCCCCACCCCACTGGTTTTTATAACATGTTTATCGTGTTTTACAGGTTTCAAGGGTGGTGAATTCCCACTGTTTTCACAGTGACAGACATGGTGAAAGACCGTTGCAGAACCGAAGATCGCCGAAGAAGAAATCAAAGATATCAAGGGATTAGAAGCATGATATTAAAGATTAAGAAGCATAATCCACGGTCTATACAGATTTAATGCAAATCATTGATCGCAGTAGCGCAAAGAACATAGCAGCAGGACAGTCCTTTTACTGAAGAAAGGACCAAAATCACTACTGCCCATTCTCTATTCTGCATTGAGCCCCAGAGTAGTTATTATTCTGACAAAAAGCTCCAAAGCACTGACAGTGCATTAGTTATACAACATGGAAGACCTGAAAGGCTAACCTTCATCCTTTCTTGTCTTAGAGTACAAACAGAGTACCTCCAGCTGGAAAGTACTTCATGGAACATACCCCTGGAGTTATTCTCAAAATGACGAAGGCCCCAATTCACCTAAAGAGTACCGAAAGTCAATGTAAAGACATCAAGATAGAATGGGCTTTGAAAGATATTTCTCCCTCTATTTTAAATGAATCATTTAAGTTCTATCTGCCACTACTACCACTCTTCACCTATAAGAACTCATAAGAAGTACATTGTAAATGTTGGTTGATTACTGAAAAAACACTAATTGTGCGCAGTTTCACTGAGTTAGAGTTCTGTGAGTAGTAGTAGGGAATAGGATGGGAGATTATTTTTTACTGATATCAAGCTATTGGACAAGGGTGTATGTGACTAGTTTTTCTCTTTTAATATGACAAGCATGTTCATCGGATCCTGATCTAAATCAGTGGTGATGTGTTCTTTCTTTGTTATTGTTTTCTCTCTGTTTTACATCTTGTTTCACTTTCTCTGATAAGAAAACAATAAATTTAGCTTAGGACATACTGATGCAAGTGCCCTAATGCTCGATTTATTTTCTTATCTTTATGTTTTCTACTGATTGTGTATCTAAAGACAAATTCAATATAATTTAACCAGTCAAAGACATTGGCCTGCCCATGCTTACTGATTTATGAAATTAGAATTTGTTTCTTAGATGTTCTTATCTGGTTCAGCTGAGAGAATTGGAAAACTGGGAGATTTAGAGTTAGCCCTGTCTCACTAGGTTCCTTTTCCAACAGTTAAACCTTTCTAAGATCCCTTTGAGTTGAATTCCAAAAGAAGAGAAAGTTAAAAGTCTTTCTCCGATATTAGGTTTCACTCTGTGTTATACTTAAATGTTTTCTATTGTCTGAAAGTAGTCAGGAGGACTGCTGGATTGTTGTCTTTCAGAGTTAGCCTTATTAGGAGTTTTGATCATAGAGGTTAAGGCATGCCCTATCCCTAGATTTACTCCAAACTGGTCACCTTGGAAGCTTTTCCTTGTTTTTCCCATTCACTTCCTTATTGTTTCATTCCACACTATAATCTTAAGAGATCCTCTGTTTTAGATGACTATCCCTTTGAACGCCTTGGATATTTGAATTTCAAGTAAACCCTTTCATGACCCCATTTCCTAATGGACTTGTGTTTTCTTTGAATTATCTCCCCATTGCCCAAAAATCCTTCTCTCCTCATTCCTTTACCTTACATTGAACCCTTCCTTCATGTTTCCCAACCAAACAAACAAACAAAACAAAACCCTTGTTCCCCATAACTAGTCTAATATCTTAAATTGAACTTCAAAGATATATATTTCTTTGCCTTTATTGAGAGATCCCTCTCTGGATCTAGGAGGGATAGATCCTGAGATCTCAAAGTGGTTTGATGTTGTCTTATCATTTGGTATTGCCAAATATGCCAAATCATAGGAACCACAACATCATCTAAGTAAACCAACAAGGACAAACAACCTTCAATTGAAATGACATGCACCTGCAAGTGCGAAGAAAAGGGAGAGGATGAAGAAAGTCTTTTAGATGAAGAATATGCTTACTTCACGAGAAAACTAAAAATTGATAAGGGAAAATTCAAAGGTAAAATTCCATTGGTATGTTTCAGCTGTAATGAGGTTGGGAATTTTGCAGCAAAATGTCCAAACAGAAGTAATGGAAACTCAAAAGGAAAGAAAGGATTTAAGAAATTCAACAAGAAAGGATCCAAAAATAACATTCTCTCTAAAGAAGATAACTCATCATCCGATGAAGAAAATTACATTGAAGAAGAAACCAATGAGAGAGTATTTTTTATGGCCAAGAAAAATAAACCCAAGCACAATAAACAAGAGGTATCAAACAATGAAGAAGAAGGATGGACCATAGAAGAATTTTATGAGGAAGAAATCAAGCTTATAAAAGATCTCAAGGCAGAGAAGATCCGTTCCAATACTCTTGAAGAAATAGTTCAAGGTCTCAAAATTGAAGTTGAAGAACACAAATGCATTGAAGAGTCACTTCAAAATAAGTTGGAAGAAAGCAACCAAGAAAGGGAAGAATTAGAAGTTCAAGTAGTCTCGCTGCGTGAGGATGTGAAGAAAGGAAAAACTATCCAAAACTATGCTAACAGCTCAAGGGAATTGGAAGAACTCATCAACAATCAATTATATTGCAATGAAAAAACTGGCATCGATTACAAAGAAGAAGAAGCAGGTCCTTCTACAACAAAATCCAATGAACCTATGAGATCTGACATGCATGTAGACTTCACTGGACAAGATTCACAAGAACAGCCTTGGAAGACAATTCCTTGACGAAAATTTCCATCCAGGTACCAACATATTTTTTATGGCTACTGTTATTCATGTGGAAAATTTGGTCATAAAGCTGTAGAATGTCGCACGTACCCTAGGAACGAATACAATTCCAGGAGATCTGTCAAATATGAACCTCCCAGGGCTCAGCGAAATATTAATAGATTTGAACATTTAAGAAATAATATTGAATGTTACAAATGTCGAAACTTTGGACACATAGCCAAAGACTGCAGACTTGAAAATCCTCCAGAAGAATCTTTGAAGCCACAGAATGAACGAACATGTGGAAGAAGAAGGACAATGAGAATGAAGCCTGTCTTCAAGGCTCAAAAGAACAAAGATGTGTGGTAAAGATATATGAGTCAACGCATATGTAGATTCAGATAGAATAAATTTGTATCTCCTAAAGAGAAGGATGGAACCGTGTCCTTTCGAAATGATGAATCTTCAAATTTTATAGGATCAGGTACTGTCAATCTCGAAAGCAAAGATGCTTTAGCCAAGAATGTTCTATTTTTTGAAAACATGAATCACAATCTGCTCAGTGTTGGAGAAATGTGTGATCAATGACACACAATACTATTCAACTCAACGAAATGTGAAATCACGAAAGGCGTGTATGGTGAAATTGTGGCTACAGCAAGTCGAGCTCCACATGACATATATGTTATGGATGAAGCAACTAAAGCATGTATAATAGCTAAAGAGGATGATACAATAATTGGTAGCAATGATGATCGACTAAGTAAGAAGTTTTCTACAAAGGTGCAAAGTGATTTCAAGATGTCTTTACTTGGTGAGCTGACATACTTCTTAGGGCTTCAAATATCTCAGCAAGAGAAATGAATATTTATATGTCAATCCAAGTACATCAAGGAAATTCTCAAGAAATTTAAAATGGAAGATTGCAAACCCATCCTTACTCCAATGGTAACAGGTTGCAAATTGAGCATAGACGACTCATCTAAGGATGTGGATCAAAGGTTGTACAGATCTATGATTAGTAGTCTTCTATATGTAACAACTTCCCGACCATATGTTATGCAAGAATTTGGACAAGTAGCAAGATTCCAAGCAGCACCAAAAGAATCACATATTAAATATTCACATGCGTTGGAATATCTTCACCAGAAGCTTGGGATTCTCCCAAGTTCTCATTAGATTTTCCTTTTTCAGAATATAAAGGGGAAGTGGAAGTAGATTACAGGTCTGCAAGACGGTTGTATGTCAGGGGGAGTGGAAGTGTGTACAGGTCCATAGGATGGTTTTGTTTCAGGGGGAGTTACCCTTTGCCATTGATGTCAAATGGGGAGAGAATGTTATAGGAAGAAGTGTCATGATTGCAGGGGGAGTACTTGTGTTGCCATCAATGCCAAAGGGGGAGATTGTTGATCAGCGGTTGTCATTGATGTCAACGCAAGCAGCACCAGGGGCTAACCCAATATTGCATGGGAATTTTGACCTACCAAATTAATATATTCTATGTCAATAATGATTTTTATGGTTTCTACTTGTCGATATGTTTCCGTTGGTATATGGCACGCCATGTAATTCTTCACGGTTTGAGAGATATTCATGTTTGAAGTTTTTACCCCTAGTTAGTGGGCTAAAACCCCATGGGGTTGGGGCATGGGTCATTGAAAAGTCATAATTAATATTTTTTTAAGCTCCTAAAATCCCTCCCACGTTCACTTGTTGAAGCCCCTCTCAACTTAAGCATTTATATAAATTGCGATCCTCATTTCCTCCTTGTGCAAGGGATTCGCCCATCTGAAACATGTCATCGTGGAATTTTTGCTCTAACATTTTTTCTACGAAGGTTCAGAAGCTGAAATTTTTATGAGACAAAAAAAAAATCCTGAGGAAGATTCTGTAAAAATTTTTGATCAAGGTGCGCAACATTTTTGGAGATATGATTTGTGGAATTTAGGGTTTTTGCAGGCTCCTGGAATTCATCTCAAAGAAGTGACCATGGTAAAATCATCATAAATATCTCTCTGAGTATCGAATTGGAATTCTGTAAAAAGTGGCAGATAGTGCACAGTCTTTAATTTTTTCTCTATCAATTTCAAAGCCAAATGAAGAGACAATGACACGTGGCATGCTGTACAAGTGTGTTCTGCTGAAACAGTCCATAATTAGGGCATTGTGAGAGATTGGGTATAACTCTCTCTTGAAGAATCAAAATTGGGTCAGAACTATGTCATTGGAAAGAAGACTCAAAGGACTACTACAGGACCAAAAATCCAATATTGAGGATCTGAAATAACAAAGATACACTAGATTCAATATCGAGCTGCTAGAAGGCAAGAAAAAGCTAGATCATGTGTTGTCAAGCGTTGCAAAGGACCAGACTTTCTATGGCAGAAAAGCAAAGCAAGGTGCAATAGAGTGTAGCATGACAAGAGCAGCAACAAAGGTGCATAACAGCAGCAATAATTTCATCATATGAAGTTTTCAAGTGGGCAGCACTGCATACAATCATTGTAAAGGTATCATTGTACTTAGTCATTGTAAATACATTATTGTACAAATTGTACTAGTATCTATCTGTCAAGGGTTGAAGAGGAAATGTTGGGAGCTCTAGGATCATCATTAGGTGGTTTTTTCAAAGTTGGGGTTATGGTATAGCATATGTTCTTCTTCTACATCATTCTATATCATTGTAAACTGGACCATTTTCCCTGGTATGGGAGTCCATTCTTCTTTTATTCTTCTATAGGGTGGTAGGGTGGTGCTAGGGTGAGTTGTAGCTCATTGGGTGTTGGGGCATCCGTTTAGTTGACTACTTAAGAATCTCGGGCGTTGGAGCATCCATCCAGTAGAAGCTGGAGAAGAATGCTTTTCTAGATTCTAGGAAGTTGGAGCTTTATTTTCAATTGCAGTTGAATATTAAAGAATTATTAGAAAAGAATTAGGTGGTTTTTGTCCTAGAGTGGGTTTCACCTTAAAAACTGTGTGCATTTGTGTTCCTCTTGTTTGCTGCTATCATTGTACAAACACTGATAATAATTGAAGATTAACTAATGCTCTAATTGAAAGGAATACTGATTCACCCCCCCTCTCAGTATTTCCAACAGTTCACACTTGGAGGTGCTTTATTTAGCTGCCAAAAAAGGTCTCCTTTCACACTTGAAGTTTTTTTATTACTGCTAAGGAGACTTATGGGTATCCCCACCCACTTATTCACCTACCTAGTGACAAAACAAACTATAATATTCCATTTAGTTGAAGGCTAAATTTTTGGAATATTACAGTCCTCCCCTCAAAAATATTGCTTGTCCTCAAGAAACTATATAGGGAGAGAAAAATTCCTCCCCTCCTCTTTTTTCCCCCTCATCAATATTCCCCACCACTGTTGAAGATGTTCTGTAGTAAATCTGCCCTCCAATGGCTCCTCCCAAGTATGCAAAACCCAAGAGTTCACATCATGAAAAGGTGGAAGGTGTAAGTGGAAACCTTCTTGTTGTTTAATGGCCTCCTCAAGGTAGGAGTGATGAAAAACATGGGGGGAAATCATTCCCAATGAGAGACTCCCATACCCATGCTATCATCCCAATGAAATGAGCCATCCTAGGTAACTCATCAAAGAAATCCTCAACCCTTGGTTTATGCAATGTGTTGGGGTTGCATGGAGAGATTAGATTTCCCCATCCAAGTTTTTTATCTCTCAATTTATGGTAAGTATGGGGTTTTTGCTGACCTTGGGCTGAAATTTCATGGCCTCCAAGAATGGCCCAAGTTACCCCATCAAACAATTCAGCCATGAAGTGCCTCCTCCAAAAACTCAAGTTCTCCAGATGGCTCTTCCCACATGAATAAAAGAGAAGTAGTATGGCAATCATGGTTTTCCCATTGTTTCTCCTGAAACATGAAACATGTAAAGTAGGGATAATCATACCCCCAATGGGCACCTCCAACTATTGTGCCACTCTCCAAACAAAGCTTCCCATAAACATGAGAACATATCCTACATATGGAACCAAAAACCAATGAAAAAAAGTTTCCATATGACAACCGGAAAGTGGATAATAGTTCCACACATGGAACCAGTGCAGTGCATCCCTTTCCTGCCTCAAAAATAATAATAAAAAGTTCCCTCCCAACCACTTGTTTTCTGCCACAATCATCCCACAAAATAGGATCATGAAAGTAAAGTGTGGTGACAATGGTGCACACCAAGAATCATGTGGCCTCCCCCACAAACCACCAATAAAATACCCAATATCAATGCTACATTTGTCCTTAATTATATCATAATATAATGAATAAGAAGGAATGACCCTCCTTAATACAACATGCTGCTCATATAAAGTAAAGACGTGTAAATCATAATGCAAATGTGTACCTTCTCTACCATGTACTTTGGTCCTTGAGCTGAAATGGCTCAACTGAAAATTATTCCTCACCCCCAATGAGTAGGGTAGTGGCTGTGACATCCTCTCTATCACCATCTGGGCTATGCATCTCTCCATATGCTGAAATATATCATGTTGGATTCCCTCCCAAGTGAACTCCTCCATCAAAGAATGATATGCATCAAAGTGCATAGAAAGTAATTCCTCATCTGCTGCATGTAGCAGCTTCTCCTTGAGCTCAGAAGCTTTAGTCAAGAAGACTCTTCCATAAGAATAGATGACCACATCATCCACCACATGTCTATCATCTCCATCCGGGTCATCAAGAATCATGCAAGCCCCAAGATACTTGGAGTACTCTACCAAGAGTTGAGATCTCCAATATGGATCAATCCTGCCAAGAGACAATGCTAATGATCTAAAATGTGAAGCTTCCCACATGTTTTTGTCTACTCCTTTGACATCCCCCATGCCAAAGTCATTCTCCAAAGTGCTTCCATGCCCATCATGCAGCTACTCATGCTTAAATAGAAGTGGTGACATTTGGAATTTGGCCTCCCATGAGAAGCTATCATCCAGAAAGAACCTTCTTATCCTGGCCAATGTAAGCATGAGTGGCCTCCATCTACTCCAATGTATGGAGGATTCCTTCCTCAAAGGAAGTACCCTTTGTTTCTCCAAATCCATGGAGCAGCTCCCTTGCACCATGAAGGTGCCATCCTCCATCACTGCAGCAACTTCTGTCAGCGCAGTACATATAGTGAGAGTGGGTGATGTTGAAAATGGGAGGATGTCTCCCTCCTCCTTGAGTCTATCCCAAAATCTCTGCACTGTAATAGACCCCTCCAAAGTATCCACCCCTCCGGGATCTAAGAGTGGTGCTATCTGATGCGGAGCATTCTTCATCATCTCCTGATCTAGTGGTCTCCCTGGTGGAATGCCTCCATATAATGAGACATCAATGTCAAGAGTAGACTGTACATATGGATGGACAACTTTGTCCCTGCTCTCATAGTGCAAATCATTCTGCCTTTTATTTTAATTATCTCTCTTAAATAGATAGGGGTGCGTGCTCCTCATAATGTGATGTTGAACTTCCTCCCTACCTTCTCCCTCCATTTGCAATGTTTAAAATCATGTTTTTCATTGATTGTGCCTTGACCTCCACATATGAGATCTTGGGGAATTCCTTGCAAAGATACAAGAATCCCTATGGTTGCATCAAGTGCTCCATCTACCTCTACATGAGGTGCTAGATGTTCTCTAGATATGACAACGTTGTTGCCCCCATCCTTCTTCGTCTTCAATATGAATGGGAGTCACCTTCTCAATAAGAGGATCCTCTTTTGGGAAAGGGATCTTCATGCCCTCTTGTTCAAGGTCATGGGACAGATTTATTGCCTCTAGCAAAGTATTATGCAATATGTGAGCTTCTCCAACAGTTTTCTGAAGTGGATTTGAGTTTATAGGTTCCTCCATCATATGCAAAGGTTTTGTTTGTTTTGGTTTTTTCGGTTCTACGAATGATGTTTTAGAATGTTTTCCATCAAAAATTTCCATTAATCTCTTAGTGAAATTTGCATAAGAAGAAATATTTTCATTTCTTAATGAAAAAGACTCAAATATCTGCCAAGCATAGGCCTTACCTTCAAAATGCAACGCTGCAACTTTGATGGCTTCATCTTCAGAAACTTGGTGCTACTACAAATAGATGTGTAGCTCCTCCACCCAACCTCTAGCTGAACATGTTGGTGATCCATCAAAAGTAAATAGGAAAAATCTACTCATGTCATGCTGCTTGGTCCTCTCCACCTTGATCTTGAAAAACTCTTGGAAAGTGATATGATCTCTAAACTTCTTAGTTTGAGATTCATATTCTTGCATATAATCACTAAGAGCTTCCCTCCTAGGAATTTCTTCTTCTTCCCTCTCCCTCATAGCAGATCTAGGCATATGACTAAACTGTGAATCATGGTGTGTAGCTACATTCTCACACTCATCATGTGAAAATCTAGAGTTGGCTTTAGATCCAAACCCTTTTGGAGATTCTTTCTCTCTTCTCATCTTCTGGAGATCTCCCTTGATATTCTACATAGTTTTAAAGAGAAGCTTTGAGAGCTCCTCCTCCTCTATTCCTCCATATAATGGAGTATTATTTTTGTTTTTTTTGTACATCTTCTCTTCTGGTGAAGAGATTCTCCTCATGGTGACATATTGGCTGAATGCACAGGTTGGGCCAAGATTATGCTCTGATTCCACTGTAATATCCCAAATCGGGAATGCAGCAATACATGAACACAAAACTGTAAATAGCAGTGTAAATAAACTCATTAACATTGGATACCAATATGGAGTCATATCATCATGTATTATATCAGAAAATAAATACATAATAGTGAGGCATGAATCATATACAATTAGGGCACAAACCTCCCATAAGAAATCACTCCTAAATCTGAACTGCTGCTACAATACAAAATGCCAGAAGACTGCTATAGTGCAGTTATAAACACACTGGTATAGAAAAATAATGTACACAATATGTAGGGATGTTATATGCATCAAACGATATGCCCAATATAGATCTAGGCTCAATACAAACTCCTACAAAGAACCCAGAAAGGATTTTCAGAAATACACTCTATACAAGATGTCATCTAAAGCCCAATGGCTAAATATTCACTGCAAACTGAAGAACATGAGTGTATAAGGCTGAATATATCTCAGATATGATGTATATCCCCTCAAAGGTCTCTTTCCATGAAAGTCTGAACCCTCCAATCACAAGAAAACACTCTAAACGAGCCACAAGATCCCTCACTAAAAACTGCCCTCAAAATAACGCAATCCCTAGCTAGAACAACGTTGGAAATGATGGGGAAATAGTTGGCCTGATGCCAAATATTTGAAATATTCCCAAGAGATCTCCAAACTAATCTCCCAAGAGAAGGAATCCTTCCTCCTATGAGAAAACAACTCAGAAAGTGGGTTTCTAACCCCTCCACTACAACACCCTGCAACACAACACAATAACCTGCAGAAACTACGATGATGATGAAAGCTGTAGCTTGGCCTGAAAACCTAATGTGGAAATTAATACAATACTCTTCCAAGAGACCTCTCAAGGAAATAGGTGGGATTCCTGCTCAGGAACACCCAGTGCTAAACAACATAGCAACCCTGCTAAACATCAAGAGGAAGAAATAGTCTAAGCAGACCAATATCAAAATAATAATCTAAAACATGAGCTCAAATGGATTCCATATTCTTCCTTAAATATAATATGATCTTGCTTGCCCTTGGCCCCACTCAATTAGGTCATTTAATTCATGAGATCCATGTCCCTCCAAAACTGCGTTATCCCTCAATTAATCTCCACTCCTCCATAACAGCGCTGCTAAATTGGTGAAATTTGACTGAATCAACATGATCCAACCTTGTTCACACTTGGAGGTGATTTATTTAGCTACTGAAAAAGGTTTCCTTTCACACTTGAAGTTTTTTTATTGCAGATAAGGAGACTTATGGGTCTCCCCACCCACTTATTCACCTACCTAGTGACAAAACAAAATATAATATTCCATTTAGTTGAAGGCTAAATGTTTGGAATATTACACCAAAATCTACCTATCTCTGAAATAGCTTTATCCATTCCTTATCACAACCATTGTATTAAATCCTACAAGTCATATTCTAAACTTCTCCTAAAACACTTCATCCTTGGGGCACCTAGAATTCGCTGATAGTCCTTGACACACACTCTTATTCGTTCATTTCCAAGCATTTTCACCTAGCTCTCAATTATGTTCCCTTGACACTCCCTAACACTCCTTGGAATGAATTGACACTATTAGTCATGTGTTATCATTCCTTTCCATTCCTTTTCATTCCCTATCAATCCTTATCTATCATGCCCTCACAACTAACCTTACGTTTTTCGAGACTTCAGAACCTAAACAAATCCTGCCTCGACTACAACAAATTGACCAAGTTATAGTTACTACAACTAGATTATGACCTGTTCACCTAATAAATACCTGTAACTCATATTAGGCTACCCATTTCCAATCTCAACTCATCCCACTTAACAAGCTACCAAGTCAAGGCTCACGTTCAACTGTAGCCATGAAATAACTAAGAAACATAGTTTACATATTGACATTCCATAGCACCTGGCATGTTTAATTATCCCTTGGGACTATTTGGAATGTGTTATCATCCTCTACATTCCTTGGCATGAATTTTCATTCCCTAGCACACCCTAGCACTCCCTAACATTCCCTAGTAATCTAGCATGCCTTGGAACTTCCTAGCATATCACCTTGTCACGCACTCCATCCCACACCTAAAACTCACTCACACCCTCTATCATACCCTCTTATTCGTTAATTTCCATGAATTTTGAGTTAATTATCCCTTATCTTTCTGTGGCACTCCCTAACACTCCCTAAAATTCATTAGCACACCCTGGCATGTGGCACATCTTCACATGTCTCCTTATCACTCTATAATTCCTTGGCACTACCTAGCATACTTTGTCACTCCCTCCATAACACACCTAGAACTCACTGACACTCCCTGTCACACACTCATTCATTTGCATGCATTAATTTGACCTAGTGCTCCCTTGTGTTTCTGTGGCACTCAAACACTTCCTATCACATTTTGGCACACCCTAGAACCTGGCACATCTTAGTTGCATTTCGCTTTGAAACTCCAACATGAGTTAGTGCTTCTTAGAATACCATGTCACTCCCTTCTTATCACATCTATAAATCACTCACACTACCTATCACACACTCTTATTCATTCATTTCCATGAATTTTTACCAAGTGCTCACTTGTGTTTCCTTGGTACTCCCCAACACTTCCTAGCACATGTTGGCGCACCCTGGCACCTAGCACATCTTGGATGCATGTCACCCTAGAACTTTAGCATGACTTAGCGTTACCTAACGTACCATGTCACTCAATCCTTAACGCACTTGGAACTCACTGGAACTCTCTGTCACACACTCTTATTCATTCATTTCCATGCATTTTGACCTAGTGCTCCCTTATGTTTCCCTCACACTCCCTAACACTCCTTAGCACACTTTGGTCATCATCCATAGGCCACAGTAGTTAATTTCAATATAGGGGAAATAGATTTTAGACTCATTTTACATGGATGAGAGACCTAGTGGTGGGGCCCATGGCTAACCCTGAGGGTTAAAATTGCCTTATCGCCCACTTCTCACCACTTGACACTAAATTCCTCACACAATGCACATTACATCCTATATGAGCGCACTGACGGGGTTAAACAATTTTTTTAAAGTTCCAATGTGGAACCATGAGGATGAATTACCACTTGCCACTCACCACCCAATATATTTTGATTAGGTATAATGTTGTCGGAAATGATACCACTGAGTGAAGTGACATGCATTTAACCAGTAGGTCCCCTTTTTACTCACCAATTAGAGTACTTGGAAGCCACATGTGTGCCACATGGTCAACTTGACAATGTGACCTTTTCTTTGTTAGGCCAAAATTTATATAATAATAACTTTCAATCGAAGGAGTTAGATTGAGGTATACTTTATATCACAGGGAGGCTCTAAACAAGCTAAACACAATGGTGGAATCAAAAGTTAATTCCACATACTCGAAAAAAAAAAGGTTTTTGCTAACCCTATCTTCACAACAAATCTTAGAGGTTTAGTTAAGTTAGCAAGTAACATCTCTCATAGCCCAAGATAGTTCATGGCAGTAGTAGGTGGTTACAATTTCTTTTAAATAATGAGAACATAAAATTATATTAATTAAGAGGAATTTTCATCAAGGCTAGCAATGATATATAAACAATGGTTCCAAGATAGTATATTGAGTCGACAAAACACTAAAAATAATACTAAATTATCTAGAAAAACTCCAAAAAGGAGTTACAATACTTCCTACATGTGAATTCTTCCATAGTAATTCCCAAACGATATATTGTATACAAAAAATTAGGCAAGGTTCAAAGCTAGGCACTTCCTTGAGCTTCTTGTTCCTAAACATAGTGGGATCTTGGTTTTTCAATATCCGTAGGATCTATATTATAGGATAGAATAATATTCTACTAACCCTGGTTGAAGAGATACATTATTAGATTCCAAGGAGGTAAAATCCATGTTTGGGTGACAAAAAGATACCTAAGTTGTCTACATTTTTCTTTTTGGACCCACTATATCTTTCAAGTCCAATACTAGAAATACCTCAATACAACTGGATATGGCATGAATTCTTGGTCTCATTCATTTCATCACTATTTATGTTCACAATTAATTAACAAATAATCTCAGCATATGATTCTCTTCTACAGACATCAATCTATGACACTTGAATGCTCTGAAATAGGTGATGCACTTTGCAATACTATCAACATGCTCATATGCTTTGATCTACCTTTGTTTTTCATCTATTTCATGATATATAGAATAGATTTGTACAGGAAGTGCAATATCATTTTACAACACATAGTAGCTAAACAAAATTGTGCACTATATACAACCCATTAACGATTTACAAATAATTTATATATATTCTCTATTGTCCAATAATCAATTGGAATCAATTCCAACGCTCTTCCTTTGTCATTAATATCTAACCTATACTGCAAGGCCACATCGCATCTTTGAATTTCACAACGTAAAGACTACAATTTTATGAAATCTAAAACCATATTATCTTCATATTATGTGTGCACTGAATATGTATATTCTCCACTTCAATCTCTTATGCACACTATTTATTTCTTCAAGAGAACATGCACAAATGTATAAATTATTACCTCAGATCGCTCACTTCTGATCCATACTTATGCAGGAACACACTAAAATACATAAATACACATAAGTGTGGAAATGCAGTAGAAATAATACTTCATTTCATTAATAACATTACTAAAATATTCTTACAAATAGAATGGAAATAAACTAGCTAGGGCACCGATAGCTTATCTCTGAGAAGAAATGTGGTGGCTACATGCCTCTGAACTATGTTACAATGAGGCTAGAAGGCCTATTTATTATTGAGAAACAATGGAAAACCCTAAACATCACAAAATCTAACCCTAGGAGATGAAAACGCCAAACTATGGGCCAAATTGGGGTAAATTGGTACGTCAATTTCCCGGGGTCGTAACTTTGGCATATGATCTTTGTTTCATGCACATGATACCTTGTTAGAAATATCTATCCAAGGAATACAACTGATGAAAACTAATGTTGAGTTAAATTCCCTGAGGTTATTTTCCAAAAAAATTTGTATAGGGCCTCAAAACAGCTCGGGAAGTTCAGGACTCGAAAAACTGCCAAAATAGTAAATTGTGCTACAATTAAGGAAAATGAAAAACTGAAAGAAACAATGGTGGGGGTACAAGTGGAATAAGTGGTTGGAAACCAATATCCACATGTATTATTCCTCCCCGCTGGGAATAAATGGTTCCCATTGCGTTGATTTCCTTCATGATATGAGGAAACTTCTGTTGAACTTGGTCCCTTGTGAGCCACTTTCCTTGGTGAAGGAGTTGGCCTGATTTGACAAATCAAGATAGCTGGATCCTTTTCTAGCGGGTGTTATTGATTTTTGTGTACATGATCCAATCATTTTTTTCTTATTCCATGTAGTCTGGGTTTAACTCTATTAGTGTAAGTTGTTCTGCCATGTCGGATGTGTCCAGTAGAGGTGGAAAGTAGGGTCGAAGGTGGTCCACATTGAACATTGGGTGCAGAACAAGGAATGGTGTAATATTGAGCTCAAAGGAATTTTCCCCTATAGCCTTGGTGATGGTGTATGTCCCATATCAGAGCGGGAAAAGCTTGTGGTGGGGTCTAGCGAGGCACTCCTTTTACAAATGTAGCCGCACTTTGTTGCCCGCTTGGAAGTTGTGTGGCACCCGATGCTGATCATGCGACTACTTGTACTTAGCATTGGATTTGTCCAATATGTCACGACCCTATTGGAAGATGTGCTGAATGCTCTCAATGAAGTTTTTCACCTTGTCAGCTTCATACTAAACATGAGCCAAATTGACCCAAGTAGTCACAAATGGAATGGCTATGTCAATGGGACATAGTGGTTGGAATCCCAAGCCCACCTGAAAGGAGCTATGTCCAGTTGAGCTGTGGCGAGCGTGGTTATAGTTGTGTTGTACATATGGGAGTCTATCATCCCATGTGCATAGATTCTTTTAGTTTTACATGCGCATAATGTGTATGATCATCCTGTTGAAAACCTCTCTATGGCCATCAGTTTAGGGATGGAAAGTTGTGGACCTGGTGAGCTTGGTGTCCAAAATTGTCCAGAGGTTGGACCGAAATGTACTAAGGAACCTGTTATCCTGATCTGGGAGGATATAATGTGGGATCCCAAAGTGTACCCACACTCGTTCAAGTAAGAGTTTAGCATTGGCTTCTATTGTGATATTATTTTTTCAGGCTGCCATAATGGCTATCTTCAAGAATATGTCAACGACCATGAAAACATAGTCGTTGACATGCTTATTAGAAGGAAGGCCCAACATTTAATCCATGGAGATGGATCCGCAAGGTTGACTAGGGGTAGGTAGGTGTATAGAGCCCTTGCTTCTTGATGGTTGGTTTGGTAATGGTGTAGGCAGTGCAGGATCTGATGGAATTCCCGACATCCTGTCGAAGGTTCGGCCAATAGAAATACTTCTACAGTAGTGCCACTTTTTTCTAGACCCAAAAATTCCCAACAACCCGATTTTAGTGCGCTTCAAAAATCATCTTGGCACTCTAGCTTGAAGGAACACAAAGTTGTCCTAGGAGACATAGTAGTGCATCTTGGAGGTGAAAATTGGGAACTTTCTTACCCTACAAGAGAATCTTTTATGTGTGGCTGAATTATAGATCGCTCTTGTAGAGAAGCGGCCAGTCAGAATTTGTGCCCACAAGAGTTGAGAATGTTGGTTAGCATGACGATTGGTGGTCAGTTGAGGTAGTCTGCAACATTATTGGTGCTTCCCTTCTTGTACTTGATGTTCAAATGAAATTGTTGCAAATATGTGGACCACTTCTGATGGTGATCGTTCTGCAACTTCCCTTGTGTTTATATGAACCGGAGAGATTGGTGGTCTGTGTGGATGACCATTTCCTTCACCAAAATGTAATGCTTCCATTTTAAGCAAGCCTGCACAATGGAATGCATATCTTTGTCATAAGTGGGATATTTCTGGATGGTGTCAGAAAGTATCTCACTCTGATATGCCACTGCATGCACCTGTTGAGTAAGAACTACTCCAATAGCATATTTAGAGGCATCTATCTCAATCCAAAGTGGTTGTTGCAAGTCTAGTAATGTGAGCACTCGGGCAGAGCAGAGGTGATGTTTCAACTCTACGAATTCCTTCTGTTGAGATTCAGACCAAAGGAATTTTTATTTTTCTCCTCCCTTGGTGACTTGACTCAAGGGCCAAGTGATATGAGATAATATCAACATGAACCTATGGTATAAATTAACAAGACCTAGAAAGCCACAGAGCTTTGTTATAGTGGTTGGGGCTGGCCAATCCTGAATGAATAGGATCTTGGCTGGATCCACATTCACACCATGCTCATCAATAATGTATCCCATATACTAAGCCTGGGTCATGCCGAAAGTGCACTTCTCCAAATTGGCACACAACTTGTGTTTCTCAAGTGTTTGGATGACCTGTCGGATGTGATGGAGGCACTCTTCCCAAGTCTGGCTGAAGTTGAGGATGTCATCCAAGTACAAATTATTCTGTGAATGGACGCAAGATGTCGTCCATCAACATCATGAAGTTTGCAGGAGCATTATTCAACCCAAAAGGCATGAAAAACCATTCAAAAAGGCCATTCTTAGCTTGGAAGGTATTCTTCCATGAATCAAAGGGTTCAAGTGGTACCTGGTGATACCTAGACATCAAGTGGATCTTGCTGAAATATTTTACCACCTTGAATTGGTACAAAAGGTCATCAATCTATGGGATCGGGTAGCTATTCTAGACAATGATATTGTTCAATGCCTAATATTCAATACAGAGTCTCCATGTCACATCCTTCTTCTACAGAAACACGATCGGGATCCCATGAGGAGATGAACTCGGTTGGATGTGTGATTTCTCCAGAATTTCCTGAATCTGCCTCTTGATTTTTTCATTCTCCAAAACATAGCGCTAATATATTTTTCCATTGGGTAGCAACGCATCTGGGGTCATATCGATGGGGTGCTTGACATGACAGTGCAAAGGCACCCCTAGGGGTGAGGTGAATATGTCCTTGTAGTCCCCCAAGACCTTCTCCATTTTTTTTTGTTGTGTGGAGGAGCCCTATCTGGAGGTCTTGGCCATAGTATTCTTCTTTCCCTTAGGGCAGATCATCATGAAAAAAAATTCCTGGTTTCAGAAATGAGCTTATTGCATTTTTTTGTAGTAACTGAAGAGATGGTAGGAGGCGGTGCTACCTTCGATATCCTATAAAGTTTATTGCCCAAAGTAACTATAACAACGTGAGGTCAAGACTCATAAATAACATGTCGCTTCCACAAGTATGGTTAGCCTAATAATACTTCACAAACATCAAGAGGAGAAATTCCACATAATACATCATTTGTGAATGGATTGAGGTTGTAGGGAAGGTGATACTGTTAGCTGACGCAGAGATCTCATCCTTGGTGAAGCCACCAGATGGTGTATAGTTGTGGGTGTGTTATGGTCAGCAAGCCCAGCTACTTCATGAAATTTGCTGAAATAAGGTTCTTTTGGCTCCTGTTGTCAACAATGAACTACAACAGGGAACCCTTTACCCACATATGGGAATGGAAGGGGCACTCCCCCTCATTTGGATCTTCTGTTTCCTCATTCTGGATCTTTGTGGTGACAATGGTGGAGTTGTGCTCGACATCAATAATCTACTTCCATTTTTCATTCCCCTTGTCATGTTCAGATTCAGATTCAGAGCATGCATCTTATTCAGAAGCCTTCATATTGACCACTAGTGACTACTTGGCCCAACACTCACTTGTGTTGTGAGTGGAGCTCTTATGGAACTCACTCCACTTTCCTATGTCCTCCTTTCACTTCACAATGTTTTTCCTTTCTTGCAGTGTTGGCAGGTTATCCTGGGCCGCCCCATCTTGGCTTTGTCCTTTGTTCTACAATTTTGGGGCACACTTCCCTTGATTTTGGTTCACAGATCCAAATTTTCACTTATTTTGTTGGAACTTCGGCTCAATCTTGGAAGCATATCGGTATGTTTCACTAAGCGAGGGGATGTCAAGGAACTCCATTTCCTCCTGAATGTATCTATGTATACAAGTGCATTACTTTAGAACCAAATGTTTCTCTGAATATTTGATACTCAATTTTGTGCACAGGGTATGGAACAAATTTGTCAACTCATGCACATCTTGATCCCTTTGTTATCGCAACGTAGTCCATTGTATTTATTTGTCCTCATAGCTCCCTACGAGATAATATTGTTCCTTGATGGTGTCTCAGTAGCTGAAAATCGAGAGGGTTCCCTCTCATCCTTTTTCTCACAATAGGTTTCCCACTAGTCCTTGACTAGGGGGGCGACTTTGAGGAGTGAAAAAATTATCTATTCCCAGTTGGAAAATTCATGAACTGAGAAATACTCTTCTAATATATTAAACCATATATCTATGATGTCTACATCTATTTGGTCCTAAAATATCATAATGTCAAAGTTTACTTGTATCTTAAAAGGATTTTCTCCTCTAGAGTGGCTGTTCGATGTAGTTGCGCCACCAGTGAGAAGTCGTTGAAGGATTTGGGAAAATTTATCCACCATCACGTTCCTTTGTTTCTCGAGTGCCTCCTCAAGCAATATTTTGATAGGATCTCCTGCTCCCTCATCTTTATTTTCACCCCACATGGCCGGTCGTCAAGGTTTGTGAGGCTGATCTTGCAAAGGTTCAACCAGATCGAGCCCTAACTCCTTATACCATGACCTCATTGGGGATATGCAAAGAAGGATCAAGAAAGAGTAGACCGCTTTGATACCATTGATCCGGAATTATGAAGGAGTGAAATAAAATACATAAATACACATAAACACAAATATGCAATTGAAATAAGAGTTCATTTCATTAATATCACATAACTGAAATATGCTTACAAACATAATGGAAATAAACTACCTAGGGAACTAGTAGCTTATCTCTGAGAAGAGATTTAATGGATAAAAACCTCTAAATTGGGTTAAAGTGTGGCTTGAAGGTCTATTTATTATTAAGAAATAATGGAAAACCCTAAACATCCAAAAAACTAATGCTAGGAGATGAAAGCGCCAAATTATGGGCCTTGTTGAGGTAAATTGATACATCAATTTCCTAGGGTTGGAAGTTTGGCATATGATCTCCGTTTGATGCACATGATACCTCGTTATAAATATCTATTCGAGGAGTAAAATTTTCGATAGCAGATGTAAAATTCAATTATTTGAGGTGATTTTCCAAAAAAACCTCGTTTAGGGCCTCAAAACGACTTCGGAAGTTTAGGACTCGAAAAAATGTGGAAAATAGTAAATTTTGCTACAATTAAGGAATTAAAAACTGAAAGAAACAATGGTGGGGTCCAAGTGGAATATGTAGGTGGCCTCTATGTTGATGTATTTAGTGCACAAATGTACCAATCCGCACTTGCTTAAGAGCAGTGGTCACTGCCTCTTAAGCTTTTGGCCACAGGCAGATAAACAAAAGAGTTAGAAGGTTACTGAACATGCTATAAAACAAAACACACTAAATAATGATATAGTATGCATATGTAGAGAGAAAACAAGACTAAACTAAACAAAAACATGAAACCTCATAAATAATCAAACAAAATAGTAATACTAATGATGACATCAATGTCCCCTCTTATTATTTTCTATTAGGAATGAAAGATAGCACGTTTACACACTTGCCAAGGGGCCCTTAGAACTATGGAGTTCTAAGACTCGATGCAAGGACACTTTTACCTTATAGCTTCTTGGTGCAAGGTCTCTCTCTCTACTCCAAAGGATTGGAGTTTTTGGGTGGCCAACAACTGAATCCCCTCTTTACTTCTGCTCTGCATTACACACTATTGGATTGCCGCACAGCAATTTTGGCAAGGATAACAATGTGCTCTACCTTTATTCATCTCTTTGTGGAATTTTATAGATGAATTAAAACTCTCCTTCCCTATCTTGGTACATTTATGGATGATAACCCAAGAGAGGGGTTTTATTACATTGTGTGCTCCCTCGAGGTCCCAAGCAGGCTTAGGCGGTTGTCCTTGGGCATCGTCAAGTGTGGGATCATTTTCGTGGAGATTTCCTTATGGTCCCAGAAAGTGACTTCTACCACTCTCAGGTCCGCGTGGATTTTTGAGGGAAAGTTGTGAAAAGGCGCGCCTATCAAAGAAAAATGTGTGGGAAGGAATATTCTCCTAGTGTTTTGAGTGTCCAAGTTTATTTTTCCTCTGGACTTTAGAGATTTTTAAAAAATTTCAGATTCTCTAATGTGCCTCAACCCTGTAAATCCTTCTGCCTGAAATTCATTAATGTCATATTTTCTTGTCTGATTTTCCAGTGATAACATTTCCCCCCTAATGTGTGAGGTCTAGGAAGAACTGTATAGCTGAAATACATTATAGTTTCTTTTCTATGAACTGTGTGGAAAGAGAGAGAGACCTGCGTGTAGCAAAAAGTTGGAAATGCCTTACAATAGGTCAAAGAGTGATCTTGTCCTGTAGGAACTCTGTAAGAAATAGTATGATACAATAAATACATTTTTTCTACGAGGCAGGCACATCCCATGCTCGTGATGCTTTGGCTAGCTAAACAAATCTATCTCACAGATACAGATTATGTCTCTGTCACTAGTATGGTAGTGATTTGTTGATTTGGTTGATGACGACGATTGTTGACGCCCTTAGGGGCATTTTTTCTCTGACAATAGGTGGAATTTGGTACCCACATGCATAACCTTGGTATGGAATATAAATTCTCATTGTAAGCATGGGTGTATGACTGGGACCTTCCCGTGTAAGCATTGCTGAAAGAGATGCTTATAATGGGATGAGTCTTCGAAGAATTTGAGCAAAGTGTAATGGTTGTAAGGTATGATACCATATTGATATGAAAGCTTGTGTTGTAGTCGAATGTCGGGAGGATCAATGACATTTGTGGGCAATGATGATTCCCACAGTTCCACCTAAGGACATCCCTATTATGGTGAGGGGCAGTCCAAGGTACCACTTCCTTTTTGGAAAATAGGAGTTGTTGTCGACAAAAACAAAGCCTCAAGCGAACGAGATAGTAACTAATTCAAGGGATCAGGATCTTGGATGTGATAGGTTTAACATAGGAATGATGGCAAGGGGTAGTTGAAAATGGATGATGGGGATTTAGTGGCCAAAGGTCAGAGTATAAAAATTAGCTTGGCGACAGTCATAACTATCTCTGATGGGGAAATCCCTGGAGTCGGTAGGACGTCCAATGTAGGTATATGTTGGTTATGAATGCCATGGTGCCTTATGTGTGAAAGGTGTGATACTCCGACCAAGGGTGACTAGGTACTGCTGCCATGGGAGAAAAATAGATGGATGAGTGGGGGGACGATTGTTCACCATTTGTGGTCTTTTTACACTTACCAAAAAAATGGAACAATGGGATATGGATTGTACAAAACACAGAGACGGGTGCCCCAAAATATGAAAGTGTTCACTCAGCGATGATGTGGGGAGGGTGTTTTTGCTGAGGGTTGGGGCCCCATTGGTTGGCCTCTTGTGTGGGGGGTGATGAAGCAGATGGAAAATATTGCAGATGGGCTATGCTGATGGAGGTATGGTAGGCCAAATGTGAGGCACGGTGGTGCACATTCGATCTGCTTGAAAAACCTAATAGTCTAGGAAAGAGGTTTTATTTTGATAAGGTAAAACTTGACTTGATGCATGGTGTGTGGATGGGCATGAATCGCTTCTTAGATTGAAGTGGTATGGCCATGGCATCATGATTTTTCTGATATATGGTCTACTTTGAGTGATGGGCACCATGGAGGGGAGGCTCTACCGACCAACAAGGATTTTTATCATGTGCAGGGTGGGGAAATGATTTACATGGTTGGGTGCATGGAACCTGTGGTTAATTTCTTGCAGAGAAATTATATCAGGATATGCATAGTATTTCTGGGACTCTATCATGGTGAGGGTAGAATTATACCTTCTTTGGTACTTTCCGTGGATGGAGCGATGGACTGTTTGTGCAATACCCGCAACAAAATACCCCAAGTGAAATCATCTTCTTCATTCAAATATTATTGAAAACATGTGCTGAATGAACAAAATATAAGAGAGGGCATACCTGTCAGCATTGGATTTTTTTTTTTTTTCGGAGACGTGCATGGGGAAGCCTCCTTTGGGAGTTATGAGGTGATGATCGCTGGGTTTCTTTGGGTTTTGTGTTCAGATAATCTAAGCTCCAATTTTCCCTTGGGATTTTTTACTTGGCTCCTAGTTTTGATTTTTCTTGGAGCTTCCCCCTAGACAGATCATGGGGGGTGTTGTTGGTTACTACCCCCTATCCAGGATCTCCCTTTTGTTTTTTTCTTGGCTTCTTTTTGCAGCATTTGGAGGATTTTCATAATTCTCCTAGTTGTATGGTTTCTGATGAGCTGGGGAAGGTTAGACTAGATTGAATGGCGCATTACATTGTGGTAGTGGTCCATTCTATGTGGGGAATGAGGGATATTGGTTCCCTTGTACCTGGTTGGTATATGAGCGTTGGGGTGACTTTCATGACAAATAAGTCGTGATACATTCTAATTAGAATCGTATGAGTATCTAGGGTACTAATTACTGCTGCCTAGGTATCCTTGGGCCAAAGACCCGATCAAACCATCTGCAATATTGACGCGCATGGTACTACTATTTCCTAGGTGATCTTGGGCCAAAGACCAGATCAAACCGTCTACAAAATCAACGCACATGGTACTACTACAGCCTAGGTGATCTTGGGCCAAATACCAGATAAAAACGTATGCAGTATCAAAGCGCATGGTACTACTACTACCTTGGTGATCTCGGGCCAAAGACTAGATCAAACTGTCTGTAGTATCGATGCACATGGTAGTACTGCTACCTAGGTTATCTTGGGCCAAAGACCTGATCAAACTGTCTGTAGTATTCGACCTACCTCGTAGCTCCCTAAGTGTCATGGGTACTACTATTTGCTAGGCGTTCTTGGGCCAAAGACCTGTATCAAACTGTCTGCAATATTCTATGCACCTGTAAACTCCCTGGGTAGAAAATTTGACAACTCAAGAGAGTGAGGAAACCAAGTTCCCTTGTCCCTGGTTTGTGAATGGCTGCTGGGGGGAAGCTCTTTCGTCAACATTTCTAGCTACATACTAGGTCCCCTGAGGCGGAGGATATGGACCTCCTTACTGATGGTGGTACGACAATGCCCTATTGGTCATGTTTTATGAAGGTGCATGATGACTTTGGTAGCTGGGTTGTGGGATGTTCTAGTTAGAATCATATGCATAACCAAGGTATTGAACACTGCTACTTAGGTGATTTTGGGTCAATGACCCAATCAAATCATTTGCGGAGTTCGACGCACTTGGAAATTCTTTGTAAGTTTGCAGGCATGGGGTGTTAGGTAGGATATTGTAAACGTATCATGACTGCATGTAAATTAGCTTGAGCTATTGGCCCTTATTGATGGCGTCCTCTTCGAACTTAGGTTTTTGAGTTGCTACATATTTTGAAATATTTGCAGTGAGAGTTTCCATGAATAGGTCTAGTAGAACTCGATCGTCGATTTTTCTTTTCACAAACTATGACGTTGCCGCCATTTGTGGAGATGGTCTGAGATATGGACGACTAGTGTCTGTCTAAAGTGAGTGATTAATTCCATCCCGGAGTCATGGTAGATGGGTAACTGAAAATAGGTAAGGAATGCAGTAGCGAGGGCACTAAAAGTTCCATGTGTAGCAGATGATTACTCCACATACCATTTCGCAGCTGGTCCGGTTAGGGTGTGTTGAAATAGTCTCAGTCAAATAGTATCATCAATGATGTTGTTCGACGAACACCACAGGTGGAAAGTCATAATGTGATTTCCTTGGTCCTCTACTTTCTTCCCTTTGAACTTTGGAATGTCCGAAGGGAGCTTCGTGGGCATGGGTCACCATGTTGGGTTGTGTGAAATAGGGTCATTCATTAACTTGGTTAGATTGGGCAAGTTTAATTATGCTAAGAATGGTGACTGCGAGTTGAGAGCCATTGCATAATGTGAAGACACAATTTTATGGTTAGGTATAGGGTTTTTTTGTGACATACCCTGCTATGAGTTCACTTGACTTCCCGAATGGGTAGCGCTCATCTGCACTCTAGGGGTTTTGGGAGGAGCGGAATGTGGTGACCCTTTGGGGGTGTCCACTGGTGTGGCGCTGGGTGACCGATGAGGGTTCCCAAATAAATATTCCCCACTAAAGGACGAACCAATAAGGGTGGATATGTTCCGTCTTTGACACCTAAATGGCGAAAGACCTGGAACTCATCTTGGTAATGGGGGGGGGGTCCAAAATACGTCTATATTGACAAGGCCAATACGTCTAGATTGACAAGGTCTCATTGGGTCCATTATGTTGTTGACTAGGTATGGTTTTGGAAAAAATATTTAGTTCTATGAGAGGTGAAGTATCAAAGAAAAAACGGTGACCACATACCTAAAACACAGTGAAAATAAAAGCTAATTTCCCTTTAAATTATGTCTATGTGATAAAACAATCAAAAAGTGGTTTTGGTTGTATTTGCATGTGATATTCAAAATCCTAGAGACCTATACATCCTCACACTCTAAATAGTAACTGGGCCTTGCGAATATATCTTTGTATGGGTACTGGGGCTAGCATCCTGAAAGAACTGGCGATGCCTTTTAGCAACCGAAGAATCAACCAAGGTAATGGGTAGAGGATCTAGTTCTACCTGCACCGTCACCTATAGGGAAGGATGCCCTAGATTTGGCCACTAAGTACCATAGTCCCATGCTAGCGTTCGAGTCTTGAGATTCTTGGTAAATTAGCTACCAGTACCGAGTATTAGACGGGTCAGGAAGCCCCAAATAATATTGCACGCACTAGACCTAAGCTTAACCCCCTCTGAATCGGGTCTTTGTGGCGCTCGGGTTTTCTTTTACGTGGGCGGATAGACGAATTTTAAAGATCCCTAAAAACTCAACTTCTATGATTAAATATGTAAACTGACCAAGGTGGCTTATTGGATGCCTACCCCCTTGGTCCTAACCTAAACTATAATTTCTCTTGTGGCCCTTGTTGTGGGGAGAGTTAACGAGTTTAGTTAGGTTAGTTTTAAGGTGGCTTTAATTCACTTATGGTGTGAAAGTGTGTGAGCAAGAAGTGAACAATCGCATAGTTTTAACATGCGGATACATGACGATCCTTTACACATCCCCTATTAATCTATGTTTGGTGGTTCCTTGCTATAAGAAAATCATGTGTGGATATGCACCGCTTACAATGTTTCCTAGTTAATATAAGTGATCAACTAAAGGGAGATGGAAAATTATCACAAGGGAGATTTCATATGCTTGCCTAGGGTCACCAAAAGGTGCAAAGGCAGTAGAGATTACTTGCTCTCTAAGGTTAATTAAATCCTAGTCCCAACTCCTAGTGCCAAAAAATTAAACTAAAATTAATGACTTTAAACTAGGAAAAATGAAAACTTATCTAAGCATGTGTGGATTAGGGCCACTTACTCCAGCTAATTACCTATGTGTTTTTGGTGTCTATGTTTGAAAAAAATAAGTTATTTTATATTGCAAGTAAATTCCCCCCTACTTAAACTATATGTTTTTTTTTGCGAAAATAAATTTTGAAATTTCAAAAATAGCACCTAGTACTACTCAAATGTAGCCAACAATGAGTTTTAAACAGTCATGGGACACCTTAAATAGTGCTCACATTTTTGTTTATGGGCTTCCAATCACTTTAAAAATAGGAAATGAACGAAAATAGCAGAAAATTTTTGCTTCTCGTTTCCGTGTGCAAATGTCTGACAAAGGCGCGAAATCTATCATGCAGGTCAATGTTGAATGCACGTGGTAGGGTGTGTCTGTCTGTGTAAAATGCGCACGAATTTCCTTCAATTTTTTTTTTGGAGATTCCCAACTTCGACCTCTCACTGAGGGTGAACGAGTAGAGAAGAAGAGAAGAGGGTTTGTCCAAGCCAAACTCCAAAGCAGAGAAAAGGTCCATGCAATAGGCGGAACCACATTAACTAGAAAAAGTAAAATCAGTGGAGTTGCCAATCCTGTGTTGGTGGATTTGGTGCACAAGTGTACCAATCCACACTTGCCGAAGAGGAGTGGTCATCGCCTCTTAAGCTCTTGGTCACATGCAGATAAACAAAACAGTTAGCAGGTTAGTGAACATGCTATACAACAAAATACACTAAATAATGATATGGTATGCATATGTAGAGAGAAAACAAGACTAAATTAAACAAAAACATGAAATTTCAGATAGAGTAAAAAAAAACAATAATACTAATGGTGGCATGAGTGTCCCCTCCTATTTTTTTCTATTAGGAATGAAATATTGTACATTAACACACTTGCCAAGGGGCCTTAGAACTATGGATTTCTAGAACTCGATGGAAGCACATTTTTACCTTCTAGCTACTTGGTGCAAGGTCTCTCTCTCTACTCCAAAGGATTAGAGTTGTTGGATGGCCAAAAATCGAATCCCCTCTCTACTTCTGCTCTGGATTATACACTATTGGATAGCCTCACAATAATTTTGGCCAGAATAAAAATGTTCTCTCCCTTTGTTCATCTCTTGGTGGCCTTTTATAGAGAAATCCAAACTCTCCTTCCCTATCTTGGTACATTGATGAATGGTGACGCAAGAGAGGGGGTTGATTCCATTGTGTGCCACTTGATTCCATTATGTGCTCCCTTGAGGTCCCAAGGAGGCTTAGGCGGCTTTCCTTGGGTGGCCTCAAATGTGGGATCATTTTCCTCGAGTGTGCCTTGTGGTATTGGAAAGTGTATTTCGCCACTCTCAGGTTCGCACATATTTCCGAGGGAAAGCCAAGAAAAAGCGTGCCTACCGAAGAAAAAAGCGCGCGAAGGTGCATTCTGCTAGTGTCTTGAGTGTGCAATTTGATTTTTCCTATGGACCTTAGAGATTTTTAAAAAAATTTAGATTCTCTAATGTGCCTCAGCACTGTAAATCCTTATTCCAATTAGTAATGTCATCTTTTCTTGTCCGGTTTTCGAGTGATAACGGCCACCAATATTGTAATATTCCCAATTTTCCACAAGATAATTGGAATATTAGAGTTCTTAATTTTCATAATTAATTATGTAAATAAGAGGGTGGAGGGACCCATAAACCACAAAGATGAATAAAATCCAGTTTTGATGTGTGGATGTGGATATTTCAGACGTATATCTACATTATGGAGTAGTGGAGCAGCTTCTTAATGTGAAAGAAGTGGAGATCATGTCTCATTAATTAGATAGATCATGGAGGTTGAAGCAATTAAGTAAGATCATGGATCTTAAATGTCAAATCATGAGGATCTTAGAAGAGGTCAATTGAGATCATAGTGCATTCAAAGCAAGATCATAAAGCACTTATGATAAGTTAGTGGAGGAAGTGATGCATTTAATGCATACATGATGGAGAGGGTGATCATCACATGTAGACATGATGGAGGACATGGAGAAAAAACACAGTCAACCATGGAGACTTATGTCCACATGTAAAACATAGTTTAGAGGTGCTCCTAGGCTATGGAAGGCTCTCAATCTATATAATGAAGGTGAAGGCACAATAGAAGGCATGACTTGGGTTAATCATTTTCTTTGATCTGCTTAGATCTGGATTTGTCTTAGGAAATTTCTATGCACTCTTAAGTTATTTAGCTAAGTCTGCAGTGATGTTTAGCATAGGGTGTTTCCGAGAGGAAATGCCACCCTTACCCATGGGGGACTTTGAGTTCCTGCTATGAGAAGGTTTCTATTGAGTTGTATTCCTCATCAGGCATTGGTGCCATCTTCATGAGGTTGTTTCTAGTATTCAACTAGGAAACTGGTGGAGGATTCATCCTTCCACTTTTTTCTTCATATTCAGTCTTCCAGGAGTAGAAGATCTATATCTGACATTCATGCCATTATATTTTACCTCCATGCAAAATCACTCCCCTCAAGGATTGTGTAGTGCAGTCTTGTAGATATATTGGAGGAAGGAAGTTTTCAACATTTTAGCTGAAAATATTGCGAGGGATCATTTCCTCGCATTTTATTCATTTTTTCCATCATTCCGGAGCTGATTTTCATATCTTAGCAGCAGTATATTGTGCCTCCCTCTCTTACAATGTAATTTTCTGATGTTTTTTATCATTCAACAAATATTTTCAGTGGAGGAGATTGGAGGAGCTAGATCTTGAGCTTTTGGCCCAAGGATCTAGTGAAGAGATCAACCGTTCTTGCATAGAGACTGATTGCATATCATTGCAACCATCATAAATTCAGTTCATGTAGCAGATCTACATACCCAGCAGCTATATAATGCAAGCCCTAAGAGGGTGATTTTCTTAGATTCATAGATATGAGAAATCCTTTCTGGGTTATCCATCATAGAGCCCGAATCTCTATTTTCTGCATCATCGGAGCTACCAAACTTCCTAGATCTAACTTTCTATATTTTCGGAAATTGTAGTCCCAATAGTTACAGTAGGGATAGCATAGTTTCCCTTCCAACAGTCTAGCAGTTACACAGTCCCTCTTGCAGGATCATTCCAGGTCATTCTAGCCTATGTATTTGGCTTGAGTGTCTCTTATTTTGAGTACTATTGTACTGGTTTATCCACCTCCATATAATAAAATGGCTCAACTATTTCTATGCATTTTGATGTGTATTTAGATTTATTTTTTACTTTTTTGTAGTTCTTATATTGCGTTTCAGTATTACTGCATTATCCCTTTTTGGATATTACAGTGGTATCAAGGCATGATCTTTGGCTCAAATTTTGGACACTTCATCTTTTGCATCAAAAGAAGAAGCAGATAGAAGAGATATATCATGAAGGAGGAATGGTTTTTTTCCACTCTTCTCTTTAGATCCATGCAATATCTATCCAGAGAGGTAAAAAAAATGAAGAGAGAAATGAAAAAGGCGGATCCAAGAAGTAGATTTTATGAGGAAGGTGCCAACACTTCCAATCAGCAGAAGAAGAAACCGGAGAAGCAAAGAGCTTCTTAGTGTTCCACTAGATCCACTTTCTTTGATGAGAAAGAGGACTGGTATGAATATGTAAAATACTTGGGGTATGAGACCCTAAGTAAATATTTTTCTGAATACAAGCACAACCTAGAGCTTTGAAGGAGAATTTCTCTCTCCAATAGTTTTTGCAATTCAAAGAAGAGAGGAGATCCAGAAGAGGTAATAGAATAAATTTGCATAGATTCTTCTTGCCTACATTTGATGGATATTCCACAAGCACATTGAGGGCTTGGAGTTAAGAATTGGCTACCTTCTTTCTGAAATATCCTATATCAGAAAGAGAGGCAGTGGAATTTGCAGTGCTGCACCTAGAAGGTGAAGCAAGAGTTTGGTGGTTCAGTCACTTGTCACACATGAAAGTGTCTACTTATGTAGATTTTATTCAAAGACTGAAGAAGAGGTATGGTAGAAAGAAACCAGATACATCTCACATAGTGACATCTCCCATCATCAAGGAGATAGTGCATGAAGAGCCCAAGGGAGATGTCCTCAATATCACTCAGGAGGAGGAGCCTCAACCACCACCAGCTGCAGATGTGCTTACATCAAGAGGAGGATCACTTGCATATTTTCAAGATGGTATTGAGTTCTTGAATTTTGGAGCCCCATGCATGATTGATGAGATGCATGATGAGGAGGAGACATATACCAGCGCTGGTACACTTGTAGAAGAGCATCCATCACTCTTACCAATAGTTAGAGGGACTATTGTTCCAGTTGGAGGAACTCTTGCGCTCTTGCAAGAGGTTCCCACACATAAGTTGATCCAAGTTATGCAACCACTTTCATCTCATATTTCCATGGAAAATTTTAGGGGCTAATATTCACAGGTGGGCTAATTTTCCATGGTTTTTCCAAAAAAAAGATTCGCTAATTTCCATTTTTTTATAAAAATGATTCGCCCAAATTTTACAATATAAATTTATTTTACGTTAAAAATCGCCAACGCTATATAGACAATATATATAATATCATTTTAAATTTGAATAAATTTACAAATATATCAGTAAAATTTTTATAGTTTGCATATTACGGACTAGTGAGATTCGCCAATTTTCTAAACTTCAATATAATTTTCCATCCTTAAAATTTCCCTTCATATTTTTTCAGTACCTCTTATTGAAACTCATCGGGACATACCATCAAGGCAATTTCATGACCAAGGATTAGAACAACATGCTGATTTGGAGCAGCAACATATCACTGTGTAGAGGACCCTTGAGTTGATCAAGCAGGAGATGAAGAGATATCCCAATTCATCATTGTTGAGCTACATTCAATCCTTTGAGTTGAAGTGTAGAGTTTTAGAAGATCGGATGAGCATGATCCTATTCAGTATAGTTCCAAACTATGAATTTAGCATTTATATGGCCATGAGAAAACACATGTATCACCCTACAGATCTACAACGTTGTCACTTAGTAGCAGTGATGGTAAGAGGGCCCCATTATTCTTGGTTCATTCATAAGGCAACTTCACTGATGAAGCAATGGAGAAAAGGATGATATATGGTAGACATCTTGAGATGGGAAATATTTTCCCTTTTCAAGATGACTCTTTCTCAATAAGCATCTCACAGCTCAAAGATAAACTTCTACCTACAACAGGTCCAGAAATTTATTGGTTTTGGAGGGTCATTGATGAGAAGAGAATCTCATGGAGAGATCTCATTGGAGGTGCACTTCAAAATATCATGGAATGAAAATATCTTCAATAGTTTGAGGAGGTTGGTGTCCTACAATGGGAGGATACCAAGTTTTTCATAATGAAATCCATTATCCACATTGGGGTGAATGGTTGTTGATGTGGAGGAAGGGGTTGCAAAGCCACTTGCAGAACTATGAGATAAGCCAAAAAGAAGCATGGTTGTGTTGGTTTCTCTTGGGTGGGTACGGTTACTACCCAAAAACACATATTTTCATGGTCCATGCCTTGTACAACACTCAAGTAATGAAGAAGGAGGCATGGTTGTGTTGGCTACTCTTGGTTGACTATGGTTACTACCCAATAGCTAATATTTCTTTGACTTGTTCCTTGTGTATCAATGACAGAATGGAGCAGAAGAAGGCATGTTTACCTTGGTTTTCGTTGAGAGAGTTTTGCCATCACATGACATCTCCCATGTTTATGTGTTTTGTATTGATTGTAATATGGCATAGTACTCTCATGATGTGTAATTATGGAGTTGGTTTGTATTGGGATGATATGAAATTCCACATGTCAACCATTATGTTGTTACTCCATTATTTACATGATAATGTAAAGAGGTAGCAAGAGATAGATCATGGAGGTTGATTCAGTCAAGCAAGATCATGGATCTTAAATGTAAAATCATGAGGATCTTAGAAGAGGTCAACTGAGATCATAGTGCATTAAAATTAAGATCATAAAGAACTTATGACAAGTTAGTGGAGTAAGTGATGCATTTAATGCATACATGATGGAGAGGGTGATCATCACATGTAGAAATAATGGAGGACACGGAGAAACAATGAAATCAACAATGGAGACTTATGTCCACATGTACAACACAATTTAGAGGTGGGCCTAGACTATGGAAGGCTCACAATCTATATAATGAAGGTGAACGCACAATAGAAGGCATGACTTGGATTATTCATTTTATTTGATCTGTTTAGATCTGGATTTGTCTTAGAAAATTTCTATGCACTCTTATGCTATTTAGCTAAGTCTGCAGTGCTATTTAGTACAAGATTTTTCTGAGTGGAAATGCCACCCTTACCCACGGGGGAAGGTTTCTATTGAGTTGTATTCCTCATCAGGCATTGGTGCCATCTTCAGGAGGTTGTTTCTTATATTCATCTAAGAAACCAGTGGAGGATTCATCCTTCCACTTTGTTCTTTATATTAATTCTTATAGGAGTAGCAAATCTATACCCGACAATCAGGCCATTGTATTTTACCTCCATGTAGAAGCAGTCCCCTCAAGGATTGAGCAGTGAAGTCTTGTAGATCTATTGGAGGAAGGAAGTTTTCAACATTTCAGCTGGAAATTCTGTGAAGGATCATCTCATCACATTGTATCCATTGTTTCCATAATTCTGGAGCTGATTTGCATATCTTAGCAGCAGGATATTGAGCCTCTCTCTCTTACAGTACAATTTTCTCAACCGATTCATGATTTAGCAGCTATTTTCAGTGGCGGAGATTGGAGGAGTTATATCTTGAGCTTTTGCCCAAGGATATAGTGAAGGGATCAACCCTTCTTGCATATAGACTGATTGCACATCATTGCAGCCATCATATCTTCAGTTCATGCAACAGATCTGCATACCCTGCAGCTACATAGTGCAATCCCTAAGAGGGTGATTTTCTTAGATTCATAGATCTGAGAAATCCTTTCTAGGTTATCTTGGGTATCCATCATAGAGCCCAAATATCTATTTTCAGCATCATTAGAGCTCCCAAAATTACTATATCTAACTTTATATCTTTCCAGTAGTTGTAGTCCCAACAGTTGCAGCAGGGACAACGCAGTTTCCCTTCCAGCAGTCTAGCAGTTACACAATCCCTCTTATGGGATCAGTCCAGGGTCATTCTAGACTATTTATTTGGCTTGAGTGTCTCTTATTTTGAGCACTCTTGTACTGGTTTATCCACCTCCATATAATAAAAAGGCTCAGTTATTTATGTGAATTCTGATGTGTATTTAGATTTATTGTTTACTTTGCTACAATTCTTATATTGTGTTTCAATATTATTGCATTATCCCTTTTAGGATATTACAAATATCCACATTGATCAACTTCACTATGTCATAAAAGAATTAATCAAATACTTCTAAACTGAAACATTGATATCTTCCATTGCAACCCATGCTAGAACAAATATATATGAAAAAAAAGACTCTGTCACACACTTTCTTAGCTCAAATAGGATGCACACCTAAAATGTTAGATCACAGTTTGTATTTATAGCCTTGGAGGATTATGTCAGCCCAATGATTACTATGGGAAAAAAAAATTGTAAAATGTGATGGTATCCAAATTAATCAATCTGTTAATTTCCTTCTACGATATCATTCAACAAAAATCATATTTAATCATTATGGCCTACACCTCTATTGATGGAACAAGGAAACATACTAGAATTTTTGGACCACTTTAATTCATTCCATCACACCGTAAAACAAATCCACATAATATATATTTCATGAAGACGATATGATGACCAAATTGCATAGGTGGACCATAACAAACCATTATGAAATTAATATTTTGATAACTAGATCATCTGCATAAAAATCAATCCAATGAAGGTGATGACTAGATCCAATGATGACTTGAACTCTTTATGTGTTTACTCCTTTGAAAATAAAACCACTGAGTGGAAATTTAATGTATCCCATTACAATGTACCAAATCAAGGTTTGAATTGTGACCAAGTAAAATTTCATTCGTGGAACAAATTAATACGTTTATTCACTATCACAAATTGGACCACATCACTTAAGACTAAAACAAACATCCAAACAACTCGGTAGCAACTTGAGGTCATGCACCAAATTTCGTAACTAAACTCCTGTGACATGGAAACAACATACCACCAGATCAATGACACTGCAAACTAACCATGATAAATACAAAGGAAATATGAATGTTAATGAACCGGGTCGATTCTTTGATGTTTAAGGCTCATGGAACTCATTTTAAGAACCTATATGTATGAACACATATTGTCCATGCATAATTTGAATTGTGGACATGTATTTTCTGAAGAAAATATGGGGGATATAAATTCCAAACGCTAGTTTCCCTTTGTGAACCAACATTCATACACTTAAATGGGTAAAAATCAAAATTCCTTGCTTAGAATTTGCTACCACTTCTTCCACAACTTTCCAGACACCTTTAGGACTTGTAAACACCTAAGGAAAACCTATACAAGCATCAAAGTATCATTACAAGCTCCAGAATAGGACTATCATCCTAGGGTTGACATCAATGCCTACACCATGTTGCCAACAAAGTCATGAAAATTGAACATTTGGAGGCAGTTATTAACAACCACCTCTAAAATATCAATTCTCATTACTTTTAGGGGAGGTTTTGGAAAACCACCTGAGAGCTTCCATTTTCATGACTTTTAAGGTGGGTTGTTTGTGAACCCAAACAACCCCCCTTAAAAGTATAGAAATTATACCAATGGATTCAATCCAATCATGTAATGTACTAAAAAAAGATACTGAATCCTTCTAAAATATTTGCGGAATATAAACCATGATCAATCAATCACATGCAAGTAACAGAAATAAGTAAATCAATCGCACAACAAAATATTTTCCTAGGAAAAGCAACTGCTAAAAACCCCTCTATACATATTGTATAATAAACCAAGGATTCATGAAACAATACAATTAATTCTTGCTCACAATAATCTGTTGCACTCTACCCATCGTCTCACACTGATCTAGGAAAAATTGGAAAAATACTTATCCAATTCCTTGCCTTCCTCTAGCCCTCCTTGCTCATGCAATTCCTAGGAAAATAAATCCCTATTAAATAGGAATTCAGACCTTCCTTGATTGTGCAATCGATCATGGGCTTCCTATGGATTTACAACTACACGAGAAATTTTCTAATAATACAACTAATATTTATCTTCCCTTTAACCTATGTCTCAACTGGGTCTTCGTCAGAATTGACATGCATGCAGCTAATAATAGTGAATCATCAATTATCTGATTGATCACTACTTGTGAATAAATCTAATTTAACTCACTGGACCTCTCACTAGCTCATCACTCAATTAGAACTAGTTAAACTAATTTTAACTCAATTAATTTGAGTTAACTAATTACACTCACACTACACTAGTGCATTAACTACAACTAGACCCCCAAAATAATAGGATCACTCTACATGCCTCACTAGCTTTGACCCTCAACTTGAAATTATTGATATAACTCAGTTTTTCTGACTTAGTTAACTGATACAAATTGTTATGAGATGAAATTAAAATTTATTGTCCAATTTATTTAAGGGAAAAATAAATTATACATGCATTTTCTTGTTGAATTTCAATACTCCCTCTCAACAAGAAATGGATTATCAGCTACCTCGATCCTGCCCCTGTGTTATTCCAAGTTACTCTTTTCCAACACATTCATCAAGATGTATGCATCCTGATCCTCTGTGGGAATGTACTGCAACAAAATAATATTCCTCTGAACACAATCTCTTAGACGGTGGTACCTGATATCAATATGCCCAGACCTGTCAAGGAATACAGGATCAACCAATAGTTTTATGCAACTCTGGTTATCACAATGTATCACCGTCAGATCCATCTAATGACCAGAAAAACCAACAAGTATCTTCCTCATCCAGATGGCCTCGCATGTAGCCTAAATAGCTTCCATGTACTCAGCCTCAGCTGAACTGAGTGCAACTAATATCTGCTTCCTGTTGTACCAAGAAACTGTTGTTGATACTATGTTGAAGATGTTAGGTCCCTATATTACTAGTATATTCCCTCATTGTTATTAGTGTAACCCCCTTATTGTTATTATTGTACCTCTGTAACCCCAATATTGTTATTATTGTGCCCTTAAATTATTATTGTTAGGTTGGCTAGGATTACATTGTGGCCCCATGGACTCCTATATATAGAAAGAATGTTTTGTAGTTTGTATCATCCAATAATTATTCATTCATGTAATGTATTAGATGTTTCCCCCTCGAAGTGGCTTATTTCTAAGGCATTGATATCTCTTTTCTTCTACTTTTGGTGCTGTTTTCACAACATTTGGTATCAGAGCTTTAGGATTCTAGGGTTTTTTTGCTCCAAACAGGTCATCGTGGAATTGTCTCTATAATTTTGTTTATAAAAAGGTTTAGAAGCTAAAATTTTTAGAGTGCGAATCCAAAATCCTGAGGAACATCTTCGCAAAATTTCAAAGCTTGGTTCCCAATATTTGCGGATATATGATCTGTGGAATTTAGGTCAGTTTTCAGGCTCCTGAATTTATCCTAAACAGATCATCGTAGAATTTTTGCTATAACATGTTTTCTATGAGGGCTTAGAAGTTGAAAGTTTTAGAGTGCGAAGCCAAAATCCTAAGGAACATCGTCGCAAAATTTCAGATCTTGTTTTGCAATATTTTCGGAGATATGATCTGTGGAAGTTAGGGCTTTTTCAGGATTCTGAATTGCATCTCAAAGAGGAGATCGTGGGAAAATATTCATAGCTCTCTCTCTGAGAATTGGATTGGAATGATATAAATAGTGGCCACAATTACACAGACTATAGTTTTCTGTCTATAAATTTCAGAGAAAAACGAGGAAACAATGACATGTGGCAATTCGTACAAGTTAGCTCTACTAAACCAATCCATAATTGGGTCATTGTGGGATATTGGAAATAAATTTTCCTTGAAGAATCCAAATTAGATCAGACATGAGGGATTTGAAAGAAGCTTCAGAGGGCTACTAAAGGGCTAAATTTCAGATATTGAGCATCCACAAGTATATAGATAATTCAATTTCAATATCGAGCTCCTCAAAAGCAAGTAAAAGGTGTGTATTTTTTTTTTTTTTCTGAATTGCATAAGTGTTGTTTGAAGAATCAAGTTGAATTTATTCCAAGGGCACATTGTAGAATAGATATCAGTATTGGATTCTAAAATGGCCCCTAAAAATAATTCAACACCCATCAAGCCTTTATAAGTCTCTATTATGACTCATGAAGATGAAGAATGGCAACATGACATATCAAAATTACAAGAGCAAGTGCAACAAATTTATCTCTCGCAAAGAGCAACAAAAAATGAAATGAAAGTTTTGAAGAAAGGCGTGGAAACTAAGATGGATGGTTTGAAGAAAGGCGTGGAAGCTAAGATGAATGGTTTGGAATCTAAGATGGATGGCATGGAAGTGGGCATGGAAGCTAAGATGGATGACATGGAAGCTAAGATCGATGAAAAAATGAAAGACAACATGGAAAACATGAAGAATGATCTAAAAGTAGACATAGAAGGTTTGGCAAAGTTTATACAAGAAATTTTTCCTAATGGTGAAAATATAGTACAAGAAACTCATGATGAGAACAAAATAAATGTTAATCGTGATTTCATAAACACTAATGTTGGAGGGAAGAACCACCATATTCCAAAAATGGATATGAGGAAGTTTGATGGAAAGGATCCTGTAACATGGATACTCCAGATCGAACAATATTTTGATCTCAATAATGTTCAAAACACACAAAAGGTACACATTGAAACTTTACATTTAGAACAAAATACATTTGTATGGTATCGATGGCTTTGCTCCCGTAAATTTTTTTTCACTTGGTCAATTTTTATGGAGGAAATGATAGCACATTATGAGGATACAGAGAGCAACACCTTCTTTAGCCAATTGATAAATCTCAAACAAAAGAATTCAGTGGGAAAGCACATTGAGGACTTCCAAAAATTGAATATAAAGGTAATTGATATTTCAGAGGAACATATGATTGATCTGTTCATGGGTACTGTAAAGGATAACATCCAACATGAAGTTCATGTTTTGGAACCTGATTATTTGGAGAAGGCATTCAGATTGGCTAGAAAAATTGATTGTAAAATTATGGCGACAAGGAAGCGTGCCACTCACTTCTATAAAGAGGGAAGTGTTTCTACTCCTAGATTTGCACAACCTACAAGGTTGACACCACAAAAATTGGAAGAAAAAAGAGAAAAAGGGCTTTTCTACAGTTTTGATAGCAAATATAATAAAGGTCATAAGTGTGCTGAGAAGAAATTATTTTACATAGATTGTGAAGAGGAAGAAGAAAATGAACAAGAATCTTCAAAAGAAGAGGGTATACACCACGAACCAACCATATAAGAGGAAGAAATGAGTCCTACCATATTGTGTAATGCATTGGTAGGAATTACCACTCCTCAAACTCTCAAGATAGAAGGACATATCAAGAAGAAAAAGGTAATAGTGTTGATTGATTCAGGTAGTACCCATAATTTTATTCATTGTAAGGTAGCCAAGGAATTGAATTGTTTCATATACCCAGTACTAGAATGTCAAGTGATGGTTGCAAATGGAGGAACTATTAATTTCTCTAGAAAATGCCATAATATCAAGCTAACCATGGGGGAATATGTATTGAATAGTCCAATGCTTTCCATTCCTATGGGAGGTGGTGATGTTGTACTAGGAGTACAATGGTTACAATCTTTGGGGACGGTAGCTTTTAATTTTCAAGAAATTTTCTTGAAATTTTTTTAGAAGGAAAGGAAGTCGAATTATGAGATATTGCAGCGAAGCCAGGAAATATAATAAGTTATAATGTCATGACAAATCTTCTAAAGAAAGAACAACGAGGCGTAATTGCACAATTATGCTCACTAGAAGTTCCAACATCAAAATCATTGATTTCTTCAGATCTCCAAAAAGTCTTGGACAATCATTCCAAGGTGTTTGAAACTCCCAAAGGACTCCCACCTATTCATGATCATGATCATACTATTCATATGATTCCAAGAATTTTTCCTCCAAACATCAGGCCTTATAGATATCCTTATGTCCAAAAGAGTGAAATTAAACGTATGATTGCAGAAATGTTCGAGGCTGGTATAATTCAACCTAGTCAAAGTTCTTTATCTGCTCCTGTAGTATTGGTACACAAGAAGGATGGATCAGGCGCATGTGTCTGGATTATAGGGAGCTCAATAAGATCACCATTAAAGATAAATTTCCCATTCCTGTGATTGATGAATTAATGAATGAATTACATGGAGCAATTTAGTTTACCAAGTTGGATCTTCCTTCAAGATATCATCAAATTAGAATGAAGACTGAAGATATTTTGAAAACAAAATTTCGAACTCATGAGGGTCATTATGAATTTTTGGTCATGCCTTTTGGCCTTAACAATGCACCTTCTACATTTCAAGGGTTGATGAACTCCATTTTAAAACCCTTCCTTTGCGCTAGTATTTTTTGATGATATACTAATCTACAGCGGGTCTTGGAAGGATCATGTTGAACATGTTGACAGGGCACTCAAACTATTCTAGGAGAAACAATTATATGCAAAAACATCCAAATGTTTCTTTGGAGTACAAGAGGTGGAATATCTGGGTCATATTGTATCTCATGAGGGTGTTAAGGTAGACCCTAGCAAAATTAAAGCCATTAAGGAATGGAAAGTCCCCACAACCAGAAAGCAGTTGTGAGGATTTCTTGGGTTAACAGGGTATTATTGCAAGTTTGTTAAGAATTATGGGAGAATAGCAGCACCTCTAACAACATTATTGAAGAAATATGCATTTTTATGGACTCCTAAAGCAACTAAGGCCTTTGAACATCTTAAAGAAGCAATGTGCCTAGCACCGGTCTTAGCTACGCCAGATTTCACAAAAAACTTTATTGTGGAATGTGATGCCTCAGGAAATGGAATTGGTTTTGTTTTAATGCAAGAAGGAAGACCCATTTCCTTTGAAAGTCATCCAATCAAAGGAAATTATCTACAGAAAGCTATTTACGAGAAGGAAATGTTAGCAATACTGCATGCACTAAATAAATGGCGAACTTACCTAATGGGAAGACATTTCAAGGAAAAAACTGATCATGATAGTCTTAAAAACTTTTTGGAACAAAGACTATCTTCAGAAGAGAAAAAAAAATGTGTCACAAATATGTTGGGTTATGACTTTGAAATAATCTACAAAAAAGGGAAGCTAAATGTTGTTGCAGATGCACTCTTAAGAAATAATGAAGAGGTGGAAGCATTGCTTGTGCCATATCTATTATCCAACTAGATTGGATAACCGAAGCAAGGGATGAATGGAAGAAGGGCGAAGAAGTGTGGACACTCATTTAAAAGTTGCAGCAAGATCCTAGTACATCTGATACATTTAGTTGGAAAAATGATTCCTTATGGTACAAAGATCGATTATATCTTTGTAATAATTCCCAACTAAAACAAAAGATTCTTTTGGAATTGCACACTTTTCCTTTAGGACGACACTCGAGATTTTTAAAAACTTACCACAGGGTGAAGAAAGAATTGTTTTGGGATGGCCTTAAATCTGATATTCAAAAGTTTGTGGCAGAATGTTTGGTTTTCCAGCAGAATAAAGTTGAGATAATTAAGACCCCAAGTCTTCTACAAACTTTATCCATTCCAAGTCAACGTTGGGAGGAAATTTAAATGGATTTTATCACTGGTTTACCTAAGTCAGAAGGAAAGAGTGTCATCATGGTGATAGTTGATAGAATTACCAAGTATTCACACTTTTGTGCATTATCTCATCCATTTAAAGCAAGTATAGTTGCTACTACATTTATGTACACAATTAAAAAGCTACATGGAAACCCAAGGGTTATTGTGAGCCACAGAGATCCCATTTTTACTGGAAATTTTTGGACGGAGTTATTTTCTTGTTTGGGTACACAATTAGCTCATAGCGCATCTTATCATCCTCAATCTGATGGTCAAACTAAGATAGTAAATAAATGTTTGGAAGGATATATTTGTTGTTTTGTATTTGATAAACAAAAATAATGGGTCAAGTGGTTACCTCTTGCTGAATGGTGGTATAACACTTTCTTCCATACTGCAGCAAAAATGACCCCATCTATGGCACTTTATGGATATCATCCACCATCCATCACATCATCTTTAAGAGAAAATTCGAAGGTTAAAGCAGTGGAATATCACATCAAGAATCAACAAGAAGTTCTCCAACTCTTAAAGGATAACCTAAATTTGGCACAAAATCGAATGAAACAACAAGCAGATCAACATCGCAGTGAGAGAAGTTTTTATGTAGGAGACTGGGTATTTTTACGGCTACAACCATACAAACAAATTTCCCTCAAGAAATTTAATAAGGATAATAAATTATTGCCAAAGCACTATGGTCCTTACAAGGTGTTGCAAAAGATTGGTACTATGGCATACAAATTGGAGCTTCCTACTTCTTCATGAGTGCATCCAGTTTTCCATGTTTCATGCTTAAAGAAGGTTATAGGTGAAAATATTCCAGTTCAAACAATATTTCCAGAACTTGATGGGGAAGGAAAAATCATATGGAACCTGAAGCGGTCACGGAAACAAGAACTTGACAGCTACGAAATCGATCAATTTCAGAGTATCTCATCAAGTGTAAGAACTTACCCACTGAATATTCTACATGGGAGGATGAGAATTTTATACAGAAGCACCTAGAGCTACTCAAGCATTGAGGACAACACTTTTTTGAAGGAGAGGGGCATGTTAGGTCCCTATATTACTAGTATAGTCCCTTATTGTTGTTAGTGTAACCCCCTTATTGTTATTATTGTACCCCTGTAACCCATATATTGTTATTATTGTGCCCTTAAATTATTATTATTACGTCATCTAGGATTACATTGTGGCCCCATGGACTCCTATATATAGAAAGGAGGTTTTGTAATTTGTATCATCCAAGAATTATTCATTCATGTAATGTATTGGAGGTTTCCCCCTTGAAGTGGCTTATTTGCAAGGCGTTGACATCTCTTTTCTTCTACTTTTGGAGCCGGTTTCACAAAAGAAGATGTACCCTGATGTGCTCTTGCTATTTGATGGATTTCCTACCCAATTTGCATCATTGAAGCCTTGAAGCTTCACTCCCTCTGTTAGTCTGTACCATAGTCCATACTCTGTAGTGCCCTTGAGATATCTCAAAACATGATTCCCTTCCTTCCAAAAGAGCTTGCTAGGCTTAACCATAGCTTGATTAAGCTAGTTAACTACGTAGCATATGTTTGGTCGCGTGTTCACCAAATACATAAGTGAACCCACAAGCTTCCTATAAACAATAGCATCCACTACCTCACCTAAAGTAGCATCCTCCTTCCTCCAATTTCCTGCAAGAGGAGTCTCCATGGGTTTGTTGCCCTTCATATGGAAATTCCTCAGAATCTCCTTGTCATAATTTCCTTGAGATACAAATAGCTCCCCATATTCTTTCCATATTTCCAATCCAAGGAAATAGTGCAAGAGCCCCATGTCCGTCATCTCAAAATATCTTGCAATATCCTCTTTGAAATAAGTTATGAGCTGCTCATCACCTTTTAGTATCAGATCATCAACATAAAGTACAATAATAAAAATCTTACCATCAACCACAATATTATAAATGTTCGCATCCGCTTCAGTCTTTGTGAAGCCCAACCCGCTGAAATAACTGTCGATCCTAGTGTACCAAGCATGAGGTTCTTTCTTCAACCCATATAGTGGTCTCTTTAGGCTACACACACGCGACTCCTTGTCAATGGTCTCAAAACCTTCTGGCTACTCAATGTACGCTTATTCCTCAATAAATCCATTAAGAAAGGTTGTCTTTACATCCATTTGATGTATCTACCACCCCATCTGCACTAAGAGAGCAAGGATTGATATAATCAATGAGTACCTTGAAATCGGTGCAAAAGTATCCTCATAGTAAATCCCCTCCACCTGTGAGAATCCTCTAGCCAAATATATAGACTTGTGTATATCCACACTCCCATATCCTACTTTCTTCACCTTATATATCCACCTGGATCCAACCACTGACTTCCCCACTGGTCTTGGGACCAAATCCCATGCATTGTTACTTATAATGGAGTCATACTCCTCAACCATGCAATCAAACCATACTGACTGTTGCACTACTTCCTCAAAAGAGGGTGGTTCTACCACAATACATTAGCTCATAAGATCCATGTATCCAACATACCTGTCTGGGGACCTTCTCTACCTGCATTGTTATGTAGGTGCACCTACATTATCCGTCGCATCTAGCATCAATCTGCGAGCCTGTCTGGTGCACTTTCTACCATTTCTGGTGGATGGCTCTACATGAATGGTTTCTTCCACTCTCTATTCCTCTGCTTGTGGCTACTCCACATCCCAAGGTTCATCCTTTGGAACTAAGAGTTCCTCTTCTGCACGCAATTCAAGATCCCTCTCAACGGACAATCGCATGGCTTTCTCCTAATCAAATTTTACATCTCTCCTGACAACTGTCATCTTATTTTCTAGAAAATACACCCGATAGTTGTGGGGAGTATCATTGTACCCCACAAATATCCCAACCTCTGTTGTTGGTTCTAGCTTCTTCCTCGCATGTTTGAACACGTGGTAATAGATAGATGAGCCAAAAAATTTAAAATATTAAACATCTGGTTTCTTACGTGAAAAAGCCTCCTTTGGTGTACTCATGCCATGTATCTGATGAGGACTATAGTTCTGCAAAAATAATACTATATTTCATGCCTATTCCCATAGATGTAATGGTAGCCCCTGATCATGTAACACAGCGCGTGCTTCTCCCACAATTTTTATGTTCTTCATTTATGTAACCCCATTCTATTATGGGTTATGAGGTGCAATAAATTCTCTTTGAATTCCTTCTTTGGTGCATAATTTATTGAATTCATTAGAGATATAATCAACACCATTGTCGTTCCTTAGATCCTTCACCTTATTCCCTGTATATTTATATACCGGTGCTTTGAACTCACAAAAATTGGAGAACGTCTGATATTTATTCTACATGAAGAAAATCCAACACTTTCTAGAAAAATCATCAACAAAAATCACATAATACATGTACTTTGTTGTGGAATCTGTTGAGAATGGTCCACACATGTCTGAGTGAAGTCCCTTAAGGATTGTCGCTGATCGGTTCTCCTTCTCATGAAAGGTGGCATTTTTTTACTTCCCCATAGTACATCCCTTTAATGTGTCTCTCTTTGAAAATATACCCTTTGGAAGCCCTGTAGAAATCTACTGCATGATCCTCAAATCATTGTGGTGTAGATGACCCAACCTCCTATGCCATCAGTCATCGGTATCCCATCTGACCACCTCATCTGCTTTACTACTCAATGTTGCACAACCATCTACATCATGTTTGTAGAGGCTCTTCACATGAACCCCAATATTCTTTACCTGTCATGTGGCTTTGTGATGAAGGAACGCCTTTCCTTCACTAAAAACCACATCATATCCAAGATCCACCAACATAAAAACTAAAACTAAATTCTTTTTGAAACTTGGTACATGCATGAAATATTTTAATATGAAAGGTTTACTTGACTCTCTCTGGAAAGTAAATATACCAATCTCAGTAGCGCTATACCCCCCGTCATCACCCATCTCGACATGCATATGAATATCCTTCTCCTTCAAGCTACTAAAGAGTTCTTTGTTGCTAGTCTTGTGGAAAGATGCTCCACTATCCAAGTGCCACATAGATCCCATCACAATTGAAACCATGCATGCGATGAGAGATAATTCTGACTCAAATTGTGAGTCCAAAGCTTCACCCATTGCAACTCCCAGAGCCTTCTTGTTGTTCTTCTTCTTTTGTGGAAATTTTTTGGCATAGCGTCCATGATCATGATAGTTGAAACATTTCACCTTTGACATGTATCACTTCTTGCCTTCTTTGCTGGTGTCATATTTGGAATGGAAATTATTTCCTTTCCCCTTATTTTCCTTACCAGCTAAGGCACAATTTTCGTCATCATCAGTCTTGGATGAGGATCCATACTTGGTATTTTGCTGAAACTCTTAATGTTCTGAATTTGACCATAGTCGCTCCCACTTTGGTAAGTGCTCCCTCCCATTCACAGAGTCTTGGTAACTATGGAAACTCTTGGGAAGGCCTAGAAGTGCTAGGCTCACCAAGTCATCATCAGCTACAGTAATCCCAACACTTCCAAGCCCATCTCCACATTGAGTGAACTTGGTTAATTATTTTTGGATTGTGTCACCCTTATCCATTTTGATTTTCCTAAGCTTGTCCTTGACGCCAATTTCTTGCGGTCACTGCTACTTTGAAACAGATCTATCAAGGCCTTCCACATAGAATATGGAGTTTCATTACCATGGAGACGAGAGACAATATGATCTAGAACTCCCTCTAATAAGATCCTCCTCGCCTTTGCAATATTCTTCCCCCTTGCTTCATGCTACATAGAATTTGCCTGATTGGGTTTAGGAGTGTCATTGTCAATGAACTCCTTTAGCCTATTATCCTCTAACACTGCCTCCATCTTGTCCTTCCTTGCAATATAGTTTGAATTTCCCACGATTGAATATTTGATTATGAAGCCAGTGAAAAACATTCTAGTCAGCTGCTAGCTCCAAAGAATGAATCTGCAAATTTGAATATTTTTCAACACAATCTCAATCTATTCTCCACTATTGTGATTCCCGGCGCTATGGTACCATGTAGAAATTATACCAATGGATTGAATTCAATCATGTAATGTACTAAAAAAAGATACTAAATCCTTCTAAAATATTTGCGAAAATGAAAACATGGTCTCTCAATCACATGCAAGTAAGAGAAAGAAGTAAATCGATCGCATAACACAATATTTTCCTAGGGAAAGAAACTGCTGAAAACCCCTCTATCTATATTGTATAATAAGATAAGGAATCATGAAACAATACAATGCATTCTTACTCACAAGAATCTGATGCACTCTACCAATCATCGCACACTGATCTAGGAAAAATTGGAAAAATACCTAGCCAATTCCTTGCCTTCCTCTAGCCTCCCTTGCTCATGCAATTCATAGGCAAATAAATCCCTATTAAATAGGAATTCCAACCTTCCTTTATTGCGCAATCCATCATGGGCTTCATATGGATTTATAAGTATGCCCGAGGAATTTTCTAATAATACAATTGATAGTTATCTTCCCTTTAACCTCTCTCTCAACTGGGTCTTCATCAAAATTGACACGCATGCAGCTAATAATAGTGAATCATCATTTATATGATTGATCACTATTTGTGAATAAATATAATTTAATTCACTAGACCTCTCACTAGCTCATCACTCAATTAGAACTAGTTAAATTGATTTTAACTCAATTAATTTGAGTTAATTGATTACACTCACACCACACTAGTGCATTAACTACAACTAGACCCCCAAAAGAATAGAATCACTCTACATGCCTCACCTTTGACCCTAAATTCAAAAATCTCAAGAAACTCAGTCTGTTTGATTTAGCTAACTGATACAAGTTGTAATGAGATGAAATTACAATTTATTGTCCAATTTATTTAAGGGAAAAATAAATTAGGCACACATTTTATTATTTTATTTCAACAAAATGTCATGCCAATGTAACTTTTTGAGGCAGCGAAATTATCACCTCCAAATGTTCAATTCTGATGAATAATTTTTCTTTTGGTGGGGGTTATCAAACAACCCCTCTTAAGGGTCATGACAATGTAACTTTTGGAGGAATTTTTGGGGAACCCCACCCTCCCGCCCCCCCCCCCCCCCTCCTCCACACACACCAAAGTCACGGGAATTGAACTTTTAGAGGAAATTATTAAATGATTACCTATGAATGTTAAATTCTCATGAATTTTGGGGGAGGAATATGTTTTGGTACATTGAACGAGGAAAGGGTACATAAGTATAACATGGATGGATAAAACTGAGAGTTTCAAGAATTATTTAATAATAATGGTATTAGGGGCCCCATTATCACAACCCATAATCCCTTGACCCATAACCACTAAATTCCCTATTCCCTTAACCCTCAAGCCATAATCCCTTAACTCTTACACTCATATATCATATCCCACTAACCCCTTGATCCCTTAAAACTTAATCTATTACCCCTAGCCCCTAACCTAGAATTCATGAACCTGTTAAGCCCTAACCCCTTATCCTATTAAACCCCGACTCTTAACCCTTAACCCATAACCCCTAACCCCTAACCTAGAATTAATGAACCTGTTAAGCCCTGACCCCTTATCATATTAAACCCTGACTCTTAACCCTTAACCCATAACCCCTAAACACTTTAATTCCTAACCTCTAACTGCTTAACTCAATGACACCTAAATCCCATAACCCTTAAGCTCTTAACTCCTAAATCCCATGACCCCTAAGCCCTTAGTGATTAACCCTTAACCCTTGAATCTCTTAACTACTAAGCCATTAAAAAGTAACTCTAAATCCCCTAGAACTCAACCCCATAATCCCTAAACCCCCTAAGCCCTAACCCTCTACCCTTTACCATTAAACCTTGACTCCTAGAAACCCTAAGGCTTAACCCGCCTAACATATAAATATGTTAACCCCTAGTCCTCAAGCACTTAAATCAATCATAATCCTAACCCCTAGTACTTAAGACCTTAATTTTGTCAAATTAATTGATTAAATTACACCAATGAGCCACATAATACATAACAAAGGGAAAAATCATATGCAAAAAAAGACTTTTTCAACTTAAAACAACACAATGAATTGACAAAAACCACACATAACCTCCTACTTACTATTCAAAATAACACAAGAGAAAGTTTAGCAAATCACCACCAACAACACACTTAATGTCTTGGTTGCAAAGGCCCATGCAACATTGAACCAATGGGACAACATCAAAGAACATATACAATGATAACAAACAAATTAACAACAAAAAACCCCACAACCCCTATGAACCTTCTAACAACAACCTCACTTTCCCACACAATTTCAACCATAAGAAGAACAACATAGAGGAGGACATGGGCCACAAAAAATAATTTTTCAAGTATACATGCTCAATAAATCCTTTTGAACCCACAACTTTAATGTTAACAACCTCACACTTCCACACATCATCTAACAATATGCATGGACAAGTACATCAATTCCAATGTCCAACAAAAACCAATATATGAAGAAGAATCACTAATGAACACAAGTAGAATCCTAAATCCTTAGTTCTAAATATTAATAAGCCCATCAAAATTCTCAAATAAACCAAGAAGAATATAGGATATGGATTTTTAATGTGGTAATATGAATGAGAAGGGATAAATAATTAGCAAATCATCAACTCCAACTTCACTCTTCACACCCTCCCACATAGCACCAAGCATGAAAATTATTCCAGAGCATCTACAATATTAACGAGTAGTAGAAAATTTAAGAAATGAAAATAATAATAGTTATAAATACCAAGCAATATCCATCCAATTGTAAACCACAATGGTGATTATTTCAACATCAACAAAAAAGTCACAAAATAAGAAAGAGCCATCCAATTATAAACTGCAATCAGGAGCCCTACAACATCAAAAATGACAATCACAAACCAAACAAGAGTCATCTAGTTTCAAAACATAAAGGTAAAGTTCATAATGTACATAGGTTTTAAGAGAGAAGGACACACATCCATTGCGTGAGGTGTATTCCATGGAGTTTCCATGAGCAAGGTTGACAATGAAACTCCTCCCACCTTCCACCACCTTTTCATCATATCCCCTTTTTTAATATTTAAAAAAATCGAAAATAATCCAAGTTCAATATGTCTCATTAAGGCCATTGGCCAATGATACTTATGATCATTCTTATTTTCATTTTCCTTTGATTAGTTGTATTTTTACAACAAAAATATACAAAATTTCACACTCCAAAGCAAAATTAGGTTTATTGCAACAATTTGGAGTCAATGTCCAACATTTTAAATTGAGAAATAGTCCTTTCTTGGAAAAAGACTTATAACAAAAGATTTCATGAAATTGAATCATTGTTATATGATTTTATATCCATCACCACTTCTTCAATTTTATCTATTGAAACAATCACACCATAAGTAATATATGATATATTGTAATTATAGTTCATGAGAAGCACTCGTAAGTAAGAACACATTAACAATTGGTTCAATCAAAGATCATACCTGTTTCCTTGTTGTGTTGAGTATAACAACCTTTCATGTTGGATATTTAATGTGTTAGTGAATATTCATTGCTAAAATTTTAACATTACACCTTCGAGTCACAATAATTTTTTCATCAGATATTATTAATTATGAAATTTTTAGCGTGGTAAGAAAAAATTACCATTGAATTTCTCATATGCCCCTTAGATGTTTGCTTTGCCTTTCAACTTGAAACTTCGATTTATAATGCCTATATAACACTTCTTGCTAAAGGGATTTTATATTTATATAAAATGAAGTCAATAAATCTATTTCCTTCATCAAGAATATCTATAATGTTTAACATCAACTTGAATAAATTTTATGGCACATTTCAACTAATAACAAACAATGACATGACAAACATCATGCCCTCACAACTTCTTGGTTGACAGTAGAGTCTATATTCACATTCAAAATATAATTTTAAATGCCCATGTCAATAGTTATGATCACTTTGAACGATATTTATAACATTCTTAAGCTTTATGACCATAAATATTTTGACCTATAACCCTACCTTGGTAGCATGCACTTTCAATGATGAGATCTACTAACCTTATAATACTTAATTATTTAAACCTAGAACAACAAACAATATTATTTATTGAACATATATCCCAATTTCAACACATCAATTTCAAATAACCAAGTCATTTATAGGAAAAGTTGACATAATCACAAAAAAACTAGAGAAATTTATTGCGTTGTTGATGTATGTCAATTTACTACAAATACCAAGCACTTCAATCTCAAGTAAGTGCAAGAAAGGTTTCCTCAATTGGTAATCACTTCCTTGAGTTTGTTAAATTAACACCTCATTTATTAATTTTGGCACATTTCTACCTCTAATGCAATGGGGAATATTTAATACTTCGGGATGGGCTTGCATATGCATCTTATCATGATTATAGTGTGCATTAAACAATTATCAACTTATATTATAGTGATATAATACGTGAGAAGTATCCATTCATCACCACATTTAAGACTACAAAAAAATAAGTTAAATATTCACCACATTAATGAATCTTGATGATTATATATTCCATGTGGCATCTTTGACAAATCAAAATTTATTTAATTCTGACTCCTCAACCCCAAATTTTCCATCCTAGGTAATAAAGTCTCACCATTGAAAACCTGGACAATAGGAAGTTTACATAATCGTAAACCTCATCTAACTTTGAACACGACTCCACAAGATACACAAGAAAATATTTTCATGATAAACGTACCCAAATTCCAATTGTTTCTCCACTACTAGGTTGTGCTTATGTTGGGGCTAGCCCACATACTGAAAGGAGAAAAAATCTACCAAAATGTGGAATGTTGTCACTAAAATTGTGTAAGATTCAATCAAGCCTCGACACCCCTTGAGATAGTATAACTCCCATAATTGACTCCAACATCAACCTCCCTTGAATATTTGAATTAAATATTTGATAAAAAATAAAATTCACACAAACCAATTTATTAGCAAGTCAAAAGTACAAATTAATAAATCAGATGTATTAAGGAAAAGAGAAAAAATTGTAAAAATGTGAAATTATACATTTTAAAAAAACATAGGTTTCTCAATGTTTAAAAAAAATGGGATTAACCTACATTTCAAGTAAGAGCTTGAGTATTTGGCTCCAATATATCTAAATTGAAACTAACTTTCAAATGAAAGTTTAATTTGTGCATTACAAATTATTCTAATTCATCGGAAACTCCTACATTCTCTCTTTGCCTTGATTTCGAATGCACCGTCCGTCATTCACCCTCCTCTTTTACTATGATGAAGAGAATATGAAAACCCATATATTTCTATCTAATATCATATCATAATTGAGCCCTTAACCCTAGGGCTTCCAATGGTGGGGATCGAGCCTAGGAACTCAAGTTTTTCCAGATCGATATGATAAAGATCCAAGTGTTGCATAGAAGAGTCACTTCTAAGATTCAAAACACTATGGCGAGGCTCCCATGTGATTGATAATAATATCCCCGCTAATAAATCCCACTCTCAAAATTCAGGTCAAGGGACCATCTCGGAAAACACCTGATTAATTTCGTTGATATTGAATAATTTTCCACTGATGAAAATTTTTTTAGAAGTTAGTTGAAATTGACCCTCAAACAAGAGAAATTTTTTATTTCAAAAACTAAAAATTACTATAATATAATAACATTTGTAGCTATTTATTTATGTATACAACATAATATAATGTACTTACTAACATTCATTGATATTCACCAATTTAAAGCATATACACTTAAATTAGAGTCATTAAGGGACCGAAACATGGATCAACAAGCACAAAATTGTTTTGCATAAAAACCTATTCTATTTAACTAAGTTCATTCAAAAGGTTATCCCACCTATGTAACAAATGATATGCATGGAATTCCCTGTAAGGGCTTAAATTTTTTTCTGTGACAACAAATTTCAAAACTGTAACATAGCTTCCTAAGAAAACATATACATACAAAATTTTCTTCTATGTTGTCAACCTCATTAATATGAAGGGAAAAAAACATAATATACCATTAATACACTGTAAACTATAAACAAATTTTCCATCACTAAACAACCAGATCTAAATATCAAGTGACTAGATGAAAAGTATTTCACTATGTATGTTGGAAATATGATGCAATATGTTTTCCTTGATGGAAACCTACTTGATGAAGTTGTCATTGATGGAAACCTGCTTGATGAGTTTCCTTTTGATAACAACCAATTTTTTAAAGATGTAAAAAGCATGCTTCTACAGGTCAGTTTAGATGTGACATAGAAAGGAATTCCAGTAAGTGACAGAGAAATGAAATAGGAAATATTTCTCAAGGTATACATAGGTTTGATGAAGGAAACTCGTGTATGGAGGCAATGTATATGCTACTTTTATGAAGAAAACCCGCGTATACATCCAGAATTAGTATATACGCAGTGTTTATGAAGAGAAGTCGCGTATAAACGCAGGTACGAAGAAGAAAAGTCATGTATGCCTTTTTTGCGCTCTAAAATGATGATACCTAGGGGCATTACCATGGTATTAGCCCACAGTATTGAGCACCATATTGTATATTTGATTCCGTCCAAGAATATCATCGGAAGTAATGTGGTTTTGGCTCATGGTATTGGTAAAGGCTGAAACTATATAAGGAGAAGAAGATCATAGTGCAAAGTGGTGCATGTACCTGGGTATTGAATGAATACTTCACTCTGAAGTATATCTGCATGGAATGGGTTATAGTTTATTGATAGATCTAAAATAATAATGCACCTATGAATACAATGATGGATCAGGATCTCTAGACCTAAAATTACCATGTATTTCTTAGATCTATTTATGAAATGTTTAGATCTATGATCTGGAGAATGTTTGCTGAAGAAAAGAGTAAGATCTGAGCTAATTATTTATTCTGAAGAATTGCGCAGTCCTGAAATAGTTTCAGATCTATACGTGGGTTCATCTCTATAAAAATGTGTATATACACGGGTTTAGTTAAGCAAAAGCATGTATGGGATCTATGGTTTTGTTGAAGTGTGCAGAAGGAAATTTCTGATTTGTTTTTGCTGTATTACTGTTGTCTATCAATGATGTCTTCATACAAATATGGGTTATTTGAATACTGCATATGCTGCTAGGTTGAATATGTACAAATATGATCAATGAGGGAATAATTATGGTTAATGATGATTGACTGAATAAGGGTTCTGAATTACTGAAAAGATATCTGACTAAAAGCCTTAGATCTCGATCTGAGATTGATCATACTCTATAAAAAATAGTATTCTCAGATCTATACACAGGTTGGTGTGAAGGAAAGCGCGTATACACGCAGGATCGGTGAAGTGAAGTAGCCTATTTCTTTTAAGATAATGAATTTTCAGGGTTGAGTTTGATTTTGCATACTGATTCTAATATTTGGGATATTACTGTGTTCTGGTTACAGTGATCTCACTGTTCTGATTGAAGTTTGGGTTAAGTTTACTATTGATGATATTTATGATGAGTTGAGTTGAAGCTCTGGGATCTAGTGTGAAAATTGATGAAAAGTGGTCCATGGTGGTGCTGAGGGTCGAAGCCCTTAGTGAGGGGGTCGTAGCTCCCTTACAGTAGTTGCTGGTAAATGAGATCAAGGGGTAGTATCTCCCTTCCAAGAGTGGCTAGTAAACAAGAAGCACGGGGTCCTAGCTCCCTACCAGTGATAGGTGGTAAACGAGATCAGGAGGTTGGAGCTCCCTTCCAGTAGTAGCTGGAGAACGAGGGAAGGTTGCAACCTTATGCAGGTGGGTGCCTACGTGCTGGTATGAGTTTGTGCCAACACAATATTGTAAGAAGTTTTCTTTATAATAAATATTGAAGATAGAGACAACAACTCTTAGTCATCAATAATTTTGATCTTATCCAAAGATGACTAAGTTGAAAATATCATATTTCTAAAAACAAAATTTGCAGAAACATTGTGAGTTCTAGAAATTTCACAGCCTTCATTATCCTAATTCTATCAGTTCACTAAAAACTTCATCTATGCCTTCTAAAAAGATCACCCCTCTGTTTCAAAAAGAAGCCTGTTTTAGCCTATTCTCCCCCATGTTCATTTCCCCCATTTTTCCCTCATTTTTCCCCTCATTTATCCTTTATTTTCTCAAAATCCCCTTTTAGACCATTTAAAACCTTTATTTGGTTAAAAAACCCCTTTTTACACCCTATCGGAAATCCTCAAAAAAGGCTAAAAACCCACTTTTGGCCTATTTTCCGCTCATTTTAGCATAAGGTTCTAAGCACCTTTTGGCTTAGCCTTAGCCCCTTTTTTTGTCATATGACCCACACTGCAACCGAGCACTAAGCCCATCGGTGATCGACACATTGCACTTTCTAAATTTCACTTCCCTTTTCCTTTTTCTTCCGATGGCCGATCCACCGATGAGATCTGGACCGTCCGCTCCTCAGATCCGACGGCCATCGCATCATCGCACTTCTGCGTTTCCCCGCTCCCCTATCTCTTCTCCCACCGATGGCCGATTCCCTGATTTAATCTCCGCCATTGATCATTATCCTGATCCGATGGTCTATGCTCGATCGCATCGGTGCATCGCCCTTTCCCTTCCGCTTTTCCTTTTCTCCACCGATGTGATCTCCCGAGTAAATCTCCGTCATCGATATAATCTAGATTTGACGGTCCGCGCTCCATCACAAATTGCAAAGGGTCACTCCCACATTCCTTTTTTTCCGCCGATGTGCATGGCTTTGATTCAATCTTAGCCATCCATTTCCCTACATCCAACAACCCACATTACTCTTGCATGTCAACCCTGCCCTTTTCATTCTCCTTCCTCATTTAATCCTAGTCGTTGATCTCTCAATATATAACGACCCTCACTTCATCGTGACTTCGCCATCCCCCTGACCTCATCCACCATATTTTAAACTCCGATCTCCCGATTCAATCACAGCCATCGATCTCCCAGTTCGCACGGTGCGGGTTCACTGCAGGGGCACCCGTCCAAGGTAGCCTGTACTCCCCATTCCCCCCCACAGTTAAATCTCCACCATTGATTGTTTTCCTGATCCAATGGCCTGCATTCTCCCATTCACTGCGGAGGCACCCACTGACGAGATTCTTTCGTACCCTCAATTCCCCCCGCAGTTAATCTCAACCTTTGATCTGGTCCCCCAGATCCAACGGCCCAGAACTCATTACGCCCTAGTCCCACTCCATCCTCTCCCCATACCTTAGTGTTGTATCGCGCGATGCACTGATCGTCAATCTACACGTCTCCTCGCAGATCGGACGGCCAGGATTGCATCATGCATAAACTCATCCAACCCCCCTTATGTGCATTTTTAATGCGAAATAGGTGGTTTTTCCAAGGTTACGTGTAACCTACAGAGCCATATCGCATTCGTATGGGCCTAAACCACTTACCACCTTCTAGCCACGTGAAAACCACTGCCGGTTTCGCACAAAACCGCCTTGCCTCTACTCGCGCCCAAATTCAAATATTTCCTTTGTTTCTTCCTGGTTTTGTTCACAGAACCCTCCTGTGCATATATTCCTCCCTCTGCAAATAACTGGAGCCCTCCACATGGCCTCTGAAAGCAGTTTTAACCACAGCTCGCAGGTTTTCAATTAAATGTTTTTGTTTTTGCAGGTTTAATGACGTCCGAAACATTATAGGCCCTCCCACAGTCACCTAAGTGGCATAAAACCTCAGGATGACGATCCTCGAGGCAGAATCACACAGAAAGGGAGATCGGAGAATTTAATTTCATGATTAGATCGATGTTTCATGAACATTGGTCAAAGTAATAAAACCCTCCAGCGCACCAAAAGTCTTCTGCACACAGAACAAGAAAAGAAAACAATGAAGACTGAAGAACAGAAGATTAAATCTTAAACAAAGATTAAAGAATAAAACACAGTTAAAAGTCAAATGAATAAAGGTTTAAAGAAAACAATAAAGTATTTAAAAGGCAGCATAATGAGTTATGAAGGCTAAAAGAAGATCAGGCCTTAAATACATTTTAGCGATGAAATGAAGGAAAACTAGGCTAAAAGGCCTCGAATACATCAACAGGAGGAAGTTATTTCTCCAAAAGATCTAGTTGCCACCTATAGCCTACCTTCCTTCTCAAAGGGAAAATTGATAGTTATTACACTAAAGAAGATATTTTAATCTATCAGCACAGTTATTGTAAAGATACGAATAAGCTGTGAAAGTCAATCTTTTCTCCTATATTTCTATCAGAAGTTAAGATAGAGTTATTAAAACAAAGAAGTAGTTGCACCTATTTCTACCTTATGCCTTGCATGGCTTTCAAGGCTAGAAATGCATTTACTCTGTAATTAATAACATTTTGAACCCTAAATCAATTCCACCTCCTCATTTATAGCATAAATACTACATTGGAACTCATTGTAATGTTAGCATTTGATGACTATTTTGAAGTAATACATAGCTCTGCTGAAGTTGAAATAAAATTGATGTTCTGGAACCTATGGATGTTTTAACCTGTTTGTTGATGGAGAAAGCTTTGTCATTGGATCCTGAGCTTGGCTGTTGGTGAAGTATTCTAATCTGTTAATGCTTTTCCTGTTTTCCATTTTGTCTCATCGTTTCTTATTACAGTAGAGTAAAAAGTTTAGGCTAAGGAATGTCTCCTAGAAGCACCTTAGACCTGTTTACTCTTCACTGTCTTTATGCTTTCTTCTACTGAGGCATTCTAGAGAATTCTTAATTGCTCTCTAGAACCCTTATGCTTTTTTACTTCCTAAATAGTTCAATACAGTTGGCCTCAAGAATGATTTATGGTTTTCCCTGCTTACTTGCTACTACTTAAAAATTGTTTTTGAAGTCTCCCTTCAAAGTACCATTGTCTAAAGTTTGCCAAAGAGGTCTAAATTTGATCATACCCTTTGTACTTGCTCAAATAATTGTTTTGAAGGTCTTTATAGCTGTAATCAAAGATGTCTAGGAGTTCCCTTTTCTATGAATGCAATTATTTGTGAATCTTGAATGTTTTCTTATCCTTGAAAGTAAAATCTTTGGATGAAATAGAGCGTTCCTCGACTCCTAGATTTTATTTGAAAATTTTGTCTTGGAATTGTTATTTTCTGAAGTGTAGTTTTATAGAATTTATGGTTAGACCTATCTATGGAATGCCTCTTCATGTTCAGATAATTTTTTAAGTCCCTTTGTTGAGAAGTACATATAATTAAGGATTCTTAATTGCCCTTAGTTCTACTTTTCATTCTAAACCTTTAATGTCCATTTCATTTCACCTGAAAGACTTTGTAGATCCACTGGCCAAGTTAGATTTTCCCTCTGATACCCCTGATCTGTTTACAAACTTGTTACAATTTCCACTTGAATCCATTTCCCAATGACTTAGAGATTTCCCTTTTCTATGTATGCTGCCTAGATCATCATGCCCAACCAAACAATCAAACAAACTCATGCTTCATAACTAGCCTAAAATCAACCTTTAAAAGCAAACAAGCTTACATCTTTGTAAACAATTGACAAATCCCTCTCTGAAACTAGGAAGGCTATGTCCTAGAGCTCTAAAGACTGGTTTTGATGTTTCCTTGTCACTTGGTATGCCAATCTACCAAATCACAAGACCCCAACAATAGCAACGGTGGTTTTCTCCCAACTTGGGTTTCCACCTTAAATCCTGGTGTTCATGTGTGTTGTTTATGTGTGATGATTTATTCTACTCTTACTACACATGCTTACTTCTTACTAAACATCTGATGAATTAATGATGCATTGATCTACGTAAATAATTATCTGTGTAATAAGATCTCTGGACATACACAAGTTTTCTTAAATATAGTTGTGTGTATATGCTAGTTGGCTTCATTAAAGTCGCGTATAGAAATCAGTAAAGAAAAATTAAAAGTTTACAGTGAACTATAAATACTGATTCACCCCCCCCCCACCCCCCTTCAGTATTTTTCCCAACAATTAGAATCAGAGCAGGTCCTTCTATAGAAGCTTGATCGCTTCAAGGAGATTTGTCTCAATGAGAAGGAAGAAAAAGTAAAAGCCTGCTCAAAGGAAGAAGATATATCAGAAAACGTATGCAGCAGAAAATGAAGAATATGAAACATGTATTGATTGTTGTTCTTGTGATTCACTTCCTTGTGCATGCAATGTTGAATATAGTGAATACGAAAGTAAAATTAATGTTATGGATCTAGATGCAGAAATTGACAATTTCAAGAATGAAGTTGAATATCAACAGATTCTATTTAATGAAAGGGAATGTATCTTCAAATATATGATTTCTATATTGAATTATCTGTTACAAGAAAGACATTCAATTGAGAAACTAAACAAAGAACATATAGATCAGTGTCAAAAGTTGCAGAATGAAGTATCCAATCACAGTGAAGGAATTGAAGCAGGAATCATCTCTCTCAAAGTAGATCTGGAAAAATCAAATAAGAAGAATGAAGAACTTCTAAAAACATTTGAAGAACAACAAAAGGGTTGAAAGAAGAGATTCTAAAATTGAATGAACAGGTAGAATAAGGAATAAGGTTTGAAGTAAGTATGAAGAAGCAATGCCAAATATTGGAAGTTGAGGTAAACATTTTAAAAGGTAAATTAGAGGAAAAGGATAAACACTTGAGGTTTCAAGATAGTACTAGGATTCTGGATAATATTATTACTAGTCAAAGGCATTCTTCTATTAAATTTGGTCTTGGTTTTCATGAAAATAGTAAAGGAGAATCTAGTTCACAAGAAAGTGCTAAAGATTCAAAGGATATCAATGCAAAACCTGAAGTGTTGAAAGAGACAAAAGGTCAACCGACAATCATGAATTCTCAAAGGAAATCATTCGCTCCTAACTATAGAAGTAACAATCGATCTTATCCTTTAATAAATAAATTTGAATGATTTATATGTCATAATTATGGGCATGTTGCAGCCAATTGCAGAAGCATATTGTTTCAATAGTAGACAAATAGAATCTACACGGAAAGGTTGACAACTCACAGGTACTCAGGTTTCTTTAAGGGTTATTGTTTTTCATGCAACCAATTTGGACATAAAGCTATATATTGCAATAGAAGGAACACGAGGAAAATTTATTATGATACCTTTGCTCCATTTTCTGGTCACATAAGGTGTTATGCTTGTAACAAGTTTGGGCATGTAGAAAAGGAATGCATTAACATATCAACAAATCATCAAAGATAGCATAAAAATCAAACAAATGATATCATAAGACCAAATAAAGTTGGATTCACCAACTTTAATGTTGAAAAGCATAAAGAAGAAAATATAAGATGTGATATTGCTCTCTATGAAATTAAATACAAGGATGAATGGTACATCGATAGTGGATGCTCTCATCACATGACTGGTGATAAGAGTAAGATGGAGTCTCTTAAGAAAAATCAAGATGGTAAGGTTATTCTTTCAAATGATGCTCTAGAAAATATTTTGGGAAAAGGTAGAGCCATGATTAACAAAAATAGAAGGGAAGTTGATACCTTATTAGTTCAAGGCCTAAAACAAAACTTATTAAGTGTAGGTAAAATGACAGATAAAGGAAATATAATTGTGTTCACTTAAACCAAATGCAAGGTTATGGATGAAGAAACTGGAGAAGCCATATCAAGGGGATACAAAAATTTTGATAAATTATATGTGTTTAAATATCTGACCTCTTGTCGATGTAAGGAGGATTCAGACTCAGACTGAAATAATTCAATGCCCATTTCAGTCCATCATTCTTGAAAGAATAATGTTGTCTTCAACTGCAATGTGTAAAGGATGGTTTGGTAGTTCTAGTTATTTATATTTCTGACAGTGCATCTGATGTGACAACAGAAGACAGGTACAAAATGCATAAGTCCAAGGGGAGACGGAGTTGTGAAATTTTATGTATTTAATTTTCTATACATGGGTTTCATAAACTAAAGCCATGTATACACGCGAGTTCCATTGGAGACAGTTGCGTATGTTTTTCTCTGATAAGAAAAACAGTGAGTCAGACTCAATATTAGTTTCTGATAGGCTGCTGAAATTTGTAATTTTATTTGTCTGATGTTGATGGTTATAGTCTGTTGATATGATATAGTCAGCCTTGAATATGAACAGGAAGCACAGGTTCAGGAGGAGCATTAGCCTAACTACTAATGTTGCATTGTTGGCATTGTGTTTGCTTATTCCTTAATTCTTGTGATGCTCATGTTTGAATGACGTTTTCATGATACATGGATTTCTTATGATGAGATTATGGATGAGCCCTGATTGCTTTTTGCATAAGATTATCTTTATTTTCACATGTGGATTTGATATAAGTCTAATGGTTCAGATATAAGGACATAACATGCGGAGTTTGTTGCTGATGACTCTTGTCATGAATGAGGCCTATTGTACTTGATTCCTACTCATGTTACGTCGTGATTATGAAATAAATATAAATCATGAAGAAATTGGTGATAACAGATCACATGGATGATTGCTTGATATGTATTTACTATTGATGAAGTTATTCTGGTATGATAATTATCCTTGGAAAGAATATGATGTTGCTAAAAATATCCTGAAGGCTTGGTTACTGATGTACTTATGCTACATTTGTTGAAGACACAGCTACATTGTCCTATCTTTCTTCTCTCATATATTGTTGATACAATTCTATGGTGTTTTCTCATTCTATATGATGCCTCTCTACTCTATCCTATTTTATGATGATTCTCACATATATTTATACAAAGGGGAAATGGAAAGTACACCTTGATGAAGACAAGAGATTGAGTTGATAATTGATTTCTACATAAAGATACAATGATGTTGAAATCATAGACCCAATCACAAGCTGATGATATTGAACTTTACAAATGTTTTTTATTGACATAAATGGTTTGGTGCTGATGGGTACTACTACGGTTATTGTTTTCAAGCTGCATTTTCCTATTTTATTATCTGCTTGATGAAGATGCTTTGAAGAAGTGGTTAGTGAAGGTGTTCAGGATGTTAATTATTTATTCTGAAGAATTGTACAGTCCTGAAATAGTTGCAGATCTATATGCAGGTTCATCTCTTTAAAAACGCTTATATACGCGGGTTCAGTTAAGAAAAAGTGCGTATGGGATCTAGGGTTTTGCTGAAGTGTGCAGAAGGAAATTTCTAATATGTTTTTGTTGTATTACTGTTGTATGTCAATGATGTCTTCATACAGATTTGGGTTGTTTGAATAGTGTATATGCTGCTAAGTTGAATATGTACAAATATGATCAATGAGGGATAATTATGTTTAATGATGGATAACTGAATAAGGGTTCTGCATTACTGAAAATATATCTGACTAAAACACTCAAATCTCAATATGAGATTGATCATACTCAGTAAAAAATAGTATTCTCAGATCTATACACAGGTTGGTGTGAAGGAAAGCGTGTATACACGCGGGATCAGTGAAGTGAAGTAGCGTATATATTTTCAGATACTGAATGTTCAGGGTTGAGTTTGATTCTACATACTGTTGTGAAACCAACTCCAAAAATAGAAGAAAAGAGATATCGACGCCTTAGAAATAAGCCACTTTGAGTGGGCAACCTCCAATACATTACATGAATGAAAAATTCTTGGATGATACAAATTACAAAACCCCCTTTCTATATATAGGAGTCCATGGGGCCACAATGTAATCCTAGCCGACCTAACAATAATAATTTAATGGAACAATAATAACAATATGGGGGTTACAGGGGTACAATTATAATAATAAGGGGGTTACACTAACAACAATAAGGGACTATACTAGTAATATAGGGACCTAACATGCCCCTTTCCTTCAAAAAATTGTTGTCCTCAATGCTTGAGTAGCTCTGGGTGCTTCTGTATAAAATTCTCATCCTCCCATGTAGAATCTTCAGTGGGTAAGTTCTTCCACTTGATGAGATACTCTGAAATTGATCGATTATGTAGTTGTCGAGTTCTTGTTTCTGTGACCGCTTCAGGTTCCAATATGATTTTTCCTTCCTCATCAAGTTCTGGAAATATTGTTTGAACTGGAAGATTTTCACCTATAACCTTCTTTAAGCATGAAACATGGAAAATTGGATTTACTCGTGAAGAAGCAGGAAGCTCCAATTTGTATGCCATAGTACCAATCTTTTGCAACACCTTGTAAGGACCATAGTACTTTGGCAATAATTTATTATCCTTCTTAGCTTGCTTGAGGGACATTTGTTTGTATGGTTGTAGCCATAAAAATACTCAGTCTCCTACATCAGAACTTCTCTCACTGTGATGTTGATCTGCCTATTGTTTCATTCGATTTTGTGCCAAAATCAGGTTATCCTTTAAGAGTTGGAGAACTTCTTGTTGATGCTCAATGTGATCTTCCACTACTTGAACCTTCGAATTTTCTCTTAAATATGATGTGATGGATGGTGGATGATATCCATAAAGTGCCATAAATGGGGTCATTTTGTCTACAGTATGGAAGAAAGTGTTATACCACCATTCAGCGAGAGGTAACCACTTGACCCATTGTGTTTTTTTATCAGATACAAAACAACGAACATATCCTTCCAAAAATTTATTTACTATCTCAGTTTGACCATCCTGATTGAGGGTGATAAGATGAGTTATGAGCTAATTGAGTACCCAAACAAGAAAATAACTCTGTCCAAAAATTTCCAGTAAAAATGGGATCTCTGTCGCTCACAATAACCCTTGGGTTTCCATGTAGCTTTTGAATTGTGTCCATAAATGTAGTAGCAACTGTACTTTCTTTAAATGGATGAGATAATGCACAAAAGTGTGCATACTTGGTAAGTCTACCAACTACCACCATGATGACACTCTTTCCTTCGGACTTAGGTAAACTTGTGATAAAATCCATTGAAATCTCCTCCCAACGTTGAGTTGGAATGGATAAATGTTGCAGAAGTCCCGGGGTCTTAATTTTCTCAACTTTATTCTACTGGAAAACCAAACATTCTGCCACAAAATTTTGAATATCAAATTTAAAGCCATCCCAAAAAAATTCTTTCTTCACCCTGTGGTAAGTTTTTTAAAATCCTGAGTGTCCTCCTAAAGGAGAAGTGTGCAATTCCAATAGAATCTTTTGTTTTAGTTGGGAATTATTACAAAGATATAAGCAATCTTTGTACCATAAAGAATCATTTTTCCAACTAAATGTATCAGATGTACTAGGATATTTCTGCAAATTTTGAATGAGTGTCCATACTTCTTTGTCCTTCTTCCATTCATCTCTTGCTTCGGTTATCCAATCTGGTTGGGTAATAGAAATGGCACAAGGCAATGCTTCCACCTCTTCATTATTTCTTGAGAGTGCATCTGCAACAACATTAAGCTTCCCTTTTTTGTAGATTATTTCAAAGTCATAACCCAACATCTTTGTGACCCATTTTTGCTGCTCTTCTAAAGATATTCTTTGTTCCAAAAAGTGTTTAAGACTATCATGATCAGTTTTTACCTTGAAGTGTCTTCCCATTAGGTAAGTTCTCCATTTCTTTAGTGCATGCAGTATTGCTAACATTTCCTTCTCATAAATAGGTTTCTGTAAATACTTTCCTTTGATTGGACGACTTTCAAAGCAATGGGTCTTCCTTCCTGCATTAAAACTGCACCAATTCCATTTCCTGAGGCATCACATTCCACAATAAAGGTTTTTGTGAAGTCTGGCGTAGCTAAGACCGGTGCTAGGCACATTGCCTCTTTAAGATGTTCAAAGTCCTTAGTTGCTTCAGGAGTCCATGAAAATGCATCTTTCTTCAATAATGTTGTTAGAGGTGCTGCTATTCTCCCATAATTCTTAACAAACTTGCGATAATACCTTGTTAACTCGAGAAATCCTCGCAACTGCTTTATGGTTGTGGGGAATTTCCATTCCTTAATGGCTTTAATTTTGTTAGGGTCTACTTTAACACCCTCGTGAGATACAATATGACCCGGATATTCCACCTCTTGTACTCCAAAGAAACATTTGGATTTTTTTGCATATAATTGTTTCTCCTGCAATAGTTTGAGCACCCTGTCAACATGTTCAACATGATCCTTCCAAGACCTGCTGTAGATTAGTATATCATCAAAAAATACTAGCACAAATTTTCTAAGGAAGGGTTTGAAAATGGAATTCAACAACCCTTGAAATGTAGAAGGTGCATTGGTAAGGCCAAAAGGCATGACCAAAAATTCATAATGACCCTCATGAGTTCGAAATGATGTTTTGGAATATCTTCAGTCTTCATTCTAATTTGATGATATCCTGAACGAAGATCCAACTTGGTAAAATAAATTGCTCCATGTAATTCATCCAATAATTCATCAATCACAGGAATGGGAAATTTATCTTTAATGGTAAGCTTATTGAGCTCCCTATAATCCGGACACATTCACCATGATCCATCCTTCTTGTGTACCAATACTACAGGAGCAGAGAAAGAACTTTGACTAGGTTGAATTATACCCGCCTCTAACATTTCTGCAATCATATGTTCAATTTTTCTCTTTTGGACATAAGGATATCTATAAGGCCTGATGTTTGGAGAAACACTTCCTGGAATCAAATTAATAGCATGATCATGATCACGAATAGGTGGGAGTCCTTTGGGAGTTTCAAACACCTTGGAATGATTGTCCAAGACTTGTTGGAGATTTGCAGAAATAGATGATTTTGATGTTGGAACTTCTAGTGAACATAATTGTGCAATTATGCCTCGTTGTTCTTTCTTTAGAAGCTTTGTCATGACATTAGAGCTTATTATCTTTCTCGTCTTCCCTGCAATACCCCGTAATTCGACTTCCTTTCCTTATGAAAAAAATTTCAAGAAAATTTCTTGAAAATTAAAAGCTACCGTCCCCAAAGATTGTAACCATTGTACTCCTAGTACAACATCAACACCTCCCATAGGAATGGAAAGCATTGGACTATTCAATACATATTCCCCCATGGTTAGCTTGATATTATGGCATTTTATAGAGAAATTTATAGTTCCTCCATTTGCAACCATCACTTGACATTTTGGTGCTGGGTATAGGAAACAATTCAATTCCTTGGCTACCTTACAATGAATAAAATTATGGGTGCTACCTGAATCAATCAACACTATTACCTTTTTCTTCTTGATATGTCCTTCTATCTTGTTTGAGGAGTGGTGATTCCTGCCAATGAATTACATGATATGTTCGGACCCATTTCTTCCTCTTCTAAGGCTGGTTCCTGGTGTATATCCTCTTTTTCATTTTCTTCTTCCTCTTCACAATCTATGTAAAATAATTTCTTCTTAGCACACTTATGACCTTTAGTGTATTTTCTATCACAACTGTAGCAAAGCACTTTTGCTCTTTTTTCTTCCAATTGTTGTGGTGTCAACCTTGTAGGTTGTGGAAATCTAGGCGTAGCAACACTTCCTTCTTTATAGAATTGAGTGGTAGGCTTCCTTGTCGCCATAATTTTACATTCAACTTTTCTTGCCAACCCGAATGCCTTCTCCAATGAATCAGGTTCCAAAACGCGAACTTCATGTTGGATGTTATCCTTTAAAGTGCCTAGGAAGAGATCAATCCTGTGTTCCTCTGTAAGATCACTTACCCTTATATTCAATTTTTGGAAGTCCTCAATGTGCTGCCCCACTAAACCCTTTTGTTTGAGATTTATCAATTGGGTAAAGAAGGTGTTGCTCTTTGTATCCTCATAATGTGCTATCATTTCCTCCGTAAAAATTGACCAAGGGACAATTTTTTTACGGGAGCAAAGCCATCGATACCATACAAATGTATTTTGTTCTAAATGTAAAGTTGCAATGCGTACCTTTTGTGTGTTTTGCATATTATGGAGATCAAAATATTGCTCCATTTGTAGTATCCATGTTACAGGATCCTTTCCATCAAACTTCCTCATATCCATTTTTGGAATATGGTGGTTCTTCCCGCTAACATTAGAGTTTATGAAGTCACGATTAACATTTATTTTGTTCTCATCATGAGTTTCCTCTACTATCTTTTCACCATTAGGAAACATTTCTTGTATCAACTTTGTCAAACCTTCCATGTCTACTTTTAGATCATTCTTCATGTTTTCCATGTTGTCTTTAATTTTTTCTTCCATGTCATCCATATTAGCTTCCATGCCAGCTTCCATGCCATCCATCTTAGCTTCCATGCCTTTCTTCAAACCATCCATCTTTGCTTCCACACCTTTCTTCAAAACTTCCATTTCATTTTTTGTTGCTCTTTGCGAGAGCGAAATTTCGTGCACTTGCTCTTGAAATTTTGATAGATCATGTTGCAATTATTCATCTTCATGAGTCATAGTGGAGCCTTCTAAAGGCTAAATGGGTGTTGAATTATTTTTACAGGGAATTTTTTAGAACCCAATACTAATATCTATTCTACAATATGCCCTTGGAATCAATTCAAATTGATTCTTCAAACAAGACTTATGCAATTCGGAAAACATTACACACCTTTTTCTTACTTTTGAAGAGCTCGATATTTAAATTGGATTATCTCTGTGGTTACAACTCTTCAATATCTAAAATTTGGCACTAAGGTAGCCTTCTGAATCCTCTTTTGAATGCCACAAGTCTTAGCTGATTTGGATTCTTCAAGTTAAAGTTATGTCCAACCTCCCACAATGACCTAATTATGGACTGTTTCAGTAGATTGAAATTGTACAACTTTCCACATGTCACTGTTTTGTCTTTTAGCTCTAAAATTGATAGCAAAGAAACTGCAGTCAGTGTGCTTGTGGCCACTTTTTACATCACTCCAATCTGATGCTCAGAGAGAGATTTATGAAGCTTTTCCCATGATCACCTCTTTGAGATGAAATTCAGGAGCCTGAAAAAGCACTACCTTCCACAGATCATATCTCCAAAAATATTGCGAACCAAGCTCTGAAATTTTGTGACGCATTTTCTCAGGATTTCAGCTTCGCGCCCTAAACATTTTAGTTTCTAAACCTTCGTAGAAAAAAAATTATAGTGAAAATGCCATGATGACCTGTTTAGATTAAATTGAGGAGCCTGCAAAAAGACCTAACTTCCACAGATCATATCTCCAAAAATATTTCGAACCAAGCTCTTAAATTTTGCAACTATTTTCCTCAGGATTTCATCTTTGTACTCTAAAAATTTCAGCTCCTTAAACTTTGTAGAAAAAACATTATAGCGAACATGCCACAATGACCTGTTTGGAGCACCGAAACCCTAGAATCCAAAGCTCTGATACCAAATGTTGTGAAACCAGCTCCAAAAATAGAAGAAAAGAGATATCAATGCCTTAGAAATAAGCCACTTCGAGGAGGCAACCTCCAATACATTACATGAGTGAAAAATTATTGGATGATACAAATTACAAAACCTCTTTTCTATATATAGGAGTCCATGGGGCCACAATGTAATCCTAGTGGGGCCACAATGTAATCCTAGCCGACCTAAAAATAATAATTTAAGGGCATAATAATAACAATATGGGGGTTACAAGGGTACAATAATAACAATAAGGGGGTTACACTAACAACAATAAGGGAATATACTAGTAATATAGGGGCCTAACACATATTGATCCTGATATCTGGGATATTACTGTGTTCTAGTTACAGTGATCTCACTATTCTGATTGAAGTTTGGGTTAAGTTTACTATTGATGATATTTATGATGATTTTAGTTGAAGCTCTGGGATCCAACGTGAAAATTGATGAAACATGGTCCATGGTGGTGCCGAAGGTCGAAGCCCTCAATGAGGGGGTCATAACTCCCTTCCAATAGTTGTTGGTAAATGAGATCAGGGGGTAGTAGCTCCCTTCTAGGAGTGGCTGGTAAACGAGAGCAGGGGGTCATAGCTCCCTTCCAGTGATAGCTGGTAAATGAGATTAGGGGGTTGGAGCTCCCTTCCAGTAGTAGCTGGAGAACGAGGGAAGATTGTAGCCTTCTGCAGGTGGGTGCCTATGTACTGGTATGAGTCTTCGCCAGTACAATATTGTAAGCAATTTTCTTTATAATAAATATTGAAGACAGAGACGACAACAACGGTGGTTTTCTCCAAACTTGGGTTTCCACCTTAAATCCTGGTGTTCATGTGTGTTTCTTATGTTTTATGATTTATTCTGTTCTTACTGTACATGATTACTGCTTATTAAACATCCTATGAATTTATGATGCATTGATCTAAGTAAAGAATTATCTGCATAATAAGATCTCTAGACATACGCAAGTTTGCTTAAAGATAGTCGCGCGTATACGCTATTTGGGTTCATTAAAGTCGCGTATAGAAATCAATAAAGAAAAATTAAAAGTTTACAATGAGCTATAAATACTGATTCACCCCCCCGCTCTCATTATTTTTCCCAAAAATGTATTTCTTTGTATTAAATGCAGCCTAATTGATGCAAACCCATAATTCTCTTTTGAGAGAACTTCACCTTTACACTCGCAGCCTCAAAAATTTGTAAGTTTATATTTTGAAAATAATTTTATCTTAACATGAAAAATCCATCTCATGGTTTTAGGAAAAATAACATTGAATTCATTTATATGCTTAGCTCAATGATTATTTAGTTGTAGGAGAAAGATCACTAATTGATATTTGCTAGATTGTTGTTTCAGAAGATAGCTAGATCCTGGCAAGGCCTTTACAATGGCATGGGTATTTGATGGCTATTTGGTTTAATTTTCCAGAACATACTTTAGACCTGAGTAATGTAGTTACATAGGCTATGTCAAGTGGCAACCAATGTAGATTATTGCTAGTGTACCATCATGATTGATCAACGACTTGACTATGTAGATAATGTTTGCAATTCTTTTAAACTTTTATTAATACAAAAATACTGGTTTATATGGTAGATGGAATTTTAAAAGAGGATAATGGTATAACCTATGTTAAAGTAGGATTTTAATGCAATACATTTTGGAAATTGATCTCTGATCGACATAAAAATGAATTTTTGGGATCTTCTATACAATGAAAAGAGGATGGAAACAAAGAGACAATCCTATCCTAGTATCCATTTGGAAAATAGGTTATATAAATATTTTTTTGTCAAATTTCATTTATTAGGAACACCATTCATGGGTGGTTTGCACATATATTATTCTAAATAGAATATGAGATAATGACAAAGTTATTTATACGTTGCTCCACACCTACAACATAATGTTTTTTGCAAAGAAGCATCTTGAAATAGTTTGAATGAGAAGAAATAATGTTACACCATTTTTTGGTCATCTAACCTATTATCATTAGATGGACCCAAGTACACCATGTAAGACCAATTTTACCCTAAGTAAAATTGCTTTCACTATGTGAAATAACTTAGTAAAACAACTTTATTAAGTTGTTTATGGCCTAAACAGGAAACCCCAAAAGGAAATAATAAAAAAATCTATATTTGTTTATATTTCCTCAAGGAATAATTAGTTAAACATCAATTTAATTATTATTCCTAGTCATATTTAACCCAAAACAAGGAAACCAATTAAATAAATCCTTATTTATTTGATTATTTCCTAGGAATAAGTTATTTAATCCTTATTTAAATAATATTCCTAGTTAAATTTGACTAAATCATTTATAAATAATTAAATAAATCATTATTTGTTTAATTGTATTTCCACCATTTCCTTAAAATAATAAATAAATCATTTATTTGTTTATTATTTATAAATAAAGGAATTGACCCAAGTCAAAAAATCCTTTCCCCTCCAACAAATATAATAAAATATTCCTAAAAGGTGGTTCTAGAATTTGGTTAATAATATTTTATTCATGCCCCAAGTTCTAGACCGCCCTAATATTTTGTTATAAATAGAAGGGTTTTCCCATTCATTTGTCACCTTTCATTGCATTAGATCACTCTGGATCTATACTCTTGGTCTGACTTTGAGCCATTATCATTGTCACATTCTCCATCATTTGCTTTGTGAGCTCCCTTTGAGTTCTATGTTTGTTTGGGTTTTCTACACCAACAAGAGAGAGAAGTTTTAGATCTGAAATGCTGAGGACTTTCAAGAACCCATCCCATTGAGGAGAATTGGAAACACCTTTCTTGTTTTCCTCTCAGGTGCCCCTTTAATATAAAATTTCTTTCAAATATATTGTTCTTGTCTTATATATTGGATGCATGGAGCAACATTTTATTTTCACTTCTTAATGTCTTTTATGCATAGATCTGGATTTGTGCAACTTTATTTGGATCAACTAACTGCAGGTTTAAAGATATTGGCAGCCATAATTGATGTTAGGGCTATTTGTTATGCTTAGCTAAAGTGGTTTTTTTCCGACGAAAGATTCATACTAACAAATAGAGAAACCTTTGTGTTCATGATTGATGATAGACATGGCCAAGATCCAAATGAAGTAGATCTTGCATGATGGAAAGGAACCGTTAGAAGGTTCCAAGTCTACTGCTGAATTTTTCTCTGACCAAAAATCATATCATCATTATTTCAATCGTACTTATGGTAGGCAACACACTAGTGTACACGAAAAAACACAAATTTCAATAACCTTTGGCATTAGGACTCCAAAGGACGACAATTGGCATTAGGTCTTTCTTTTCATGTACTGTAAATTTACGTGACATTGTTTTTGTTGGCGTAAGTGTTTTTCATGCCATAATTATTGAAATCCAAAGGTAACTATTTATCTTACATTTGTAATATCATATGAATTCTAGTCACATGTTTTCATAACAAGTCAAGCCAGAGACTCTAAGAAAATTATGTGATATATTGAAGAGAATTTTAGCATTGTAATATGATAAACCCTTGAATCTTGAATCCAAATTTTATGATCTGGGTGCTGAATCTATTGGTACATTAATGTTGATTATGCCTATCACCTTAAAGATAATTTATCATTGTGGTTTTGGGCTTACATAATATCCTATACTATTTCAAGTACAAATAATAATGGCTCTTGATAATGAATTCAAAATTAGTGTCAAAGAAGAAAACGTTGGAAACATTACAACTATGCAAGAAGAAACTGATTTGATAGAAATGCTTGCCTCTACATCTTAGGTTGTTAAGTCTTGAATGGTGCATGCATGTTCCTTAAATTATGTCTAAGTGCATGAATTTTTGTCATCGTGGTTGTTTTTTGGATCTGTTGTGCAATGAGTTGAGCCATGCCTGAAGAATAATCCATTATTCCTTTGGAAATATTAATAATGAAGAACATTTCAAATTTGTCTAGGAACTTATTGATAATTTTATTTACACATGTGGGTTATCTTATTATTATTACTCTTTTCAAAGGAGATAGTGAAATGAAATTTTGTATTTAAATTTGATGGAAATGATATTGTTTTTACTCATGAGTTGCGATAAATCATTTTATTAATGTTAAATTCTAGTATGTATTTGTGTTGAAAGTGAGCTTGAAAGTGACTCATATTACAATTAAAAATACATGAGTGGCATTTATTTCTGTTTTACCTATGGAAACGAAACTAATTCGCATGTGTGCTATAATCATGATCTTGAATGATCCAAATATTGGCTAGATCAAAGTCTCTAGCAATTATTCTTGATACACTAAAGTTTAAACTAGTGTAGATTCATGTTAACTCAAGATTTAGGGACAAAAGGGGATAAAAATTTAAACATGAGATGAAAAAATAGTGTGCACCTTATCAAGAATAGCCACAAGTTTTTCGTTCTTTATTTCAAGCTCTCATCTTTTTTCCATACTAATCTCAGTATTATGGGAGGTATTGATTTATTTAGCTGAATTTCAAAATGTTGCACTTGTATCTATTATACCATTCTTTATGCCATTTTATTTGGTAGTATCACTACAAGGAAAACACCCTCTAGCGGAGGTTATAAAGGATGCTTTTAGTGTTATAAAATTGGCCAAAATTGTCAAAAACTACAACATCCATTTATGGTTTGACGGTTTTGGCAGAGCTTTTAATGGAAATTCAACACAACTAAAAAAAATGGGCAGCCGATGCATACATCTAGATGGTGGCCTAGGCCAGTCGAAGGAGGTATAAAAACGCACCGGGTGTAGTATTGGTGAGACAATGCACGGGGCCATTCTAATTAGTCTTGGGATTTGTGCAGTGCCCATAGGTCGTTTCAACGCACCGATGCATATACTTATAGAAACACACCAGTACATAGTATCACACAAATGCACGGAGATTTATAATTGGTATCGATATTTGTGCGATGCCCATAGGTTGTAAAAATGCATCGGTGCGTAGATCCACATAAACGCATCGGTGCATAGTATCACACAAATGCACCGAGATTTATAATTGGTATCAATATTTGTGCAGTGCCCAGAGGTCGTACAAATGCACCGGTGTGTAATTCCACATAAACGCACCGGTGCGCAACACCGCACAAACACACCGATATTTTTAATTGGTTTTAGTATTTCCATGATGCCCATAGGTTGTAGAAACGCACTAGTGTATATTAACTGACACACATCATTTTTTATTTTGTATTTCTTAGAAACATAGACCCGTGACAGTGTAATTATTGTGATTTTTTAAAATTCATTATTCATCAAAAGTCAACACATATTATAACAGTATTCATATTAATTAATTTTTTATTAATGCATTTGAATGTGATGTTTGGATTAATTTGTTATATCATATCATAATTATTGTGATTTTTAAAATTCATTATTTATCAAAATTCGACAGATATATATCTTATAACATCATTCATATGAATTAAATTTTTATTAGCGCATTTGAATTTGATATTTGGATTAATTTTTTATATCATATTATCAAATTTCACATCTCTTCATTATAATATTTAATCATCCATAAATTTAATTAGTGGTTTTACATTTCACAGTGACAATGGAGAACACAATAGAATAAATTAAAACATATTTTATTATATATATATATATATATATATATATATATATATATATATACACAAGAGAGTCTTTTTCATACAAAATGGGACAATTATTGGTGTCCATTTGTCTTTCAATTGGGACACTATGTCCATTACATTAAACAAAATCTCTGATTTCATAGGATAATATTTCAAAAAATACAATGCCTTGCTTTGATATCCAAACATAGTGATCATCATTCTTTGCTTGAACTGCTATCACTGTTAGAGCTAATTCCATGACTTGGGTTATTTTCAGGAATGTTTTGCTCACAGTGTTGATTGTTTTCTTCTTCTTCACCTTACATCTACAAACATAAAAATAAAATTTAATGAGTGTATATACATTGGTGAGAATAATGAAAATTGCAATATTAAATAATATACAACAATATAAATCGAAAAGAAATGGTGTACCATTGTAACAATTGACTCATAAACTATACACATTCTTTCAAAACCATGTAACATGCTATCTTTCAAGATTTCATCTATTGGCGCAGTTCCATATTTTGTTTCCCGCAAGTTTTATACCCCATAACAAATCATATATTTAATATAAAAGTTTTTTTTGTTGTATTAATTATAGACAAAGCTAAGTAAAAAAATATCGATAGATGCTTACAAATTCCATAATTAATTTCTGATATGCCAACATATACTCACAACCCATATTTAACCCAATGTCAATCAATTCGTCTGATGCTTCTTCTTTTTATGTTAGCACCTGTTTGAAGACATTCAATGATGATTTTTGTAAAACAAATTAAAAAATACAAAAATGAAATCTAGTTAAGTTGTTATAAGGAAGTAATAATTACTCACAAACTTAGATATCAACCATTTTCTTCCTTGTCGTATTGTTTTATGTGTTGAATGGGTTCCATTTTATTTTCTTTTTTGTAAGAAAATACTTGAAAATTAATATTTAATGCTAAATTGTTTATTTATTGTACCTAATGATCGAAAAATTCAATGATTACATATTGCATTTCAAGCATGTTGTTGTTGAGATGGCTTCTCCTGTGATGCAATTTTTTCCATTTATTTGACCATCTCCTTGTACACCTTTTTGGACATTCCTACTCGCATATTTCTGATATCAACTCGCTTATCTTTTGAGATTTTCATAATCTTCCTGAAAATGTAACATGACAATAAAATATTTAATTTTTATATTGATATATGAAAACTAAATATAACAAAAGATATATTTATAAATAATTCTAGACAAACTTTTAAAGGAATATTACTTTTTCATTCATTCTTTTTTGTTGTTGTACATTTTTTCTATTAAAAGTATGACATGTCTCATTGACCAATTCTTTGGAAACTCTTCCTGTAGTTTAGATAAAATTTGGTTCTTGGAATCAGTGGATTGATTTTTGTATTATAAGTGGAAAGAACGTCTATACATTCGTTCCACTAGATCCCTCAAACTTTTGTAAAAGTTTTCCCCCTTTCATTAACCTCCAACACCACTCCAGATGAGCTAAGGAGCAATTCATTTTCATTTGCATGTTCTATTTTTTTTCTTTTCTTAAAACAACATTCATTTTCTGAGTTGTTGGTCCCTATAGAACATTAAACAAATGTGAATTAATAGATTTTTGGACACATGTTATCTAATAATTTTAAGTATATTATTAATGAAAATTAAAAAAAGAAACTCATATTGGATCGATAGTATTTTTTCATTCACCTTATTCATCCTTTTGCAATTTTTCCATCAAGATTTTATGCTCTTCTGGTCCTAGATCAGAAATAATCTTATCGAGCTTCGTCATTTTGTGGCTCTGCATGATACAAAGTAAACAATATATATTAGTTAAACTTACATATAGTTCAAAAAAAATATTTTTTGTAAAGAATTTACAAAGAACTTGTCTTTTTTTATTTTTTTGATGTGTTATCAGTATTTTTGTTACCTGATCTCTTTTCAGTCATTTCTTTATCAATCTGAAACCTGTACCATATCATTCGTTAATATATTTATAAATAAATTATCAAATTTTCAGGTAAAAAAAAATCTCAAGAAACTGGTGCGCCATTCATTCTGTACGCATTGATGTCGGTGTGTGGAGGTATTATAAACGCACTGCACAAACAATATAATAGACCTTACCGTGCTTTATGTCAACAAAGAGCATCGGTGTGTTACATGTTAACCACTGCACTGATTAACATAGAGAAAATAATAAAAATCATCGAGTGTTAGTTTTTGTAGCATAAACTGGTGCCATATTTTACATATGGCACATTGATAAAAAAATATTTTGTATTTTAATTTTTTATGATAGTACTTTCACGGCATGCTAGGATATTACAATGCACCGGTGCACTACGTTACGCCGGGTGCACCGATGAAAAAAAATCTTCTTTTTCTTAAATTCACGCAAGGGATGACATGGATTTGGATCCGACTATGCAAGTCGTCTCGTGGGTTGGATGTATTAGGCCTATATTTAGCAATACAAACCCTATAAATCTAAATTGAAAAGCCCTAATTCTGAAATCACATAAATAGGAAGAAGAAAGGGCAGAAACAAAAAGAATGTAGGGTTTGTTTCTAAAATGGATTTTTCTTTTACAAAATAGCACGTTCGCGGTGTGCCATAAAGAAATAGCACATCGGTGTCATATTTTACATATGGCACACTGATAAAAAATATAATTTATTTTTATTTTTTATCACATTACTTTCGCGGTGTGTTGGGATAATACAACGCACCGATGTGTTAGGTTACGCCGGGCGCACTCATGAAAAAAAAATCTATTTTTTTTAAATTCATGCAAGGACCGACATGGATTGGGATCTGACTATGCAAGTCGTCCCGTGGGTTCGTTGTCTTAGGCATATATTTAGCAATACAATCCCTATAAATCTAAATTTAAAAGCCCTAATTATGAAATCATAGAAAGAGGGAGAAGAAAGGGCAGAAACAAAAAGAATGTAGGGTTTGTTTCTAAAATGGATTTTTTTTTTTGTATGAAACAACACGTTCTTGGTCCACCATAATGAAATAGCACACTAGTGCCATATTTTACATATGGTGCACTGATAAAAATTATTTTATTTTTTATTTTTTTATCACAGTACTTTCGCGGTTGGTGCGCTAGGTTACGTTGGGCACACGGATGAAAAAATCTTTTTTTTTTTAAATTCACATAAGGGCCGACATGGATTGGGATCTGACTATGAAATTCATCCCGTGGGTTGGATTTCTTAGGCCTGTATTTAGCAATACAAACCCTATAAATATAAATTGAAAAGATATAATTCTGAAATCACAGAAAGAGGGAGAAGAAAGGGAAGAAACAAAAAGAATGTAGGGTTTGTTTCTAAAATGGATATATTTTTTTGTGCGAAATAGCACATTCACGGTGCGCCATAATGAAATAGCATACCGGTGCCATATTTTACATATGGCGCACTGATAAAAAAATATTTTATTTTTTTATTTTTTATCATATTAATTTCACAGTGCACTGGGATAATAAAGCGCACCGGTGCACTAGGTTATGTCAGGCGCACCGATGAAAAAAATCTATTTTTTTTAAATTCACGCAAGGGCCTACATGGATTGGGATCCGAATATTCAATTCGTCTCATGGGTTGGATGTCTTAGGCCTATACTTAGCAATACAAACCCTATAAATCTAAATTGAAAAACCCTAAATCTAAAATCATAGAAAGAGGGAGAAGAAAGGGCAGAAACAAAAAGAATGTAGGGTTTGTTTCTAAAAATTGATTTTTTTTTTCTATTTTGTTTCTAAAAATGAAAATTAAATTGAATTTTTTTTCTTATTGCTTAAAAAAAACTGCAGAAAAAGGTAAAAAAAAACAATAAACATTGAATTTTTTTTTACTGCGTAAAAAAAAACTGTAGAAAAAGTAAAAAAAACAATAAAATTTAATCACGAGATCATTTGAAATTATATGCTACAGGGTTTGAATCACCAGAGGTTTGGAATTCTGATTGTCTGAATACTTCTGTTCGAACGTATTTCCCTGCTCCACAGTGCTCTCCTGCTTTGTTTGCTCCAGGTATGTCTCCTGTGAATCTCTAGCTGAATTTTTTTGCAACAATAGTGAAATAATGAAAAGTGTTTAATATTTAAAGAATTGTTTTATGAAATTATATTTTCAAAAATATTTTTCCGCTCATTTTTCAATTTACCGCTTTTTTTCACTTAAAGAAAATAGAGTTGCACTTTTTGATTTGTGGCTATTCGTCACCTGTGCATCAATTAATAGCACCGCACCAGTGCGTCTGTTTATAGAACGACATTGGTGCATAGTAAGAAATCGTACTAGTGCGATGATATGTACATTAGCACTGATAAGAAGTCCATTTTTAAGGCACCGAAATTACTTTTAGGTGTGTGCACCAAAATTTATTGTTGATTTTTCTCAAATGCAGGGAGAAAATATCATAATGATATCGAATGGAAAAATCTTTAAAATCTAGTTCATTCCATAATATTTCTCAAAGTCCATCGCGGAGTTCTCCTTGTCCATCTCGAGACATAATATGTAATTCAAATTTTATTTATATTTTCATTATTTAATTGAATTTATGTTTTTTATCCATGTCAATCATGCACAGCTTAATTAAATTTATAATGTATACAAATTTGCAGGTTCATGCAGATTCAACATCGAGTTCAGATGCACATAATATTCAAATAGCTCCAAAACATCGGAAGCTCTTATTAGGAGCTGCATACCACAAGACACATTTGGTATATGAAAATGGACAGCTACTTCACCCTGCCAATTGTAACAATATTGCATCTTCTAACCACAATCCTGGGACAATGATGGCAATAATTATAATTGTTTGGTATATTGATTAATGTAATTATTTCATAGTCAAACCAATTTATAATCATGCAATATTGTCAACGTGGTTACTAATGGATATAATATATTTTGTACTAATCATGTTCAAATATTTTCTTTAAAGATATTAGGATTCTAGTGATGATGAGTGACCTACCTACCATATTTCGTTGCACCCCATGACAATTTAAAACCGAGAGAATACTAAATTAAGAGAAAAATTCAGAGAGGAACGATACCAAGAATGGTTGAATCAACCACCGATTCAATTCCCGCTACGTCCAGATTCACCAATTAGGAATGACTACATCAATAGTAGTTCTTCACAAGCTGGCAATGGAGGCAATCAAATAGAGTTTGGTATGGATGATTACTTAAGGGATACAACTTTCATGGAGACAATGTTGTTAGATGCATTCCAAAATGATGATTGGCTAGGGGATGATGCTCATATCGCTGACACCTTTTTTGAAAGCCTTAAATTTTCTTCCACCACCCCTCTCTTTGGACCTGGCAGTTAGTCAAAGTCTACCTAGTTGGGGAAAATGATGTTACTGCACAACTTAAAAGAAAATTTTGGATTTTTGAATGCATGTTTCTCGGAAATCAGTACTCCCTTATATAAATTTGAAATTTAATCAGTACACTACAATGAACATTACAAATGGTAAATTTTATGAATGTTAATAATTATATCAGAATTAATGTACATTTATTAATATATTTTTCCATGATCACTAACTACAGGTTATTCAAAGATAAGGTTGTACCGAGTGATAATGTCTTGCCCGATAGCTATGAAGAGGTAAAGAAATTGTTGAAAATGTTGGGTGTTGAGTACATATCATATCATGCATGTCCAAATGATTGTATTCTATATATAGGAGAATATGGAGACAAAGAAATGTGTCTAAAATGTGGGCATGACAGGTATTATAAATAAAAAAAGAAGGGTAAATCACGTACTGGTCCTCATTTTAAGATATTGGCACATGCCTATAATCCCAAGCATTCAAAGGCTATTTCGTTGCAAAGAATTAGATACGTAGCAGGGATGGCATGCCTCACATAGAAGTGAGTTGGGAGTTATGTGAATCCAAACTGATTCAATAGCCATGACGCATATAGAGGATACATGGCCTGAAAAATTCAAGGATGAAGTATGAAGTCTACGACTCAGCATAGCCATGGATGGGGTCAACCCATATTCCCTCCAAAACACCAACTATTCTGTTTGGCCTGTAGTAGCAATTAATAACAATACCCCCCCATGGTTTTCCGTGAAGAATGAACATCTTATGTTGGCTCTTATAGTCCCTGGTAGAAGACAAGTGAAGAATATGGATGTCTACTTACAATCACTGCTAGTTGAATTGAAGGAATTATGGGATGGGATAAATGTATTCGATGTATCAAGACCCATCGCAGCAGAGAGGAGTTTTATGTTGTATGGCATATGTGCTTACACGATACATGATTATCCAGGCTTAGGAGTTTGCTATGGTAAATTACATGTTTAATTTATTTATTTGTTTATATACGTAACAATATTCTTTCACATATTAGTTATTTAATTCGTTGTAATCTTTTTTTTTTATTTTCATGATATTATTTAATGTGCCATGCATATTAATTATATACAATAATATTGCAGGTCTTGTAACAAAAGGGTATTTTGGATGTAAATGTTGTGGACCTTCTCTGAAAGCTAGATGGTCCAATGACCTACGAAAGCCAGTGTATGATTTCTCCAGAGTATTCCTCCCAGAAGAACACCCTTACAGAAGAGTAGCATCCGCTTTCAATGGTAAACAAGAGAGAACCCAAAGGCCTCCAATAACAACACCAGTTGAATGGCTTAGAGAATAGGAGAGAGAGAAGAGGAAGGATTTCATACAAATGTTTGATTCAAATGGGGATCCTATGTTCGATGATTCAGAATTCTTCGACACCTATGTTGAGAAATTTCCCATTGGGATGAAAAGGAAATCTATCTTTTATAACCTCCCATATTGGGAGCATCTTCAGATTACCCACTTATTAGATCCCATGCATATATTTAAAAATGTTCCATCTTCTTTATGGAGGAATATTTCATCGAAACAAAGTGACACATTGATTTTTAGGAAAGATCTGATTACATCAAAAAATAAAAAGGAACATTGGAAATATGATTAGAAAGTACGGGATCAGAGGCAAGCGCTGGTCCCTCTAATTCATTATTTTTCAAAGAAGGTGATGTCCCACAGATTTAAAAAAAAAAAAGATATTTCTTTGGAAAATGAAGTTATAATGAGTGTGAGGGTGCCAAATTCATACAGGTCTTCACTATGGCGTTGCTTCACCATGGATGAACATTTGTCGAGGTGAAAATCGCATGACCATTTGATTCTAAGAGTACATATAATTTTAAAATCATGATTTTATTATTTGTTATATTAATAAATTTTATCCCATGTGGGGATCATAAAACATAACTAATTTTGTATATTGTTGCATGTGTTTATAACTTTCCAGTGTCATTATCCTTTGTTCGTGTGTGAGTGTGTGAAACATGAATTCCCTCAAGACCTAGGATGTGCCATATCTAAATTATATGCATTTGTACGTTGGATCATATCAAAGGAGATTCATGTGGCTATCATTCCACGGTGACGTTAAGAGATAGTTGAGATTGTTTGTATGTTTGAGAAGGAACTACCGACGAGTTTCATGGACTTACAGGTTCATCTTCTAATCCACCTAGTAGATGAGGTTGAATTAGTTGCGGTGGTTTCTTGTCGTTGGATGTTCTCCTTAAAGAGGTACATGAAGAAATTGAAAGGTTTTGTTCGACAAAGGGAAAAACAATGGACGAGGGGTACATATCATATGAGTCTTTCTATTATTCCAGTGAGTACATAAAGAATATTGAAAACAGACTAGGTGCAGTGATTTGGGATGATGAAAGGGATGAAGACAAAAGAGAAGGGGAGTTGCTCCAAATGAGTGGAACTTCGATATAATAAGAGTAAGCAACTTATAATATTTCAAATTTACACAAAGTTAATATTCATGTTGAACTTCGATATAATGTATATTTTGATCTCTAAGTACCATATAATGTTGGTTTGATTTCATCAGCGAATGCAGATTTTGAAGCAACCAGTAAATTTGTTCTTTAAAATTCTGAAGTGACACAAACATGGGTCGCATTTTATGAACAAAAGAGGATGAAATGGGATAGCGACAGGAAAGAATTCAGACGGTTGAATGGTAGAAGTGTCCTTTATCCTGATCATTTAAAAGAAAATATTCCAAAAATATCCCCCAACAGTTGGGTTGCTGACCAAGTCAGAGAGAAATACGGTGCAACCGGTCGTTACCCGTGTGCTGAAGAGGATGCGCTAAATGTAGGGATTGGGTGCAACAACTCGGTAATAATATTTTTAATTTATATGTAAATTTGAAACTTATAATACATCTATATTTCATAGTTTAACTGTTGGGTTATTATAAGACACATGACACTAATATTTTTTTTAACTTTTTTATAATAGGTGCATTTGTTCCCTTCTATGTGGGAATATGGACACCATTTTCACACCGAAAATGCCGATGTTGCAAACATCACACAAGACTGTGTAGTGGAAGTCAAGTTCGATCAATCTAGTCTATCTATATACCTTGATCAAAACCTAGTATGAGAGACATTATGTTATGTCAAAAGATACAAGAGATCATTGAAGTGGATTTCTCTTATTTCCAATGTGTTATTTTTAGGTGCAAGTGGTGGGACACCTTTGATCGAAATAATGTAAAGGAAGATCACGATAGTAGTCTGATATGTATCAACTCTAGAAAGATGTGGGATGAAGCTAAGGAGCCCTATGTTTTCCCCAAACACTGCAACCAAGTGTTTTTTTACCCATATGTGTTGGATAGGGATTGGTGGTTCGTATTGACACATGACCATAGATCAAAACATATTTTTGTGAAAAATAGTGTTATCATGCCATGTGAGCTGGAAGATAATGAGGGTGATCATGAGAACTGAGAGTGATATGGTACATGTGTTATTTCATCGATATTTATACTTTTTAAGATGGGTTTTTTGAAACCTTATAATATGTATTTTGAATTAATTGGTAATTCGCATTGCGTTAATGTTAAAAAAAATATTTCACATGATAATTTGCAAGTATGTTGATCTCAAAAACAATGGTGTACTGTATAAATTAGTTTTTTTTTTTGTATCTAAGATCGTAATAAAATATTGATAATTCTAAAGTACATGAATGTATTTTCATTATTTTCTAAACTTTATTATGTTACAATAATTCATATTATTCTAGATTTATTATTTTACAATTATTTAAAATTTTATAAGTTTACAAATTTAAAAATTTTAATAAAATCATTTCACATTAGTACAATTAAAATTTTACAAATATTTTACATATAATTACAATTAAAATTACAATTACAATTACAATTACAATTACAATTTTACAATTTCATGTACAATTACAATTACAATTTTAGAATTTTACATATATACAATTACAATTTTACAAATTAAAAAATTACAATTACAATTACAATTTTACGAATTTACATATATACCATTACAATTACAATTTTAGAATTTTACATACAATTAGAATTACAAATATTACAATTTTACAATATCGTGATCATTTAATATTAAATTAATTAATAAACATCACGTTCATGATAACCATCATACAAACATCATATTTGACTAAAAAGCACATTCAAAATCGCTAACATAATCGTGATCATGATCATCTAACAAAACACAATTAACGTTATATATTAACATCATCACAACACAAACATCAAATATACATCCCATGTGAAATAACTGCAATCACATACACATCTATCTGCAAGCTGCACATTAAATGAAGTACATATCATACATGACCTAACAATATACACATCATGATGATCACCAACATGTAAATTAATTACAACTACAACATGAACATAAAATACATGGACCATATATATATATATATATAACTGAATAATGTCAAAAGTATACAACTGTAATATAAACTTCATGGATCAGCTGGTGGTACATCATCAATAGAAGTACTATTATAGGCCTGCTCAGTCAATGGTGCAGCCTCGATGGTCGATGGTCCAGCCTGCTCATGATCATGAGTACTGTTGGATGCTATAGGCTACTGACTGGACGTGGCTGATGGTCCAGCATGCTCTCCATGATGACTGTTTCTCGATGCTAGTGGAGGCTACTCATCTGGCACGACACGAGGTGAATGATCATTAGATGATGAGTCATTTCTCGCAGACTATCGATCATGTGCTGCGTCTGAACCACTCTTATAACGTGCAATGGTCCTCCTCAGCCCCGTAACTAACGTCATAGCTCCTACGACATACCGCATCAGACTGTACATGTCACGCGACATGCCTCTCCACATATGTAATAGCCTACCATCGGCTTGTATGTCTCTCATATTAGCGGGATTGATGCTCGCCTCAACAATCATTTAAGTGAGTTTTTCACCCAACTCCATCCTGTATCTGCTATCAAGCTGACCGCACCTTGCAAAAGGTGGTACCGGCACACCAACAAGAGTAGCTCTCTTTGCACTGGCCTCCTCATGATCCTCGGCATATGGCATGCCCTGATCATCATTAGGATCCACACCTGGATCATGTGGTGGTGTCAGCATGTCCTCGCCATAAAAAGACCCAATTTCTGCAAAATATATACAAGTACACAACAATAATTAGACAATTTCATTACACAATTTAATAAAAACAAGTTAAAGAACATGTTAGAATAAATTTCAATAAAACAGTAATATTACCTTTATCATCCAACGGCTCATCAGATATGAAGAGGATGTTAGCACACCCTTGCCAATCCAAACCCGCATAAGGACAGGGGACCATAATGAAGGGATTCTCATCAACACTGGCTAGCAACTCCATTGCATCATTCGATATCCTCATTGGAAGCATAGTCTCACCTCCCTTGGGCATCATCTGCCCCCACATGTGCATCTGTGCCTCAAACATCGGCCTACGAGGCTACCGAAAAAAATTAGGCCTCGTCTCTGAAAACCTCTCAAAAAATTAAAAAAAAAAGCTCTGAAGCAAAAGGGAATTTGATGCTCCCTTGTGCATGAGCATGACATCTATCTAAGGTTGTACAGAACTGCCACAAAAAATGGCATACCACCTGACAAGTCATGGTTGTTGTACTAAAGAATCAACATAATATAGAAGCGAGCAACTAATATGTTGCCAATCACTGGTGTTGTGTGAAATGGTATAAATGAGAAGTGAGAGGCACCTCACCTCCTAACTACCAAATGCACCAATACGTAATTGACCTCTAGAGACCTGAAAATTTGAAGGAGACAGTACATCTTCTTCAATGTATCTCTGGGAGTACACTAACTGACTCCTTGCTACATATCCAGCTGGAACCTCTGTAAATGAGGGAAAATCCACCCCTCTCCTTGATATCCCTGTAATGAAATATATATCATCCTCAATGGGCGTGTACCACTAGTTACGACTAACCCGGAAAGCCTATCGGTGGGCATTCAACCTACGAATAAGATGTTTCAAAAACAAATCATGGCCCTTTAAGGAAGTAGCCTCCTCATAGAACTTGAGGAGGCCTACCTTCCTTAGGAGCCCTTGGGTAGCTGATGTAATAGGGTGAGGGTATGCACCTGTCTCCCCCTCTCATGCCTCCCACAGGAGAACCATGTTATACTAGTCCGCTTGTTGTTTTTGTTGTTCCCCCTCTTCTCTCCTTGCACATCTATAAATAATTGACATATTAAATACAATTTTTTTATTAAATGAGACATGTACTTAGAAATATACATATATAATGTTTTTTGGAAAAACAAAAACAAAAATAGTTGGTGTGATGAAAAAACAGGCATGCACTAGTCCTGGTGTATCTTTTTATGGAATGTATCAGCGGTGGAACGCCAGAAATATTCAATGCACTGGAAATGGCGCTCCTGAAAATTTGTAGTGCACCGTTGAATATGTACGGTGTCAGGAGTGTGGTGCGTTGACTAAACTCTACGTCCTGGGCCATATAGTTAAGTTAGCATACTGACCTCCTGCCATCATTACATAGTAAACGGTGTTGTATTTTACCAGGCCGCACCATTTTCCCTATCGAAATACGGAATGTGGTGCACTAACAAAAATACCTGTCCTGAAGTGGATATTTTAGTCAAGGCACAACGTTGCTGCTATTCCACTTGGTCAATGGTGCAACTGGGTAACCGACCGCACCGCACTTTTTTTAAAAATTAAAAAAAACACGGTGTGCATTCGGTACCACCCCGAAACTGGTGCAGATAGCATTAGCACTGGCTTACCAGGCTGCACCGTTGACCCATTCGAAATTAATAATGCGGTGCGTTGACAAAATTACCCGCCTTGAGGCGTATATTTTATTCGATGCACCACATTGCTACTATTCCACATGGTCAATGGTGCGGCTGGGTAAATGACTGTACCACATTTTTTTTTTAAAATTTAAAATAACACGGTGTGCCTATTGTACTGCCTCGGAACTGGTGTAGATACCGTTAGCACAGGTTGCGATGCAACCTGTAAATTTACAGGCATCACCGCGAACTGGTGTGAGCAGAGTGGCTCGAGTGCACCGCGTGACAATATATATAGTTTTTTCTTTTAAATGGTTAATTTTAAGGCTATTTGAAATTCTAATCCACTAGAAGGATTAATTATTGAAAAAAAAGAAAAATACTAGTACATTTGGCCATCAAGGAGGCATATTGGCTGTAGAATTTGCAAAAGAAAAATTTCCCACCGTTTTGCAAAATTCAAGCAGGATATTGGTGGACAATGCATAGCAGCAGTGCATGTAATGGGTGCAATGGCAGCACCGATGTCAATGTGGATTAGAAAAGGATAAATTGCACCAATTATTGAGAGCTCTGGAGCACTGAGAAAAGTGAAAAATGCAGTTTTTTGGCCATATTTTTTTTTTATTTAACCCTGTTCCGGTGCACGGGGTTTTATGGGTGCACCGTTGCGGTTTCTTAATACCACATCGGGTGGTTTCTGTTTTGGTGTTCTTTTTTATGAGGCATTGGTGTGGAAGAGTTGTAAAGCACCGGTGAGCTACACTAATACGACGCACCGTGCGGGTGTGTATGGAGTGCACAGTGTCCGGTGTGACAATGTTTTATGTGCACAAGTGCTTTCTCTTGTTGAACGCATTGGTGCGGTTTACGATGAAAAGTGCACCAGATGAACATCCGCAAAAACCTCCGCCCGCCAACCTCCTCTAGTAACCTCCACTAGAAACGGATGTCTTGGGTATTTTTATATGCGGTTCTTCAAAAACATCTGCTAGAGGGTCTTTTCCTTGTAGTGTATTCTATTTTTCAACAACAATACAAAATAATGTGTGTTATTTATGATGTTTGGATGACTCAAATTTTCTAAGCTTGCTAAGATTCACGACTTGATCAAGGAACTCCTTGGATGCTTTGATAAATTTGAAGCCTCTCTAAACATTAGGGAACTTAGTTACTCCACTTGGAGTGGAAAGTATTTGTTTTCTAACTCCAACATTGCGAAGAGAATTTGAAAACCCACCTTCCATTATCCCATCTCTAGGATCCATGTTAATTATAAGTGAGTTGTCTTCTTAAACCATTTGGGAGATTATTGTTGATTTTTATGTAGTTTTGTAGGTACTCCAAGCCCCGGGGTTCTTGTAGGATTGAAGTAAAAGTACCCGAAAAGCATGTATCTTCATAAGTTCATGGAGCCCCTGTATTGGATATAAATACAAGGCAAGGAAAAGGCATATATCCATCCATTGAATAGACATATAACTTATAAAGGAATTTATATATCTCTAAATTGGGGATGTAGAAAGGAGGCTAAGACAGTGTGGATTAGAGGACTATTCATGAGATGAATAGGGGTTTGAATTCTGTTAGGTAGGAAAATGTTGTTGTGTTAGATGCATACTAGTTTGAGGGTGAAACAAGGCCATAAAGAGGCTGATTTGGAGGGAAAAAACCCTACTATTGAAGGTCGAAGCCAATGACAGGACACTGAGTTAGTTTGGAGGCTTTCTAGAGGTTGGAAATTCCTCCCAAGAGGCCTTCGCAGGCCTAGACAAGGTCCTGTAAGGGTGTCGTATCTATTTTATGGATACATATCCTCGTGTTGGGCTTCTAACTTCCCTATGGGTGTAGCGTGGGGGGAAACATATTCTTGGAGGAAAGCTATAGAAAAATAAGAAAATTTTAGGCTAGTCTGTTGGGTGGTTAGGGGTTGTGGTTAGTGTTGTAACCAGTCCCAAAATTTTCGCATAGCAACAATTCTAAACAACAATGTTTCGTATGTGTTGGGTCATAGTTTGGTGACCAGATTTGGATCTACATTGCAGCTTGTGGAAACCATGTATTGGAGTTAAATTGGGTGTCATAAAGACTTCAATTAGGAGCATATTCCACAATATAGTATTGGGTACCATTGATCTGGTGGAGGGAAGTGTGTTGGTTACCAAAATTAGCCCTAGATGAGCTATCTTGACAAGAAAAAGAGGAGTTGAAGATTGGGTGAATTTTGGTGTCGAAGTGGAACACCTTGATGGAAAGAGGTGGCTGTTGGCCTGGAAGTTTGGAGCTCGAGAGTTAGGCCTACGTAGAGAGTATACTGGATCATCCCATGTACACTCTACAGAACTGACTTGCAGTAGTGTTAGGTGGCAACCCTCCTGGAGTCCTCATGTGTTGTCCTTTGAAGGACTAAGGGGCAACTAGTGAGCAACACATAAGTGAAGTAAAAAAAGGACAAGATAAAACATCGAATTTGTCATTATATCTTGTATACCATATAATAATTTATTTTTCAGATTTGTTTTAATATAACAAAGATTGGGGTTGTACATAATTGTACAATTTGTTAAAAATGGTGTATATTTTTTCATGTGTGATTTACTACTTTATATTTTCCACTGTGAAAAGTAGTTCTAGTTGATATTCTTGATTTGGTAGCGTCAATGATTTTAAGACTCTAACCTAGAACCAAGGTTGTGGAAATTTAACATGATATCGAAGCGTTTATGAGCTAATTTTGAGGTCAGTCAATCAAAGTTGTGTGGAGCGAAGTACAACGTGAGAGCGAGTTGGTCACATTGTAAGTGAAGGGCTCACTACAATGTAAAAGTTGCAAGAAGGTTTCTGGTATGAGGACATGTTGGAGGGATTGTCCAACTATACTTCTTGGAAGGAAAATATCAAGTTGGTCTTGCAGGTCAATAGGATCTGGGATTCTTCCATGAAAGATATCAAGAAACCAATTGACCCTAAGGATTTGGATATATAGGAAGATTTGGATACGAAGGTGAGATTGATAATCCTTGATTGTGTGAAGGATTCCTTAATACCTCATTTTCCTGGAAAGAAAAATTCACATGATATGTGGATGGCTATTTAGAAATTGTTCCAGAATAAGAACAAGAACAAGGCACTAGTATTGGAGGAAAATTTGAAGTCCACCAAGATGATAAAGGGTGAAGGAGTGACTTCATATCTGATGAGGTTGTCTCAGGTCAAAGATGAAATTGCTACTGTTGGTGTCAAAATTTCAAATGGAGATATGGTGAGGATTTCCTTTTAAGGGTTCACTAAGGAATGGAAGCTCTTCATCAAAGGAATCATTTCTAGGGTGAAATTTCCATATTGGAATAGACTGTTAGATGAACTCATTTAGGAAGAGTTGTGAGACGAGGATATTCATTCATAGAAGAAGGCAGTGAGGAAATGGAACTTGTAGCTCGTGTTGTACCTTAAGAGACAATCCCTTAGCTCTGATAAGGAATCAGTGCTTAAGATATTTATAAGATTATGTCACAGAAATATTTGCCTTTGTTTTATCACTCTCAAGTATTTATCATAAAACCCTGAAAGATAAAATATAATGAATGTCCCACAATGCTATCATTTTCTGATGTTGAATGAAATGATCAGAAGAAAATTCCATAAAGAAGCCCAAACTAATATGTTGTTGTACATAATATATCACCTTGAACCCTAGAAGAAGTATAAGGAAAGAAATAGTTAAAATGAAGGAGCGCCTATTAAGGGTTTTAACTCTTAGTTACACAAGTAAAAAGAGACCTGCCGCTTCATAAATTCATTTTATTCAGAGATAGAAAACATAGAATGTAAAATTGAAGACAAATCAACACTAACAAATGCCAGAAACTTGCTTTTCATTCATTTATCATTTGAAATATGAGTACAAAATAATAGTCTGAAGGTCCAAAACTATGAACCTTTGTCTGTGTTCTCTATCTCATGAAATACAATAGAAAGCAGTTTGTAACTGTCGTAGCTGATCTTAACTACTTTAACTACTTAGAATGCCTTAAAATGCCTATTACATGTCTTCAAAAAATGTCTTATTACAATTACATTCTCACATTTAAAAGAGGAAATAACATGAAAATAAAATCCTAATCTATATGTTGAATATGGATTGATGACTGTGTTGCTGCATTTCCTTGATTGGTTGATTTATCCTTCTTTGAATTCGGGGAATTCTTTGGTAAATCCATCACCCAGGCTTTGCATTTCTTCCATATCTCGATGTTCGCCTTTGGTGAATGAACCAACTTGTGAAAATCCAATCTGAAAGCAGTGATTCTGTCGAAAGATGATCTTTCCACAAACAGATTTTTTACTAACCACAGCAGTTGAAAATGTCTCTGAAGGAAATTGATCACTGTTGCAGCTCTCGTAAGAACCTGAGTTTTCTCATGAGTGTTGTCTACTTTAATTTTTTCCAGTACTAGTAAAGGTTCATAATAATTCCATGTCATTAGACCACCTCTGAGCCCCCAACATGATGGCAAACCTACTCTTGCTATCTTATCAAATACTTTATCAAACTGACTCATTGCTTCATTTAACTCCATCAGCTTCTTCTCTGCAGACCTCCTACAATCATTTTTGACAATCATTTTGTTAATTTCTACTACATATAAAATTCTATCTTTAATTTCATTTTCTTGCAATTCCTGATCTATTTGAGAATTAATGAAATTGATAAAATTTCTTGCCCAAATAGATCTATTGATTGTCTTTTGAATCAACCACTACCTCTTTTCCCCTTTTATTTGATTTCTCTGATATAACAGGAGTCTAAATATTTGAACTTGCTAAACCCACAACACCTTTACTTGTCATTTTTTCTAGATTTGGTCTACTCTCATGAATGAAAGTTGAATATCCATTATCAGTTCTTCTACTGGAAATGACACTGTGAGGGTCATAGGCCCACTTCTTTCCTAACAATAAATGCATCCCATCTAACATCTGATTGACTTCTTCAAATGTTGATCTCATATTAACTATAAATCGACCTACAATCATTAGTAATTTGAACATATGGCCCTTTTTCATAGGTAGAAAGTGAACCTGGTCAACATTTAGACTTTGCCTAATAAATTGCGGAGCAAATAATCTCATAGGCACAAACACAGGAAGCCTATAAGGTTCTACACTAGCTCCATATAGTCTAATCTCAGAGCTATCTTAAAAAACAAACCAATCACCAAATTTTTAACTTGCCCCCAAATGAAAGAATTCTTGAGCTTTGGGCAAAAAACATGGGGGAGAGCTTCCATTCAAAACTTTATATGCAGAAGACATAAACTGACCAGCAAAATCAAAAAATCTATCCTCATTTTGTTCCTCTTTCTCTATATCAGTCCAAAAAACTACTGATTGTCTCATATTATTTAAATCCACAATGTTTAATCCCAGATGCATGAAATATTATACATTTTGATATAATAATGAGTAAACAATAAGTGAGGGAAACCTGAATGAACCCGTTAAGATAAACTCATAAGCTGAGAGTTAACAACTTCTTTCCAATAGGATGGAATAACCAACATGACTCTTGGCTTCATCATCATGGTGAACATCCCCAAAACTGACTTGCCCCCTATATTATCATCATCCTTTCCCAGAATCTTTGCGATGCAGATCAGAACTAGTCTGACTTCAATATTAAAAACTTCCATAGGGAATTCTTTACTGTCAATGTCGAACTGTCATGTATTTGGCTTCAAAAAATGAATTCATTGATTAAAATCTTGACCTGCGAGACTGTCAAAATATGCTACCTAGGAATCATTAGAAAATTGAACATATGACTCCGACTCAGGGTAACAAAGGTCTTGGCAAATTAACTGAGCTGAAACTTGCAGAACATTCTCCCCTTGAAAATTCATTACAAAACATTTCCCAGGGTACATAACTGACACTATCCAATGGATGAAATCGGGAAAAAGATGAGTATTTGGGATACATGTAGACAACACACTAGTTTTGGCTATGGCGGTGTAAATTGGAGAATTTTGATCATTTAGGAGGACTTATTGGTAAAACAAAAGGTGGCCGAGAGAAAAAATGTATCTTGGATATCCCTCTCGGTATCCATAAGAGGGATGTGACTAGTGGAACCTGACATGGATGAGCGTTTAGCCATGGTTTACTTTTGGAATGAAAGATGACCTTACAGGGTGACCAATAATTAACAGGGTGACATAACACTGAAAAAGGCGCAGTAGAGACAACCTTCCAACACTAATTGAGAAATGATAATTTCAAAGAAGAACGAGAATTTCCTTTAAATAAGTGGTGCGACTTTGAACTTAAATGTTGATATGACACGCCAACAGACCGTTAGAGAATTATGACACTGGTGACAACTGTAACCAACCTAGAGGCAAACGTTACTGCGGGGGGGATTCAAAGTACGGAAGGTGCATTTGGCTTGTGCCCCCGCAGTCCATATCGACTGTCCATTTGTGTTTCCTCCACAGTCAACACAGCCAACTGCGGAGGCACTCTCTGAGTTAAGTCGCGTGCCACAAGTGCCCGCGGGTTGGGCTCTTCGCTCGGGTCTTTGATACATCATCAGATCCTGATCTCTAAAGTGATCGATGTTTAAACTTTGCTTTGGGACCCACTTTCATAAAGCTTAAATGTAATTAAACTTTTAACTTTAATACAATGAACATATATATTTGTATGCTAAGTATATGAACTTTAATACTTCAACATATCTTTTTGATAGTTTTCTATTATTGTTTTTTTTTGTATTTTCAAAATAAAAAAAAAGGATATTGCAAATGATCCACAACATCTGGCTCCACCTGGGGATAGTGTTTTTTGCCACGAAACACTAAGAACCTGCAGATTAGTGCCTTCACTTCGGGCATGGAGTCAAATACTGCTTGATGAAAAATGTAAAATGAAGAAAACCAAGTATGTACAAAGGTGAACTATCCATCTTCAGTGCTAGAAGTAGTGTTTCAAATACTTCCCATTCACAGGCAATTCTACTATTTCTCCATCAATATTTTCTAGCATAAAAGTGTTATTTGATCTAGCTTCAATAATCCTATATGGGCCATACCAGAGAGGATCAAATTTACCATGCTTCCCTTTTTCTTCTCTTCTGGTATCCCACCTTAACACCAAATCTCTAGCTTGGAACAAAATCTCCTTTGCCTTCCTGTCAAAAATGGACTTCATTTTCTCCTGATATGTGACCAAATTTTCCCTGACTTTATTCCTGCTCCCACTCAATTCTATAACTTTATTTAGTCTTCTTACCAATGCATTGGGTTATTCTTGTACTTCTTGAAGAGAATAAATTACTGGCCTAGCTAGTTGAGTTGGAAACAAAGCTTGAGTACCATATACTAGCTCATAAGGAGACTTACTAGTAGATCTTCTAGTAGTCATTCGCACTGCCCAGAGAGAAAATATTAACCTTTATTCCTAATTCTTCTGATTCTCATTGATTGTTTTCTTCAAAATATTTACCAATGTCTTATTGGAGGACTCTGCAAATCCATTTCCTTGAGGGTGATATGCTATATAATGAGACAATATCACATTATATGTTTGAAAAAAATTAATGATTTTGACTGAATTGAACACCTGTGCATTATCTGTGACAATCTTCACTGGACACCCAAATCTGCTGAAAATGTTCTCTTCCAGAAACTTCATCACTACTAGATCATTTGCCTTTTTGGTAGGTATTGCCTCCACCCACTTTGTAAAATAATCAGTGGCAGTTAAAATCCACTTGAACTACCCACTTGATGGTGGATTAATTTCTCCAATGAAATCCAACCCCCATTGTCTAAAGGGTTCTTCAATAAAAACAGGGAGAAGAGGTAGAGGAGCTAACCATTTATTTTCTACAAACAATTAACATTTCTGGCAACTCCTAATTACTCTGTACACATCAACAAATAAAGACGGCCAGTAAAAACCTGATTTGAGAATTTTGTGAGCAGTAAATTTCCAGCTATAATGGCCTCAACAGAAACATTCATGGTATTCCTTGACAAATTTTATTGATTCTCCCTCTGTCAAACATAGCAACAACACACCCGCAGGATCTTTCCAATCTAATTTAGCATCAATTATAACATAAGGTTGAGCTTTGAGTTTTAGAGCTTTGTATTTTGTTCTGTTGATTGAAGGAGGACAAGATAAAAAGCACAAATAGTGAATAATATCCTTATACCAATCTGAGCAAAGAAACTTTTACTTTATTTCTAAACTTCAGTTACTTTGATTAGTTTCCTCAGCTACTTCATCCAAAGGTGCAAGAAAATTAATTCCCAGAACTTGGAAATTAGATTTTGTCAGAAATTTTTCCAATCCTTGTCCCTTGACCAACTTAGTAGGCTTAATATCTAGATCATATTCTTGAATTTTTGCAATCCATTTTCCTATTTTCCCCTCTATATCACTCTGAACTAGCACATCTTTTACAGCTAAATTAGGTACATATGCTACTATTTGAGAATGAAGTACATAAGTCCTGAAAGCTTTTAAATATTTAACTAAAGTGTATACCTGCTTCTCCAGGATATTGTATTTGAGCTCTGCGTCTCTGAGAACTTTACTAAAAAATGCTAAAGGTTTCTGTTTTCCTTCTTCATTCTTCTGCAGCAACACAGCAGCAATAGTAGAAGGTGATCCAAATGAAAAGATTTGGAAAGGTTTTTGATAATCAGGGCTGATCAACACTGAAGCTTCTTGGAGAGCCTCTTTAATTTTGGAAAACGATTCTCTTGCATCTTTATCCCATTTCACTTTAGAATTTTTCTTCAACATATATGTTATATTCCTAACTATCTCAGCATAATTGGGAACAAATATTCTCAAAAAATTGATCTTGCCTAGAAATATTTGAAAATATTTCTTACTTTTAGGTAATGGGATTGTTTGTATAGCTTCAACTCTTGTTGGATCACTTTTTACCCCCTGGTTTGAAACTATATGTCCCAACAGCATCCCTTCTTCCAAAGCAAACAAAGACTTCTCAGGGTTCAATGACAACCCAAATTTCCTACATTTTAGGAAATCTTTCTGTAGATGCTCCAAGTGTCATCATCTGAACTAGAAAAAATGGTCACATCATCCAAATATATGACTACAAATTTGTCACCTACAAACGCTATATCCATTTCCCTCTGAAACTTAGCTCCTGCATTCATGAGAACAAATGGATTTCTTCCATACATGGATGTTTCCCAAGGTGTAGTAAAAGTTGTTTTTTTCTGATCTTATTTTTCCATAGCTACTTGGTTGTGCCTAGAAAAACCATCAACCATGGAAAACCTATAAGCTCCTGTCACCTTTTTTAGAACATAAGCCATTTTTGGCAAAGGATAATTATCCTTTAGGGAAGCCCGGTTCAAGATCTTGAAATAAACACATAATATTATCTCTCCATTCTTCTTCTTGATAGGAACTAGATTTGAAACCCAATATGAATATCTAAGAGGGACTATAATTTTTGCTTGCAACAATGTTTTAAGCTCTTTTTCAATTGGGGCGAGTAGTAGTGGGTTAATCTACCTGAGCTTCTGCTTGTGAGGCTTAACCCCATCTTTCAATGGTATTTTATGCTGAATAATATTTAAATCATATGTCTTTAAATCTTCATATGACCATGCAAACACATCTATATAATTTTTGAAGAGATCTACATACCTTTCTTTATAATCCTTAGGAACTCCCTTAAACAACTTAACCATTTTGGGCTCCTTCTGAGTTCCTAAATTACAGTCCTCCATTTCTCCATCCCAAGATACTTTCTTCTGATTCACTGCTAAGTCATTGGCATCAAAAAATCTTTCTAGAGGAACCAGACCTTTGGGCAATGTATTATATTTCAACTGAACTATATTTTGAGCTGCTTCTATGAGTCCTCATCAAATTTTTCATCTTCATGCATCATAAAACACGAGAGATCCTCCATCTCTTGGCCATATATTGGGGAATTTCCTGCATCCTTCTTCGTAGTAGTCTTGAAAAATATGGTTTCTCTATATAATCTTCTCTCTTCCCCATTGAATACAGGAATTATTACATACGTGAAATCAAAATTTAAGACACCTCCAATTTTTTCTCCCCAAGATCTAGATAAGGGCATACCGAATCTGGCTAGAATATATGCAAATACTACATCCATAATGATACTCTTGGCTAGAATTTGAGCCAAGGAAACCACCATGTCTTTGATAAGCCCAACACACTTCACCCTTTTTGAATCAAACAAATAGAGGTATCTATAGGGCTTAGTGATTTGCAAATTTAGTTCTTTCATCATACATAATGGCATCAAATTATGTGATGCACCAGAATCTAACATACAATTATGAAAAATTAAATCATGTAGAAGTACTGATATATAAAAAGAAGGAACATAGGAATCTACCTCTTCAACATGAGGACCAAAGGTGACCACCGGTTTTTCTTCTTGTAGATTCACAATATCACTAACATAATCAGACTGAGAGAGATTAATAAAGTCTGCAATTTCTTTCTTATATCCAGGTGTCTTAGCTAACTCAAGCAAGGGTACTTGAATTTTAACTTTTTCTAACTGTTTAGACAAACTGAAATTTTGATTTTGCTTAATAATCTTCTCAGGCTCTTCTTGATTTTTATTAGGATTAGAATGTTGCTCAGATACAGTAACAATCTTCTCCAAAATATTAGAATCATTAGACTTACTTTGGGAATCCTCAGCTTGTTGCTTCCCATTTTGTTTTACGGTATTCATGGACTATTTTCCCTCGTTTGATTGAGTTCTTTGGTAGTGGAGTCGCCATTGGAGAAGGAATTGACTCTGGATATTTTTCCTCATCATCCTGAGTTCTCAATCTCTTTTTTGATCTCAAGTCATACTTCTTATGTAATTATTCTTACATAAAATCAGTGAATTTCTTACAATAGTCATTCATTTCTTCCTGGTCAAATGATACATCTACCGATGTAGATTCTTCTTCACATTTATCTTCTTCTTCATCATATTCCATATAAAAATCATAGATTTGATCTTCATTCTCTTTCTGATCATCATTAGCAAAATATGAAGGTGTTTCTTCTATATATAAAGGTGCTTGAACTTGATCCTGATCTCTTCTTTCCCTCTGAAAAATCTGTAAGGGCGGCTTTCTGAATTTGGGATTAAAAACCCCTTTGTTTTGCTGTGCATGTTTCTTATTATCCAATTCCATCTTCACAAGCTTGTTTGAAAAGTTCTTGATTATTTTAGTCATGTCATAAATTCTTTGATCTTGTGATGACTCTTCTTTGGCCTTACCTTTATTTTGAGAAAACTGCTTTCCTTGTGCTTTTCTAGTAGCAATCATATTTTCTTCGATCTCCAAAGCATTAGTTTGGATTTGTTCGAGAGTAGGAGATATTCTCTCTCTCATGGTAAAACTAAAATATGACACAAATGCCCCAGCAAAAACAACTCTTTCTCCAACAGGAGGGGGCTTCATTTTTGCAGGCAAACTATTATACAATTTGTTAAATATTTTAATGAAATCACTGATGTTTTCATTAGAATTTTTTTTAATAGCCTTAAACTTTGTCAATGAATAACCATGATCTCTCTTTTCACCCCATCTTTGGGTGAATTGTCTTCCTAATTCATCCCAATCATTAATTGAGCCATTTGGTAATCCTTTGAACCACTTTCTTACCTCTCCATTTAGGAAGTGTACAAAAAGCCTCATAAATACATCAAGATGTTCAACATTAAGATTTTCGGAAAAAGTGCAAAACAAAGGCAAGTGTTGTTCTGCAGTTATTTCATCCTCACCAGTAAATATAGGAAACAACATTAGCTATTCCTGAGGCATTTCATTCATTGGTTGCAGAAGATTTAATGGTGCATATTTGTTCATCAAGAAAGTAGGGACATGGGCTGCCATGTTTATGCCCCGATTAACTGCTGCTTGAATAGGTGGGATTTGTATACTAGTTGTAGATGTATATTGATGAGGTGAAACAAATGATATTGGATGAGGTTGATGAAAAATAGTAGAAGAAATGGCAACTATATTAGTTTGAGTTTCTGTAAATGTGAATGAAACGGATTCAAAATATTGTTCTTCTAACTTTGGTTCTTGGAAATGAATATGTGAGGACAAGGATTCTCGTTCCGAGAAAATGTGTTTTCGGGAAATATCCTTGGATGAATGATTATGGGAACCATTTCCTAGGGCAAGAAATGTAGCATCAGGTGTAGAAAAATTTCTTGATTTATGCCCTTTATTTGAAACCAGTTTTTCAGGATCTAAAAGAATGGGGGATTTCTGCTGAGAGGTATCAGACCTTGCATGGGGCCTCTTAAAATCCATAATTATGAAATAAAAACACATCTTAACAATTTCCTCCTCTATGAACAACCAAATGAAATATGAACAAAACCCAGGGGAAAAAAAAAAAAAAAATTCGCTTCTTCGATCCCCGGCAACAGCGCCAAAAAATGTTGTACCTTAGGAGACAATCCCTTCGCTGTGATAAGGAATCAATGCTTAATAAATTTATAATATTATGTCACAGAAATATTTTCCTTTGTTTTATCACCCTCAATTATTTATCATAAAACCCTCAAAGTTCAAATATAATGAATGTCCCACAATGCTATCATTTGCTGATGTTGAATGAAATGATCAGAAGAAAATGCCAGAAAGAAGCCCAAACTAATATGTTGTTGTACAAAATATATCACCCTGAACCCTAGAAGAAATATAAGGAAATAAACAATTAAAATGAAGGAGTGCCTATTAAGGGTTTTAACTCTTAGTTACACAAGTAAAAAGAGACCTGCTGCTTCATAACTTCACTTTATTCAGAGATAGAAAACACAGAATGTAAACTTGAAGACAAATCCACACTAACAAATGCTAGAAAATTTCTTTTCATTCATTTATCATTTGAACTCTGAGTACAAAATAGTAGTCTGAAGGTCCAAAACTCTGAACCTTTCTCTGTGTTCTCTATCTCATTAAATACAATAGAAAGTAGTTTGTAACTTCTATAGCTGATATTAACTACTTTAACTACTTAGAATGTCGTAAAATTCCTATTACATGTCTTCAAAAAATGTCTTATTACAATTACATTCTTGCTTTTAAAAGAGGAAATAACATGAAAATAAAATCCTAATCTATATGCTAAATATGGATTGATGAATATGCTGCTGCATTTCCTTGATTGGTTGATTTATCCTTCTTTGCAGTCGGGGAATTCTTTGGTAAATCTATCATCCAGGATTTTCACTTCTTCCATATCTTGATGTTCGTCTTTGGTGAATGAACTAGCTTGTGAAACTCCAATCTGAAAGCAGTGATTCTTTCGAAAGATGATCTTTCCACAAATAGAGTTTTTACTAACTAGATGAGTTGAAAATGTCTCTGAAGGAAATTGATCATTGTTGCTTCCTTAAGAACCTAAGTTTTCTCATGAGTGTTGTCTACTTTAATTTTTTCCAAAACTATTAAAGGTTCATAATAATTCCATGTCATTAGACAACCTCCGAGCCCCTAGCATGATGGAAAACTTGATATTTCTATCTTATCAAATACTTTATCAAACTGACTCACTACTTCATTTAACTCCTTCAGCTTCTTTTCTGCAGACCTCCTACAATCATTTTTGACAATCATTTTTTTAATTTCTACTACATATAAAATTCTATCTTTAATTTCATTTTCTTGCAATTCCTAATATGTTTTAGAATTAATTAAATTGATAAAATTTCTTGCCCAAATAGCTCTATTGATTGTCTTCTGAATCAACCATTGCCTCTTTGCCCCTTTTATTTGATTTCTCTGATATAACAAGAGTCTGAATATTTGAACTTGCTAAACCCACAACACCTTTACTTGCCATTTTTTCTAGATCTGGTCTGCTCTCATGAATGAAAGCTAAATATCCTTTATTAGTTCTTCTACTGGAAATGACAATGTGAGGGTCATAGGCCCACTTCTCTCCTGAAAATAAATGTATCCCATCTAACATCTGAGTGACTTCTTCAAATGCTGATCTCATATTAACTATAAAGGGACCTACATTCATTGGTAATTTGAACATATGGCCCTTTTTCATAGGTACAAAGTGAACCTGGTCAACATTTATAATTTTCCTAATAAATTCCAAAGAAAATAATCTCATAGGCACAAACACAGGAAGCCTATAAGGTTCTACACTAGCTCCATATAGTCTAATCTCAGAGTAATATTCAAAAAAAAACAAATCACCAAATTTGAAACTTGCCCCCAAATGCCCCCAAATGCAAGGATTCTTGAGCTTTGGGAAAAAAACATGGGGGAGAGCTTACATTCAAAAATTTATATGCATAAGACATAAATTAACCAACAAAATCTAACAATCTATCCTCATTTTGTTCCTCTCTCACTATATCAGTCCAAAAAACTATTGATTGTCTCATCTTATTTACATCCACAATGTTTAATCCTAGATGCATGAAATCTTCTACATTTTGATACAAGAATAATTAAAAAATAAGTGAGGGAAACCTGAATGAACCCGTTAATGATAAACTCATAAGTTGAGAGTTAACAGCTTCTTGCAAATAGGATGGAATATCCAGCACCACTCCTGGCTTCATCATCATGGCGAACATCCCCAGAACTGACTTGTCCACTGTATTATCGTCATCCTTTCCCAGAATCTTTGCGATGCAGCTCAACACCGGTCTAATTTCAATATCAAAAACCTACATAGGGAATTCTTTACTGTCAATGTCGAATTGTCGTGTATTCGGCTTCAAAAATGAATGCATTTATTAAAATCTTGACCTGTGAGACTATCAAAAAATGCTACCAAGGAATCATCAGAAAATTGAACATAGGACTCCGACTAAGGGTAACAAAGGTCTTGGAAAATTAACTGAGCTAACACTTGTAGAACATTCTCCCCTTCACAATTCATTACAAAAATTTCCCAGGGTACATAACTGACACTAGCCAATGGATGAATTCGGGAAAAAGATGAGTTTTTGGGATACATGCAGACAACACACCATTTTTGGCTATGGCGGTGTAAATTGGAGAATTTTGATCATTTAGGAGGACTTGCTGGTGTTGGCTCCCTGTAATTTGCAAGAGTGGCAAGCACAAACACTACAGGGGCCACATCAGAACCACTTTGGAATCCTAGGACCTAGCCTTCCTGGATTCAGAGAGGGATCTCTCTATAAAGGTGTTTTCCTTGATATATCTTTGTGCTCTTTGTTTAAGATCTTAGGCTAGTTATGAAGTTCTAAGGATTTGTTGCTTTTGGTTGGATTAATTGATAGATTGAAGGATCAATGGTGTGATTGATTGAGGGAATGTTTCAGCTGAACAAATAGAATATGAGAAAACATCAATCCATTGGGCTATGGAGTCATAAAAGGATTTAATTGTTCATCAAACCTGCTAGGGTATTCATAGGGCAAGCTAATTATATCAAATGGATTCTTTAGATTAGGTTGTGATATGAAACAATAATAAGTTGTGAAGGCAACAAATCTATAGTCAGTTAAGAATCTTTTAGCTCTACTTAGACAAGAAAAGCCTTTTAAGGTAACTGTTTGGAGAAAGCCAAAGGATAGGGAAAACCATAGACTTTTTTGGACAAAATTTTAATAAGCAACCTTTCAGACAACAATATAGTAATAAAAAGACTACTTTCAGATAAATAAAACATATAAGATAACAGTAAGAGTGGTCTAAGATCAAACAAAAATAATCTAATCTGCTTTTGACAAACTCTCAAAGACTCTTCACAACAACATTTCAAGGTAGACCATAGCGTAGGGCAAAACATAAAACTCTCTGGTTTAGACTTTAATAAGCATACTATAAAGAAAGTTCCTAAAAACAATATCTCAAGTCTTACCCAAAGGAAGATAGGCTCACCAAAATTTCCTTGGTTTCACTATATTGAATCATTTCCAAGACAACAAGCTAGATGTAACTAGAAGGAAATTAAGAATCTTCCAATCAAACCTTGCAGAAGAAAACATAAACATAAAGAAATACAGAGAGAAATAGGGTGCTGGCATAACAAATCCTAATCTAAAACTTATGTTTCTTTATCAGAGAAAATATGGACATGATGGAAAACATAAAAGGCAACAATGACAATTTAGGAAAACTTCACCATTGATATAGCTCAAGGATCCTATGAACATGCTTGTATTATTGATGATTAAACTAGTTACAGTACTCCAGGTAAAATAGGTCTCAACAACTCAGAGCTTTCTTCAGTTCAGTCTAGCATTCCTCAACCAGCTTAGAAACAGCAATCAGTCCAATAACAATCAAGTAACCAACATTTAAAATGATGCTCATATGCAATATTTATATGCAAAATGAGGAGGTGCTACCAAACTAGGGTGTTTAAATATTATTTATTATAGATTTAATGTGTTTTTTTACCTTTGAGACCATGCAAGGCCCAAGGCAAAAATATATGAAAGATTTACTCTGAAATGATAACTTTGTCTTAACTTTTGAGTTATTTTAGTTGAAATATTTGACTTTAAAGGCTTTGTAATAACTGTTGAGCTACTTTTAAAATATATCTGACTGTGAAATAACTGCATGATGCCTTTATGGAAAGAAAAAATTTTGTAGGTGGCAAATTTGTCTTTGGAGAAGTAATTTATTCTTTGTTGAGTTATTCGAAGTTGTCTTTGGGTTGATCTGTTCATGTTTTAATCGTCAAACTTTTGTATTAGGCCTCTAATCTCTAATTTAGCCTTATAATTTTCCTTACTGTCTTTATTCTCTATTTCTGCTTTATGATAGTTTTATTCATTTATCCTTTGCTTTAAGCCTTTTAATTTCATCTTTAATCACTGTCTTTAAGGGCTAATCTTCTATGTTTATCCTGTGATGGAGGATTATTCCCTTTATCCTTTTGTCTTTGTTTCTTCAGTGCTTCCCCTGACTGTGATTTTCTGTGTGGAGGGAGGGTTTCTTCATTGTGTTGTAGGGTCATTGATTGACCAATGATCAGGATTCATCATCAATCAAACCATGAGAAAAAACTCTCTAGTCTTCATAATCTATTTTTAAGACCCCTGAGTCGTCACTAAGAGGTTTTATTCAACAAAAAATAGTGGGAGGGCATCTGGCCTATTTCCTCCATTAAAAAAACCTACAAAAACATAAAACAACGTTAATTTAAAACCTGCGGGAGTAGAAAAAATGCATTTTTTGGGGTTTCTGAGGCATCGGGGGGCGATTTGCAGAGGAGGAGGGAGTGCAGGGGCATGATTCTAGAGGTGGAATCATGAGGAAATTCAAACGAGGGTGAATAATTTTGAATTTTGGTATGGGAGGGGAAAATGGTTCTGGAAAGCCATGGCAGTTTATCCAGTAGGTGGAAGGTGGTAAGTGGTATTGGCCCAGGGCTGCGAGATTCCATTTATCATTTTCCGCGTGGCAGGGCAAAACTGCTTTTATCGCGCGGGTTAGGAGTGTTAACGCTCGACGCCGATTTCCATGCGATATGGGATCTGGGCTGTCAAATCTCAAAGGATGAGATCGACAATGCGGAATGGTTGAGGGATTAACGTGCAAGTGTGTAGGGTGGAGCCCAAAGACAGATGGTGGGTTGTGGTTGGTGGTAAGGTTAAGTGGAAGGCGAGGCCCGGACATGATGATGTGGCAGGATTTGTCATGTAGCGTGGGTTTGTATAAATAATGGGTGGAGTGATAGGGGCGTGACCGCCGTTGGATTAGGGCCTAAGTTTCGGGATCAACAGTGGATATTGGCTAGGAAAGGAAGCAAAGAGATGTGGTAAGGTAAAGGGGGAAGGGGCTAGGAAATAGGTGAGAGAAATGATCCTGCGTGGATAAAAAAAAAAACCGAGGGCTAAGACAGACAGGGGCTTAAGGAAATAGTGGTAGGTTGGGGTTTAGAGTCATATGGATAAGGGGGCTAGGTTTTTTAAGCCGAAAAGGGGCTTAAAGGGCCTTTTCACAAAAGTGGGTTTTTAACATAAAAGCTGAGTTTTGCATGTTTTTTTTTTAAGGTCTGATAGGGTAGAAATCAAAGTTTAGAAAATGTAAGAAGGGTTTTTGCATTGTTTAAGGGTTTTTAGACAAAAATAATGAATGAGGGAGGATTTTTTAGGGGTTTTTTGAGGAAAAAAAGGGGGATGAATGAGGGTGTCAATGGAGTGATGAATGAGGCCAGTGAGCCCATAAAATGGAGTCTTCTTAGAGAATCAAGGTGAACATTTGAGAAGGAAAAAGACAGGAAAGTTTAGTGAAAAATAGTCAAACTTAGGATGATGAAGGCAGTGAGATTTCTAGAACTCATAGTGTTTCTCAAATACTGTTTCTAGAAGTCGAAAATCAATATTTAGTCATACTTTGATATCAACAAAAAACATAGATGGCTAACAGTTGGTAAAACAAAAGGTGGTCGAGAGAATAATTTGTATCTTGGATATCCCTCTCAGTATCCATAAGAGGGATGTGATTGGTGGAACCTGACATGGATGAGCATTTAGCCATAGTTTAATTTTGGCATGAAACATGACCTTAAAGGGTGACCAATAATTAACAGGGTGACAAAACACTGAAAAAGGCGTAGCAGAGACAACCTTCCAACACCGATTGAGCAATGATAATTTCAATGAAGAACGAGAATTCCCTTAAATAAGTGGCACGGCTTTGAAATTAAATGCTAATATGACATGCCAATAGACCATTATAGAATTCTGACACAAATGCCAACCGTAACCAACCTGGAGGCAAACGTCACTACTGAGGGGCTTCGAAGTACGAAAGGTTAATTTGGCTTGTGCCCCCGCAATCCAGTCAACACAGTCAACTGCAGAGGCACTCTCTAAGTTAACTCACGCACCACAAGTATCCACGGGTTGGGCTCTTCGCTCGGGGCTTTGATACATCATCGGATCTTGATCTCCAAAGTGATCGATGTTTAAACTCTGCTTTGGGACCCACTTTCATAAAGCTTAAAAGTATTTAAACTTTTAACTTTAATACAACGAACATATATACTTTTAGGATAAGTATATGAACTTTAATACTCCAACATATCTTTTTGATAGTTTTCTATTATTGTTTTTTTTGTATTTTCAAAATCAAAATAAAAGGATATTGCAAATGATCCACAACAGCTCGAATGAAGGGTAAGCCAAAGAAGGACTTCAGTAAAGTCAAGTGTTTCAATTGTGGTGATATGGGTCATTTTCTATCGATATGTTTCATGAAGAAGGGAGATTATGAGAAGAGGAAAGGAAAGCAGTGCATCGATGTTGTGACTTAAGCTAAGATAGATGATCTCTCCAAGAGATTGGAAGAGGATGACTTTGCTATGATTTTTCATTATCGCAGGGTACTATCAAGGAGGATGGATGGTACATGGAAAGTGTTGCAATGAAGCATATGAAAAGGTCACAGGAGGTTTTTGAGACTCTAGCTAATTGGGACTCGAAGTTGCACATGGTATTGGGTGACAAGATTTAGTTGGATATGTGAGGATCGGTGTTGTCACATTCAAGATGGAGAAAAAACGTATGATGCAAGCCTAAGATGTAATATTTGTACCAAGGCATAGATATAACATGATTTTTGTCTTGATGATTGAGAGCTTGGAAAATTTTAGGGGCTAATATTCGTAGGTGGGCTAATTTTCCATGCTTTTTCCAAAAACAAGATTCGACAAATCTCCATTTTCTCTAAAAATGATTCGCCCAAATTTTATAGTATAAAATTATTTTTCCTTTAAAATCGCTAAAATTTTATAGATACTAATATTAAATCATTATAAATTTGAATATTTTTACAAAAATATCTCCAAATATTTTACACTTAGCACATTAGGGACTAGTAAGATTCATCAAGGTTTCTAAACATTAAAATAAATTTCCATCCTTAAAATTTTCCCTAATCGAGAGGAAGGGGTTTGAGGTCTTGTTCCAGGATGGGAAGGCAATAATATATCCCATAGGCTCTAATTATGATGGGATTGTGCTCAAAGTTAGAGAGAATGGTCTCTATAGGTTGAATAGGTTGATGGGTGTTATCACTGGAAAATCGGACAAGAAAATATGACATTATTAAATGTCAGGAAGAAGGATTTACAAGGCTGAGGCACATTAGAGAATCTAAAGAATTTAAAAAATATATAAGGTCTAGAAGAAAAATCAAATTGTGCACTCAAGAAACTAGCAGAATGGGCCTTCGTGCGTATTTTTCTTTTATAGGTGCGCCTTTGTGTGACTTTCCCTCAAAAATCCGTGTGGACCTGAGAGTGGTAGAAGTCATTTTTGGGGACCACAAGGTACACTACATCAAATTTATCCCATACTTGAGGCCGCCCAAGGATAGTTTCCCAAGCTTTCTTAGGACCTTAAGGGAGAAGACAATGGAATAATGTGGCACATAATGGAATCATCCCCCTCTCTTGGCTCACCATCCATCAATGTACCAAGAGAGGGAAGGAGAGTTTTAATTCATCTATAAAAGGCCACCAAGAGATGAAAAAAGGGAGAGCACATTATTATGAGGGCAAAAATTTCTTCAAGCAATCTAGTAGTGTGTTATCCGGAGCAGAAGTAGAGAGGGGATTAATTTGTTGGCCAGCCAACAACTCCAATATTTTGGAGTAGAGAGGGACCTTGCACCAAGGCAACTCAGAGGTAAAAACATCCTTGCATCGAGTCTTATAACTCCCTATTTCTAAGGGCCCCTTGGTACGTATGTAAACGTTCTACCTTTTTTATTCCTACTAGCACACAATAAGAGGGGACATAAACCCCACCGCTGGTATTATTGTGTTGTTTGACTCTATACGAGATTTTTGTTATTTTTTTAGTTTAGCTTTTATTTTCTCTCTATATATGCATGTTATTTCATTATCTAGTATGTTTTTTTATGGCATGTTCACTAACCTTCTAAATCCCTTGTTTATCCTCCTGTGACCGGGAACTTAAGAGGAAATAACCACTCCTGTTAAGAAATTGTGGATTGGTACCCTCGTGCACCAAATCCACCAACACAGGATTGGCAACTCCACTAATTTTACTTCCTAGTTAATGTGGTTGTGCCTTTTGCAGTGACATCCTTCTTTGCTTTGGAATTTGGCTTGAACAACCCCTTTTCTCTTCTTCTCATCCTGTTCACCCTCAGTGAGAGGTCAAAGCTCAAAATATCCAAAAAAAAATTTTCAAGAAATTAGCGCAGCTTTTACACAGACAGATGCACCCGACCGTGCGCATTCAATAGTGACCTGCATGTAGACTGCACGCCTATGTGAGTCTTTTGCACACGAAACCATAGCCAGACAATTTATGCTATTTCCCTTTATTTATTATTTGTAAAGTGACTAGAAGCCCATAATAAATATGCCAACACTATGTGAGGTGTCCCATGACTTGTTAAAACTCACTCTTGCCTGCATTTCAATAGTTTTAGGTGTTTGTTTTAAAATTTCAAAGTTTATTTCTGCAAAGACAACACATAGTTTAAGTAGGGGGAGATTAAATTTCATTCTAAAATAATTTATTTTTTGTCAATTCAGACACCAAAAACACATAGGTAATTAGCCAAAGTAAGTGGCCCTAGTCCACACATGCTTAGCTAAATTTTTTTCATTTTTCTAGTTTAAAGTCATTAATTTTAGTTCAATTTTTGGCACTAGGATTCGAGACTAGGATTTAATTATCCTTAGAGAGAAAGTAATCTATTTTTCCTTTGCACCCTTGGGTGACCCTAGGCAAGCATATGAACACTCTCTGTTGATAATTTTCCAACTCCCTTTAGTTGATCATTTATATTAACTAGGCAACATTGTAAGCAGCCCATATCCGCTCATGTTTTTATTTTGAGAAAGGAACAACCAAACGTAGCTTAATAGGGGATTTGAAAAGGATCAACACATATCCACATGTTAAAACTATGTGATTGTTCATGATGCAACCATATGGCCGCAAATACTCATTTTGAAGACCCAAAACTTAGTCTTCCCAGATCCCAAGATTTATTCTAACATAAAGTGTGCTTTAACTTTTAAGCACACCCCACATACTTTCATTAGATCTCTTATGGATATTTTTGAATCCATTTTCAATTATCGAAACCAAATATGTGGCATTTCGGATTAAAACCCAAATACCTTACCTCATTTCCCTTTTCCTCTTTTTCAAGTTACCGATACATGTTTACCGACCTTCTCCATGTTTTCTTATCACCATATTGCAAATTTAAGCTTCATCGCAAATCGTCCCATCACAATATCGCAAATTTAAAACTTTACCATCATCGTGCTTGACACATAACATAAATCACAATGTATGCGATTTTTTGATTTCGCAAATTGTAGTGAATACCTTATCACATGTCGCACATTTTAACAAATATCAATAACAAGTTTCTTTCACCCGATTGCGATATGCGAAGAAAATCTTCAGACGAAACGTGGCTCCTTATCACAGTCTCCAGATCCTTTAACTACCTCGTTGCTCCAGTTGCGATATGGCTTCCCGAATATCCATCTTCCACCATAATTATGCGATGCGATCTTGGCCATTCACCTTCCACTTAATTTCTGCAATAGGATTTCAACCATCCATCGCTCTCACTTCCGATTTGCGATATGATCTCGTCCATCCATCCAACCTACTTCATTTCTGCAATCTAATATTGACCATCCATTCCACCTTCACAATTTGTTTTATTCTCTGAGACTGATATGCTTCCACTATGACCTAATTGTGGCGTCTTTCCATCAAATGCCTGTCGATACACTATTTCACCCAGCACTCCTATTCTTCACCTGACTTTCTCTAATTCTCTTCAATTTCTCTGTTTTTGAGACATGATCCAAAATTTCAACTGATAAATCCTTGAAGGATATAACAAAATTTTGATCCCGCAAAAAGCATGAAATTAAACTTGTGTTCAACCTAGACTCTGAGAAAGTTGTTTCTCCATCACGACTCTAATGCGAGATGTAAGAGACTAACATAAAATAGAAACCACATTTTATAGGATTAACAACCACAGAAATTCAACCCCAAAACGTAACTCACGGAGGTTCATTATGTAGATAATTTGATCATATAATAGTTCAATGATCTTAATCGATCTCGTCTCTGGCTCAGGGATTCCAATTACAAATTCAATTAAAATGGTTTCCTTACTACTTCCAAACCTATAGAAAAAGATTTATTCATCCAGAATATAACCTTTATCACATATTATAATAGGAATTAACATCACATGTAAAAACTAATGTGCAGAGGTCTAATTTCCACACACAAATAGAGAATTTTCATTAAATATCACAAACATAAATAAGTTATACAGAGCTTCCACGTAGCTTGTGTAGGCCTCATCTCATTCCTTTGGCCCTATTGAGCCTTTGGCCTTAATTGGACTTTGGACACTTCCTATCACACCAAATTCACTCTATTTGCTTCCTATCTAATCCCCCCTCGAATGCCTTCAAGGCATATCATATTTATAATGAAAGGATTTTGAACTAATTTTAGCTCAGATCCTATAAAATCTCCTCACCAAACTCCTAAAATCCCTATCTCAATCTCCAAGAGATATTTCAGCTCCATAAAATATGCATGAAACTTGTAACATCTAAGATCTCAAATTTTCTCACACATTCGAGAACAATCCCAAATTAATCATCATTTTAATAAATTAAACATTTGGGAATATCTCCCTTCATAAAATAAACCTTCTCCTTAAGTTTCTTCAAAAATGAATTTATGGAGTAGGATGCTCCTGCATCAGACTCCCAAGGAACAAAATGTTCCATGATCTCTGAATCATCAATTGTTTTTGTTGAAATCATCCTCATTTCCAAAATTTATGTTGTTGCTCACCACTTTATTTTCCATCTTGTTGCTGCCTTGTAGATGTATACATTCCTCTTGGATCCCAATTCTTAAATTTCCTTTGTGCAGTCATCTTGTTCTTACTTTCATTATCAATCAACTGCTTGTTGTTTCTTGTGTTCCCTATTTTTGTGGTGGATTTTACGCACGGGTGTACGAAATCACACCAGTTTAAGGGGTGCGGTCTACCCCTATAAACTATTGGTAATAGGAAGAAAGTGGTGGAGTTCAAAAGCATATAATCTAGAGGAACAAATATGCGAATGTATGCTCAAAGTAAACTAAAAACTAAAACAAAATATACAAAAGCTATTGAAGAGATTCAAAAGGATAATAATGCAAATGGTGGCTCAAGGCCTCTTCTTATTAAACGTTTGATATGGAGAAGAAATTTTACCCACTTGCCAAAGGGCCCCTAGAAAATGGTTCTAGGTCCCGATACAAGGATGTTGTTTTTCCAAGCTCTACCTCTGATGCAGTCTCCCTCTCTCTCCGCTATTATGGACTAGGATTGTTGGGTGGCCAACAATCGAGTCCCCTCTATCTCCAGCTCCGGGTCACACAATGTTGGTATTGCTTGGGAAATTATGGCCAACATAACAATGTGATCACCCCTTCTTCATCTCTTGGTGGCTTTATATAGGGTATTTCAAGTCCTCCTTCCCTCCCTTGGTACATGGTGGATGGTGACCCAAGGGAGAGGTATGATTCCATTGTGTGCTCCAAATATTCCTTTGTGTGCTCACATAGTGTCTAAGGAGGCACTGGTGGCTGTCCTTAGGCGGCTTCATATAAGGAGTAATTGTCCTTTGCTTTGTGTGGTCCCAGAAAGTGACATTTTGTCACTTTCAGTAATGCACGCTTATCGGGCAAAAAGGTGCACAGAAGGCACTCTTATCGAAGGATTAAGTGCGCAATTTAGGATTTAAGACTAGTTCAAATATGATTTTCTCAAAACCTTAGAGATTTTAAATAATTTCTTGATTCCATAATGTCTTCCTTCCCTGTAAATCCTTTGGCTTGAAATTAATTAATGCCATCTTCTACTATACGATTTTCAAGTGTTAACAATTGCCCCTTAATGTGCGAGGTATAGCAAGGACTGTATAGCCGAAATACATTATAGTTTCTTTTCTGTATCGTGCGCAGAGAGAGAGAGAGAGGTCTGCGTGAATCTTGGAATTTACAACACCTTGCACCGTTTCCGAGATAACCATGGCCTAAGGGACCCCTGCAAGAAAACAAAATATACATATATACAAAATTTCAATGAGGCGGGCATGTTCCATGCTCGTGATGCTATGGCTAGTTAAACAAAATTGACAGATATATGTGTTGTCTACGTCACTACTGTGGTAGTGATGCTATCGGTTGTTGACGACGACTGTTGATGCCCTCAGGGGAATTTTTTATTTGATGATAGGTGGAATGTGGTACCCATATGCATAAACTTGGTTCGGCATCTAGATGCGCAATGTACGCATATGTACTGGTTGGGACCTTCCCATGTAAGAATTGTTGACAGAGACGCTTATGGAGGCATGAGTCTTCGACAGATCTTAATCAAAGTGCAATGGTTGTAATGTACGATACCATCATGACATGGAAGCTTTTGATGTAGTCAAATTTTAGGAGGATCGATGACATCTATGGAAAATGATGTCTCCCACAGTGCCACCCAAGGATACCCCTTTTCATGGGGAGAGGTAATCCAAGGTACCGCTTCCTTTTTGGAAAAGAGGTGTTGAAGTCGACAAAAGGGAAGCCTTAACCGAACCATGGGTCACCGACCTGAGGGGTCGAGGACCTGGATGTGACGGGTTTAACATAGGCATGTTGGTGAGAGGTGACTGAAAACTGAGGATGGGGATTCAGTGGCCCGAGGTTGGAGTATACTTTAGCATCTTGGCGATATACTTCAAGAATTACTTCATCTTATGGCGGTTCACATATGACTTACTAAATCCTTGGAGTCGGCAAGACTTCTAGGACCTGTGTGAACAGGCTATGAATGTAGTGATGGTGCGTGCATGGGGGTGAAATGCTCTGACCAAGGGAATGATGGACTGCTGCCATGGGGAAAAAGATGAAATATTTGGGTGAAGAGGTGAAGTGCATCATTTGCGTCCTTTGTACACTTACCAAAAAATAATAATAATGAGGTTTGGTTTGTAAAAAACACAGAGACAGGTACCCCAAAACATGAAAGGGTTCGCTCACTGAAGGTGTGAGGATGGTGTTTTTCTGGGGATCGGGGTCCCATTGGTTGGTCTCATGTGCAGGGTTGATGAATCAGATGAAGCAGTGTCGCAGATGGGATTATGTTGATGGAGGTATGGTGGGCCAAATGCGATGCACGAGGGTGTGCTTTCGATCTGCTTGTACAACCTGGTCGTTCGGGAAGGGGGTTTCAGTTTGAATGGTAAACTTGACCTTATGCATGATAAAAAGATGGGCACAAGGTGCTTCTCGAACTAAAGAGGTATGACCATGGTGCCACTTTTGTGATTTATGGTCTACTTTGGGTGACAAGCGCCATGGAGGGGAGGCTTTACCGACCAATGCAGATGTTTATCATATGCAGGGTGAGGTGATGATAAACACAGTCAGATATGAGGACCCTATGGTTTATTTCTGATGGAGAAATGATGTTAGGATATGCAAATACTTCTAGGACTCTATCATGTTGAGGGTAGAATGATACCTGCTCTGGAACCTTCAGTGGATGGTATTTATAAGTGGTTTGTAGGATTTTCCTGCAAAAACAACTACCTCAAGTGAAAGCATCTTCTTTTCATCAAATATTATTGAGAGGCATGAGCTTTTAAAAAGGAAGATGGGAGAGAGCATACTTGCTGGCACTGAAAAATTATTTTTTCTAGAGATCGAATGTGTGGCATCACTTTCATTCATCATGGCTTCCTAATGATGGTGCAACTTATAGTTTGCAGAATGGACATTCTGATCTCTTGTTATGGACCTCCAAAGTTCTTGAAAAGGGTGATAAATATGGTATTATGGCCCTAATCCTATTCATTTTTACTTGTTAAGTTTTGGGAGATCATAGGTGTTTGCAGAGCCTTTCTTGCTGTTGCGGTCAACCTGTGCACCAGGGACTAGCGATATTATGCTGAGGTAAATTTCATGATGTCCTGCATTGTAATTTTCTTAGTTTGATGGTGTCGGGAGCCGTACAAATTGGGTTTGTATGGCCTCTGAGTGACTTTTTCCCTAGATTGCGTAGGCGATCTAAGAAAAAGAGCGCCTTCTTTGCACGTAATTCCGAGGGACAGGCACATGAGGGCGCGTTGTTTCCTTCCTTTTGTGTGCAAAGGCATGCCTGTGAAGAATACAGGTGCGGTAGGGCACGCTTGTTTGAGGGACAGGCACGCAAATGCCATGATGACATAAAATTTTAATTTTTTGTCTATTTTTGAAGTTTTTATCTGTACTAATGGGTGCCTGTGTTTTTGGCAGGTTGGTGTGGAGAGAGCGAGATTGGCCCAAGATCCGGACCACTCTAGTTGTTGATGCTGGGGGTGCATCATCAGTTGGCTGCATGGGGTCCTCTGAAATTTGTTGAGAATGAGTTCCTGTGGTTGCAGGACCGTTTATTACGTTACATTATATAGAATTGGTGCAAGAGGTGCAACATGTTCGTGTTGCGGGGGACGAACCTAGTGATCCGTCTTGAGATGGATATCTATTTCATGACCAGGTTATTGCCTTAGGGGGATGCTTTGAGATACCCACTCTCCTCTAGGAGAGTGAATATGGATAGATTCCGGAGGCGCCATTGTGGAGGGGCACCTGTCACCAAGGGATGCATTAGAATTGCATCAGTGACAGATGTGGCAGAGTGATTTGCTCTAGCAGTGATCGTGTGATTGGAGGGTGTTAGCCACCTATAATATTTTGTTATACCAAAATGTGGCTAAGACTTTTTGAGCCTCCAAGGAACAAATTTTATCACTAAAAATTTTTGGCTCTTGAAGTCTCTTTAAGGCCTCATGCCTCTGTCCAAAATCTTCATTATCTTTGCCTTTTATACTCAGAAAATTCTGCTGATTCCAAATGAAAGACTACTGAAAGATCTTCATTTTTCCCCTTCTCAAACCTTCATTTTCTCCCCTTTTCTCCATCAAAGCTGCCTTGTTTTCATAAAGTCCTCTTCTTCCATTTATGAAAAATTCCCCTTTCCATAGTTAAAAACTCACTTTTTAACTATTTCAGAACCCCCATTTCCATTGAAAGACCAAGAAAAATTCATAAAAAATGCAAGTCTTTGCTATGGACTTAAGCCCTTTGGGCTAAGTACTAAACCACTTCCCCTCCACATGCCCATGCGTTAGAACCAAACGCCAAAGCCTTTCGGCGCTAATCGCATCGCACACATTCAAACAACGCAAGTCTTTTGCGATGGACCAAAAGTTCTGATTGCGATTAGCCTTGATGTTTGCGACTCCTGATCATATTATTTTCATATATAACCTTGAGCCCACCCTCGTCACTTATACCTTGTGAAAATTTCATTCCCAAACCCATTTTTCTTTATAAAACCCAAAACCCGCTTATCCAAAGTTTCAACTTAAAAAATTGAAATCACGTGTTTAATATTTTAAGGGGTTGATTGAAAGACCGATCGCGCAATCGCAATCGGAGAAATAAAATGGGTAGATCAAAAATACTGCATCTGAACTTCTGATGCGATTGGGTCCTATGTATTATAAACCCCGCCCCTTTTATTTTCTTTCCATATAACTTTTCCCCGGGACCAGGTGTTAAGGATCCCGGGTGCTAATCGCATCACAATTTTTCAAAAGGGTTGATCGGAAAGACCAGGCCCGAGACTCCAATTATGATTGGCTCTTTTGAATATGTAAAGCTCCGGGTCCATTATAGCTCATATATCCAACGGCCCCGCATTCGGGCGCCTTCCTGACTTAGATTTATTTTTACGCCCCAAAACATAAAACCTTTATTTTTATTTTTTCCAAAAGTTTGGATTTCATAAAATATACAAGGTTTTCCCCTGGCTCATCTCCACCGTTGCTTTTTGGCCGATAAAACGGCCATCGCTCAATCGCATCGGTGATTTCAATCACATCACAAAAGTTTAATCGCATGCGTTTTGTTTTCCCCCCGATTGTGGCTCCCCCGATCCATTCTCCACCGTTGATTTCGTTCGTAGATCAACGGCTATCGCTTAAACGCTTCCACCCTCCCGATCGCACAATCGCATCGGAGATTTTTAATCGCATCCACTATTTTTTTTCTCCGATTGGGCTCTCCCCCCATTCATTCTCCACCATCGATCTGATCTATAGATCGATAGCCTGCGCTCAATCGCATCGCATGTTTCAATCGGTGCGTTTGCTCGCTACCCCCGATTGCGATTCCCCGATTGCGATCCTCCGATTGAATCCGGACCATCCACATGTCCAGATCAGATGGTCCAAATTCACTCCAGCTTGTTCATCTCCCCGCTCTCCTTCTCGCTTCTTTTGCACCGATCTCCACCGTTGGATGTTTTCATCCAACGGCTACGCTCTCTCCCCGCCATCTGAAGCAGTTTAAACCCATCTCACATGATTTCTTAATTGTTTGGTGTTTTAAGCAGGATTTAAGTGGTTTTTCATTATATACAGGCCGAAGGCCGGGAATGACGATTCCTGCGCCTTTGATTCATAGAAGAAAGCTAGCCGCCGGGCTCCATTCCATGTTTCGTCGATGCTCTATGAGCATTGATGCCGTAAAGCCCAGCGTGGCCTTACACATCGACAAGACACTGCTTTATTTTAAAACAGTTAAAGAGTATAAGTTTGAAGACAGTATTACGGGATTACGGCTAAGACGGTTATCAAAAGCCTAATCCCCGACTCAAAACACAGTTTAAAGAAATCCTAAAGTGTTTTATCAGACAGAAAGCCTCCACCACCACATCTTGAGGAAAATTGATTCCTCAGCTACCACAAAGCCACCTGTTGCCTCAAACCTTTCAAACAGAGGCCGAAGTTATTAAAGAAGATCAGATTTTTCCTCAGCGCAGCCAGGGAGTTACTTCTGCAAGGAAATCAATGCAGAAAATATCTATGGGGTTACTCCACACAGCACACAGAGCCTCAAAGTCAAAATAAAGCTCCCACTGAGCTTTGATATTTATTGTAAAACAGTTAATACAGTGATCCACCTGTAAATTTCTCCCTTGAGCCGCTCAAAAGGCCGAGAAGTCTTGAACCTGTATTAATTATCCTGAGAGATCTTTTCTCAGATCACCTCCTCATTCTTCTATAAATACCTCAGAAGAAGATGAGAAATGGTTGGTTGAGTTGCTTACAGAGCTTTGAAATACATTTGAGCCTAAACTTCTGATTGTAAATAGCGTTCACTGGCCCTAGGAGCTCTACTTGTGATAGATTAGTTAGGCTGAATAGTGAAGATGATTGCTGAACTGAAACATTGGACTTGAAGACTGTAACCAGTTTGAAATCAATATAAAAGTTGTTTCTTGGGATCTTGGTCTATGTCATCGGTGAAGTGCACCTCTCTTTGTTATTTTTTTCCTTCTATGTATGCCATATTGTTCATATTCCTCTGTAAAGAACAGTTTAAACAGGGTTAGGATCTACTGTATATCAGTAACCTTCTTTGGCTGAGAAATATTTATCTTAATGTTTTCCTCAAGTTTGTTTATTCAAGAATGATTTAAGATAGTTTAAATAGTTAGGAATGTTGGATTTCCCTCGTCCTTCTGCTTGCTTAAACACTGTTCTTGAATGTGATTTCCATTATTTGCTATTAAAGTTAGACTAGAGAAGATATGGTTTGCCCTGATTCCTAGATCCTTTTCTACAAAGGCAGATTCTGAAAATTTCCCTTGGTGTTGACTGAAAGTAGACTAGGTTTAAAAGTGCTTTATCTGATCTTAAGTTACACTTTGTTTCTCTTATATGTTTTCATACTTTCTGAAGGTAATTATGTGGATTACTGGATTGTTTTTCAATTAAGCTACTTTAATAGAACTTGCCCAAGAATTTTATGGTTAGCCCTGTCCTTGGTTGGTTTTAAACAATTACTTAAGAGGCTTTTCTTGTTTGGACTGACTATAAATCCTCTGAGAAAGTATTATCAGTTTCCACCCCTCCAACACCTTATTGTTTCCATCCCATCACTCCAATCTCAATAATCTTGTGGTATAGATGACTTGCCCCTTGGGTTACTCTTGCTGTTGTTGTTCAATTGAAGCCCTGTTATGACTCCATAGCCCAATGGATTAAAAACCAGCGTTATATCTATCTTTTAGCCATAGCTGTTCTTCCCTCTTGCAACTTCTCACTTTTGAAACTCTTTGCATTCAGGACTTTTCACCTCAAACAGTAATCATGCTCAACCATCCAAAACAAAACAAAACCCTTGGCCTTCATAACTAGCCTAATATCATTATCTCAAACTTCAAAGAACAATATCCATCTTTGTACATATTGGAGAGATCCCTCTCCAGATTCAGGAGGGCTAGATCCTAGAATCCCAAATTTGGTTGAAACGATGTTGTTTATGTAATTGGACTCTGCCAATCTTGCTAATAAATTACAGAATCCCAACATTTCTGGCGACTCCGCTGGGGAAACCCCGAATCATTTTCATTCAAAGCTAACCATACGATATTACAGATTTGGTTCATAGAGCATAAGCTTTATTAACCAGCTGGAGCCACCAGCAACATTTCTGGCGACTCCGCTAGGGACTGAGTTGAGTTTTCATCTCTCTTTCCCTCGATTTTCACACAAAAATTTGTTAGTAAAAAGCAGCCTTTTCAAGCACTACCACAGAAATGGTAATCATGATGAAACTTGTTTGAATCAGTGACAAACTAGGTCAACCCTAGGATTCTGATAAGGCTTCATATAACCTTGAAAAAAAAGCTAGCTTAGCCATAAGAGTAGACTGTCTTTGTCTCATAACCTTAGCTAAGTTTTGAAACAGAGTTAGGATATTCTTAAAAACCACACTACTAAAAACAACTCAGAAAAACCTAAAAAATTTTCAGATTGGTATTCAATAAACATGGTGGTGGACCATAAAACCTTTTACCTCCAAAGGAGCTAAAAACTTCCACTTGGCGACTCCACAATCCTTAACAGACCTTAAGACTCCACTGGGAAGAACCCTTATCATCATAACATCATTTAAAACTCAGTTAGAGGATTGTAGGATTAAATTTGCGTAAACAGATTAGTTAACCTCTTAAAGATTGTCATATCTGGTTGAACTTGTCTTGTTTATTCGGGTCTAAAAACACAGCATAGTGGCTTCTAGAAAGATTCACACTAGAGCACATCCTAACCCTAATCCACCTGAGATAGTTGATGACCTAGAAAGTATCCTTTGGAAGTCTCCTAAGGTTAAATTATCAATTGTTTTCATATCACCCTTGAGAGCTAATTCAGTCCCTGAAAATGTTTCGGCTCTACAACAATCACAATTTGACTTAGTAAATCCATTCAGAACTAGGTCATTTGCTGATATAATACAGCTAGACTCTGAGTCTTCACTTTCATCCCTGGAGACAAGTAAACATCCTGGTAGTAGAGAAACAACACCTCCTGATTTACATTTCCTTCACAACCTAGGTGTCTCTCATCCAAGATCAGCTCAGCAGTCTACTCCTGATCCATCCACTTCTACTCATCCTACATCCATTGTTCAAACCACCACACCTCAGCCCACTTTCCCTTTTGTTAATCCACCTCTTGTGAATCCACCTCCACCTCCTACCATGGTTGCATGGTATGCTCCCTTAGTCCTTCCTGTACCATTAGTCAACCTTCCACAGGACTATCAGTCCAAAATCCCATTTTATGATGCTAGAAATGCTACAACTGCATCACAACATGTGGATAAGATGAATGACTACTTTGACAGAAATGAAATTGATGATGATTCTATCAAGCTCAGATTATTTTCTCAAAGCTTAGGGGGAGAAGTAAGAAAATGGTTTAAAGGCTTAGCCCCTCATAGTATAAATGATCTCCAAGGCTTCCATCAAACATTCTTAAACAAGTGGGAAGTAAGGAAGAACCCTCTCCAAGTTCTTGTTGATTACAACAATCTCCATAGGAACCCAGGGGAAAGTGTGCAAGCCTACTGCACCAGATTCAATAGTGTATACAACACTTTCCCCAGAACTAAAACCTCCACAAGGTTCAGCTTTAAACAAATTTCCTGAAGGTTTTGACGCTGACATGACCTATTCATTGAGAGAGAGAGATTTTTCAACTCTTGAAGACATGCAAAGGGGTGCTCTTTCTGTGGAAGTGAACTTGATGGAGAAAAGAGCAAGAATGAAGAGCGAGAAGAGAGTATCTTTTAGAGAGGAGTCCACACCTTCTACTTCGAACTCAAATATGGAAAGGATGATGGAAGAGATGATGAAAGAGATGAGCATAATTAAAAGAGCACAAGCAAGTCAAAATAAAATTGATCCTCAAAACAGAAACCAAAACTAGAATCAGAATGTTAGAAGGAACCAACCTCCAAACAGACCTATGGAAGATGATCAACAGATCACTCCTCCCTTTCATCAGAACTATATAAGTGAGGTTGAGGAAATAGACGAAATGACAAAGGAAGGTGCTATCAACATGCTGGAGGTTGATGATGATGATTTTGAGATTCATTATGATAAAAAACAAGTTCTATATACACCGTATGATGACAAAAGAGATGATGATTAAAATCATTATCAAGACATGGAAAATGTCATCATAGAAACTCAAAGGGAATATGACCTTAGAAGCAAGACTAATAAAAAAGCCCCCAACACCAAAACCTCTGACAAATCTCCACAAAACAGCACGTCAACCAAGCCTAAAACGATCAAACACAAGGAAAAAAAGGTGGCTGTAAATTATGATAAAGGTAAAGAGAAAGGCACTCAAAACACTGAAAAACAGAGTGCAGACTCTAGCAGTACTAACACTTCAGCTAGTACTCCTATTACAACCGTTATGTCAAGTGTAAATAAAACAAATCAGCAAGCTGTTGTTGCTGATAAAGTGACAGCTAACAAGACTGAAACCAACACTTCAAAGAATCAAATTCCTTTCAGCCTGGAACAGGAAATTTCCAAGATTAAAATCTCTGTTCCCTTAACTGAGTTAGCTGCCCAAAACATATATAGAACTCAAATTTTGAAGGCTTTAAATATAGAGGAAAATGGAGATACATTCAATCTTAGTGATGACCAGCCCGAGCTTATTTTTGGTCCAAAGATTGAAGGTAGATACCAAGAGGGACCTGTTCCTCCTTTCTACGTGAGTTTAAACGTTCATGACAAAATTTTGCACAACGCTATGCATGATTCCGGGGCTTCTCATAATTTAATGCCTAAAGCTGTGATGGAGAGCCTCGGGCTAGAAATCACCAGACCTTACAAAGACCTTTACTCCTTTGACTCAAGTAGAGTAAAATGTCTAGGATTGATCAAAGACCTCTGTGTTAACTTAGCCCAGATCCCAGCCAAATGCTTACTCATGGACATTGTTGTGGCTGATGTGTCCCCAAAGTATGGAATGTTATTATCAAGATCTTGGGGAGCTAAGTTACAGGGGACTATGCAGATGGACATGACGTATGCGACTATCCCTGTTTTCAATCAGACTAGAAGACTTTACAGGGAGTCTCATATGCAATACACGATCACAAGTCAAGACAGACCTCAAAACTCTCCTCTCTATTCTGTAAGTACAAGCATTGATTCTTTTATCATGTTTAATGATGAAGCACTTAGTGAACAAATCATGTTATCAGGATTAATGGCCAATAGAGAGGAGGAGGTAAATACCACGGAACTATCGAAACAGTTTGCTGAACCTGTACAATCTAGTGAACAAAACACAGGTCTCGAGCTTCTAACTATGCATCCTTTACCTTTGAACATTGAGAGTCAGGAAAGCGCATCTCCATTCACTGAAAAATCTGAAGGGATAAAACAAATTAAATTGGGGGTTGCTAATCATGAACAATCACAAGGCACCATAGTTGTAGAGGACATTCGCCAAACAGACGAAGCTGAAAACAATCCTCTATGGAGTATGCATTTTGACGGGTCATGCACTAGAAATAACGTTGGTGCAGGTGTCTGGATTCACAACACTGTAAGCAACCACACCGAATGTATTTCCTGTAAATTAAACTTCTAGTGTTCCAACAACATAGCGGAATACGAATCCCTTCTATTAGGCTTACATTTGTTGAAAAAGTTAGGAGCCAAGAGAATTAAAATTCATGGGGATTCGGAATTAATCATTAGGCAAGTCAATGGGAAATATAACGCTAATCACCCCAGACTTAGAGCCTATCGAAATGATGTCGTGGACCTTTTAGAAACATTCGATGAGTCTGAATTAATTTTTGTCCCACGAAGAGAAAATATTACAACCCACAATTTAGCCTTTGTAGCTAGAACATGTCTGACGCCATATGAAACCGGAGACAGCACAACTCCGATAAAATTTAGACCAGACGTGCCTGATAACGAAAAATATTGGCAGATGTTTGAAAACGACAAACAAATAGAAGACTTCATGCAATTCAGAAATGATTTCGAACTAAATGGTTCAGACTCAGACTATGAAACAGACTGCAAGGAAGAAAATTTTCTGGATAAAGAAGAACCGTCTCCGAAACTTGCTAATATAAACCTGTTATCTCGAAAACTTGAAGGTAAAACAGAAACGAATGCAGAGTCTGAAACAGAGGAGTTAGAAACTCTGCACTCCAAAGATGACAGGTTGCCTACGGGTCTAACCCCTTTAGAAGAGTTGTTTGATTTTAACGATGTGGAAAATAAGCCAAAAATGGAACCTGTAGAGACTGAAGTGGAGGAATGCAATATAGGAAGTAAAGAGAAACCGAAAATGATCAAACTTTCCAAAACTTTGCCAGCTCACATTAAACTCAAATACATAGAGTTGTTCAAAGAATTTTCTAATGTTTTTGCATGGAGTTACGAAGATCTTAAATCCTATGACACTGAAATAATATAGCACAAAATCCCTCTTAAAGAAAACCAAAAACCATTCAAACAGAAACTGCGCAGAATAAACCCTGTCCAGTTTTCGTTGGTTCAGAAGGAGATCATGAAAATGTATGATGCTGGTATTATTGTCCCTGTTAGATATTCTGAATGGGTATCTAATCTGGTGTTTGTTAGGAAGAAAACTAGAGAAATCAGGCTTTGTATAGACTTTAGAGACTTAAACAAAGCTTCATTAAAAGACAACTACCCTTTACCAAAGATGGATCACATTCTACAAAGGGTGGTAGGGTCTAGAAGAATTTCTTTGCTGGATGGCTATTCGGGGTACAATCAGATCTTGGTTTACCCTGCTGATCAATTAAAGATAGCCTTTACTACACCCTGGGGCACCTTCATGTATGTGAAAATGCCTTTTGGTCTAATGAATGCTGGAGCAACCTTTCAAAGAGCCATGGACATAGCATTCTCGGAAGAACTAGGCTACTTCATCATTATATATCTAGATGATGTTACTGTGTTTTCAAAAACAGATGAAGAGCACTTGGAACATTTAAGAAAAGTTTTCAAGAAATGTATAAAGTTTGGGATATATTTAAACCCTAAGAAGACATTATTTGGTCTCCAAGAGGGTAAACTTCTTGGGCACCTTATTTCAGAAGAGGGTATAAAGATAGATCCAAAGAGGATTGACGCCCTATTGCAAATATCTCATCCTCGAAACATCAAGGAGTTTCAATATTTCATTGGGAAGATCAACTTTTTGAGAAGGTTCATCCCCAACTTAGCCGAGCTCCTTAGGAATATCACAAACATGTTGAAGAAGGAGCAAGGGGTAAAATGGACCTTGGAAGAAAAGACATCCTTTGAGATGGTAAAACAAGCATTAACCAAAACACCGGTTCTCATAAGTCCTGATTTTTCAAAGGATTTTTATATCTTCTCATTTGCATCAGAACATACCATAGCTGCTGTCCTTTTACAGAAAAATCCACAAGGACAAAAGCAGCCTATTGCATTCTTTAGAAAGGCATTTAGGGATGCCCCTTTGAAGTATAACATTATGGAAAAGCAAGCTTTTTCTTTGGTGAGAGCATTGAAAGACTTTAGGGTATACATCCTTCACTCACACATCACTGCCTTTGTCCCAAATTCAGTTGTCAAAGATATTCTAACACAGGACCCAGATGGTAAGAGAGGTAAGTGGATTGTTGTTATTCTTGAATATGATTTAGAGATAAAACCCACTAAGCTCATCAAAGGCCAAGGTCTAGCTAGATTAATGGCTGAATCAAATTGTGAAGTTCTTGATATTCATATGATTAATGCTTTGGATAACCAAGAAGAATTCTCAACTCCCATTGTTGAAAACCATTTTATGAATTCTCCTTGGTATGCTGATATTGTCTATGTTTTGCTTAATTTAAATGCACCTCCTGGTTTGACAAAAACAAAGGCAAGATTCCTAAAGTTAAAAGCTGTAAACTATTGCATTATTGATAAATGTCTTTATTGGAAAAATGCAAGTGGTATATTGCTTAAATGTTTTCCTGAGTTTGATGCAGAGAAGGTTAAGCAGGAATTCCATGAAGGAGAATGTGGAGGTCATTTATACTGGAAGGCAACAACCAACAAAATTTTGAGGGCTGGTTTCTATTGGCCTACTCTTTTTCCTGATGTACACAAGATGACCACTACTTGCCATAAATGCCAACTATTCGAGGGCAAAAGAAAACTGCTACCCCTTCCTCTACATCCAATCACTGTTGAAGCTCCTTTTCGACAGTGGGGACTTGACTTCATAAGAGAAATCCATCCGCCGTCTTCTGCCCAGCATAGGTGGATTCTTACAGCCACAGACTATTTCACTAAGTGGATAGAAGCCATCCCTTGTAGGCAGGCCAATGATTCAGTTATCATCAAATTCATGGAGACTAACATTCTCTCCAGATTTGGCTGTCCTACCAAGATCATCACTGATAATGCTGCAGCATTTGGATCAAAGAAGATGGTTGACTTCTGTCATAGATATCAGATATCATTGGGGCATTCCACAGCCTATTACCCTCAAGGTAATGGACTTGCAGAATCTTCCAACAAGAGCCTAGTGAACATAATCAAGAAACTGTTGGAGGACAATAAAAATTCTTGGCACAAGAAGCTAATCCATGCACTTTGGGCTGACAGATTAACTTTGAAAAAATCTATTGGTATGTCGCCTTTCCAGCTTGTGTATGGTACAGATGCAATTTTTCCTAACAGCCTTGGGGTACCAGTTATGAAGTTGATCCAAGAGCTGCAGACTGAAGAAAATGACATGACCAGAAGAATAAATCAGACCTTTCATCTTCAGCAAACCAGAGAGGAAGTGTATAACAAAGCATTGCAGAAGCAAGATAGTATCAAGAAAATATTTGACAGAAGAACAAAGGCCAACAATTTCAAAATTGGGGACAAAATTTTAAAGTGGGACTCAAGAAGGGAAGAAAAGGGCAAGCATGGAAAATTTGATAACCTATGGCTTGGCCCTTACTCTATTCATTCAATTGCTGGTAATAATGCATTTTTCTTACAGGATTTGGATGGATCAGAATTGTTTGGGGGTCCCGTCAATGGCAGGATGCTCAAGCATTACTTCTCTTGATTCATGATATGTTTTAAAGCCTTCCTTTTTCTTTTTCCATTATAAATATTTCATCCACCATTGCATTCAAGTTGTAAAAAATCAAAAATAAAAAAACAAAGAAAATGAAAAGAGGGCAGAAGGAAAACAAGAAAGGCACAACCCCATGCCAAAAAGAGAAATAAATCTGAAAGTGTGCAAGCTCAAATGCCACTCCTCAAAACACACTTCTAGTTAGTCAAACTGCCTAATCTTGACTAATTAGCTTTAAATTTTCTGCTGATAGGGTAGTGAATTCGATTTGCCAAACTATTCAATCTTGGCTTATCAGTAGATAGATTAGGATATAAATGAAGGTTCAAACAAACTCAAAATCTGAACCAAAGTTTCCAAAGAGAGATGACTCAAAACTGTTTTATTTTCTGAGTCATAAAAGAGAAAAATTGGTTCTAATTTGCCCAAAATCTGAATCAGATATCAAGGAAGAGATAGCTCACAGAAAAAAGAAAAATCAGAGCTATGAAAAGAAGAGAGAAGGCCATGATAAGAAACTTTCAGATCTTAAGCCTTCAAATTTTGATGTTAAATTTCTGCAAATAATAATCTATGTGCAACTTGTTTTTATGCCATAGATCACAGCAAGTCAAACAACTTAATCTTGACTTGACTGTTTTTAAATTTTTGTTGTAGAATTTAGAGAATGAAAGTCTGTTGGACAGTTTAATCCCAACAGACAGTAGATTAGGTAGAGAAATATTTGAGCTCAACTGTTTAATCTGAGTTCAGGGAGAAATAAGGAGTAGCATTAGATTAGTTTTTATGCTTTCAAAAGAATAAAATGTTGTGAATAGAGTTTTCCAATCCAAGTGCACTCTAATGATGAAGAAAAAATGTTAGATCAGTAGGATTGGGTAGGTAGAAATTTTTGTATTGATGAAGGTCCATTGTTTTCATAGCTGCTAAATATGTTTTCAAAGAAGATCCTCCCGACAAAGGAATGGCAGCCCAATGGATCAGACACAAGTCAGCCTCCCAGAGAATCCAAGTCTGAAGTTCTTGATACCTTCAAGAAGGCATCATCCCCAAGTGGAGCCACTGTTAGCCACCTATAATATTTTGTTATACCAAAAGGTGGCTAAGAATTTTTGAGCCTCCAAGGAACAAATTTTATCACTAAAAATTGTTGGCTCTTGAAGTCTCTTTAAGGCCTCATGCCTCTGTCCAAAATCTTCATTATCTTTGCCTTTTATACTCAGAAAATTCTGCTGATTCCAAATGAAAGACTGCTGAAAGATCTTCATTTTTCTCCTTCTCAAACCTTCATTTGCTCCCCTTTTCTCCATCAAAGCTGCCTTGTTTTCATAAAGTCCTCTTCTTCCATTTATGAAAAATTCCCCTTTCCATAGTTAAAAACTCACTTTTTAACTATTTTGGAACCCCCATTTCCAATGAAAGACCAAGAAAAATTCATAAAAAATGCAAGTCTTTTCTATGGACTTAAGCCCTTTGGGCTAAGTACTAAACCACTTCCCCTACACATGCCCATGCGTTAGAACCAAATGCCAAAGCCTTTCGGCGCTAATCGCGTCGCACACATTCAAACAACGCAAGTCTTTTTCCATGGACCAAAAGTTCCGATTGCGATTAGCCTTGATGTTTGTGACTCCTGATCATATTATTTTCATATATAACCTTGAGCCCACCCTCAGCACTTAGACCTTGTGAAAATTTCATTCCTAAACCCATTTTTCTTTATAAAACCAAAAACCCACTTATCCAAAGTTTCAACTTAAAAACTTGAAATCACGTGTTTAATATTTTAATGGGTTGATTGAAAGACCGATCGCGCAATCGCAATTGGAGAAATCAAATGGGTAGATCAAAAAGACCGCATCTGAACTTCCGATGCGATTGGGTCCTATGTATTATAAACCCCGCCCCTTTTATTTTCTTTCCATATAACTTTTCCCCGGGACCAGGTGTTAAGGATCCCGGGTGCTAATCACATCGCAATTTTTCAAAAGGGTTGATCGGAAAGACCAGGCCCGAGACTCTGATTGCGATTGGATCTTTTGAATATGTAAAGCCCCGGGCCCATTATAGCTCATATATCCAATGGCCCCGCATTCGGGCACCTTCTCGCCTTAGATTTATTTTTACGCCCCAAAACATAAAACCTTTATTTTTATTTTTTCCAAAAGTTTGGATTTCATAAAATATACAAGGGTTTTCCCCCGGCTCATCTCCACTGTTGGTTGTTGGCCGATCAAACGGCCATCGCTCCGTCGCATCGGTGATTTCAATCACATCACAAAAGTTTAATCGCATGCGTTTTTTTTTCCCCCCGATTGTGGCTCCCCCGATCCATTCTCCACCGTTGATTTCGTTCGTAGATCAACGGCTATCGCTTAAAAGCTTCCGCCCTCCCGATCGCACAATCGCATCGGAGATTTTCAATCGCATCCACTATTTTGTTTCGCTGATTGGCCTCTCCCCCAATTCATTCTCCACCGTCAATCTGATCTATAGATCGACGGCCTGCGCTCAATCGCATCGCATGTTTCAATTGGTGCATTTGCTCGCTACCCCCGATTGCGATTCCTCGATTGCGATCCTCCGATTGAATCTGAACCATCCACATGTCCAGATCGGACGGTCCAAATTCACTCCGGCTTGTTCATCTCCCCGCTCTCCTTCTCGCCTCTTTTGCACCGATCTCCACCGTTGGATGTTTTCATCCAATGGCTACGCTCTCTCCCCGCCATCTGAAGCAGTTTAAACCCATCTCGCAGGATTTCTTAATTGTTTGGTGTTTTATGCAGGATTTAAGTGGTTTTTCATTATATACAGGCCAAAGGCCGGGAATGACGATTCCCGCACCTTTGATTCATAGAAGAAAGCTAGCCGCCAGGCTCCATTCCATGTTTAGTCGATGCTCTATGAGCATTGATGTCGTAAAGCCCAGCGTGGCCCTACACATCGACAAGACACTGCTTTATTTTAAAACATTTAAAGAGTATAAGTTTGAAGACAATATTACGGGATTACGGCTAAGACAGTTATCAAAAGCCTAATCCCTGACTCAAAACACAGTTTAAAGAAATCCTAAAGTGTTTTATCAGACATAAAGCCTCCACCGCCACATCTTGAGGCAAATTGATTCCTCAGCTACCACAAAGCCACCTGTTGCCTTAAACCTTTCAAACAGAGGCCAAAGTTATTGAAGAAGATCAGATTTTGCCTCAGCGCAGCCAGGGAGTTACTTCTGCAAGGAAATCAATGCAGAAAATATCTACGGGGTTACTGCACACAACACACAGAGCCTCAAAGTCAAAATAAAGCTCCCACCGAGCTTTGATATTTATTTTAAAACAGTTAATACAGTGATCCACCTATAAATTTCTCCATCGAGCCCCTCAAAAGGCCAAGAAGTCTTGAACCTGTATTAATTATCCTAAGAGATCTTTTCTCAGATCATCTCCTCATTCTTCTATAAATACCTCAGAAGAAGATGAGAAATGGTTGGTTGAGTTGCTTACAGAGCTTTGAAATAAATTTGAGCCTAAACTTCTGATTGTAAATAGTGTTCACTGGCCCTTGGAGCTCTGCTTGTGATAGATTAGTTAGGCTGAATAGTGAAGATGATTGCTGAACTGAAACATTGGACTTGAAGACTGTAACCAGTTTGACATCAATATAAAAGCTGTTTCTTGGGATCCTGGTCTATGTCATCGGTGAAGTGCACCTCTCTTTGTTATTTTTTTCCTTCTATGTATGCCATATTGTTCATATTCCTCTGTAAAGAACAGTTTAAACAGGGTTAGGATCTACTGTATATCAGTAACCTTCTCTAGCTGAGAAATCTTTATCTTAATGTTTTCCTCAAGTTTGTTTATTCAAGAATGATTTAATACAGTTTAAAAAGTTAGGAATGTTGGCGTTCCCTCGTCCTTCTGCTTGCTTAAACACTGTTCTTGAATGTGATTTCCATTATTTGCTATTAAAGTTAGACTAGAGAAGATATGGTTTGCCCTGATTCCTAGATCCTTTTCTCCAAAGGTAGATTCTGGAAATTTCCCTTGGTGTTGACTGAAAACAGAATAGGTTTAAAAGTACTTTATCTGATCTTAAGTTACACTTTGTTTCTCTTATATGTTTTCATACTTTCTGAAGGTAATTATGTGGATTACTGGATTGTTTTTCAATTAAGCTACTTTAATAGAACTTGCCCAAGAAGTTTATGGTTAGCCCTGTCCTTGGTTGGTTTTAAACAGTTACTTAAGAGGCTTTTCTTGTTTGGACTGACTATAAATCCTCTAAGAAATTATTATCAGTTTCCACCCCTCCAACACTTTATTGTTTCCATCCCATCACTCCAATCTCAATAATCTTGTGGTATAGCTGACTTGCCCCTTGGGTCACTCTTGATGTTGTTGTTCAATTAAAGCCCTCTTATGACTCCATAGCCCAATGGATTAAAAACCAGCGTTATATCTATCTTTTAGCCATAGATGTTCTTCCCTCTTGCAACTTCTCACCTTTGAAACTCTTTGCATTCAGGACTTTTCACCTCAAACAGTAATCATGCTCAACCATCCAAAACAAAACAAAACCCTTGGCCTTCATAACTAGCCTAATATCATTATCTCAAACTTCAAAGACAATATCCATCTTTGTACATATTGGAGAGATCCCTCTCCGGATTCAGGAGGGCTAGATCCTAGAATCCCAAAGTTGGTTGAAACGATGTTGTTTCTGTAATTGGACTCTGCCAATATTGCTAATAAATTACGGAATCCCAACAGAGGGTTCATTTGCTACGCATCGGGCATCTAGCCTGCAGGTTAGAGTTTTTCGTTGGTTGAGGTCCGGGCATTTCTTTGACTTCGCCCGATTCTTCTTTGATGGTATGGTGTCGCAATTGAACAAGGTCCAATGTGGATCGAAGTATTTTTCATACGCCAGTATCTTATGCAGCATCATGTACGAGTAGGTGGTGCTACTGAGGCAGGTGGTGGCGGTGCCCATTGGGGGGCCACAGGAGCCACGGATGAGGAGGTGGGCTTCGGTGATGCCGCGGGGTGATGGTGGCATGGTGGGGCATTACTGTAATGCCACGACAGAGGCCTGGTATGAGGCCAACCCAAAGATTTTCTTGTCATACCCATATGCGGGGATGGACTTCCAGGGTGAGCCAGACATGGGACTCCCTTTTGGTTATGTTTGGGGACCTACAGGTATGTGTTATATTTTTTCTGCATTTGCTTTAGTATTTATGTACTTATTTTATTTGTAATTGACACTGAAATTATTTTGGTTACTCGTGCAGATGTTGGCGATGTAGGTCGCCCCGTGGCCCAACTGGTGGGTCACGACCCTCCGCTACAACCTCGAGGTGGTCATGGGGGAGGTGTTGCAGGTGGACCGGGTGGTGGTGCTAGTGGACTTGGAGGAGATGGTGCTGGCCCTTTTGGTGAGGGTAGCAGCTCGGTTGCAACAGAGATTGCGGCCGAGCAAGCTTGTGCTGATGCGACTGAGGCTCACAATGCAATATTGATAGCTTAGGTGGTTGTTCTTGAGGATTTTTGGGGTCGAGTGGACTGCTTGACCCAGGGTATGCCTGCTCTAGGTTTCATGGACAACCTCGAGGAGTTTTAGTTAGAGATGGGGATGGACCGTGAGAGGGGTTATCGGCCCACTCTACGTCGGGTGGAAATTGCTATGGAGACAAAAGCGCTAGTGGTGGTACCAGGAGTAGTGGTGGGTCCTGGTGCCTCGCTTGAGGGGGCACCCCCCTAGAGCAATTTTTTACACAAGGAAAGCACTCATTATGAGGATGCTTCCCTCTTATTTTTGACAAATTTTGTATCTTTGGGCTAGCTAGTGGCCCACGACACTATTTTTGTACTCAGATACACATATTTTTTATATATATATGAGAGATGTTTCTGAGGCTCTACATGATGTATCACCTGTTTCGGTTTATGTGTTATGTTATGCTGATGGATGCCTATATTTTTGGTTTTTATGTATGATGGTTTATTCAAGATGCATTCCAGTTTAGGATATGGTTAGCTATGCGATCAGCTATTTGGTTTTGATTCCTTGGTACATGTGACAATTTAATGTAATCAAATTGTCTTCTTAATCTTTTGGCATGCAAATATTTTCTAAACATATGTGTGTCTCTGGTCTCAAATGTTTGGTTTAGTTGTGATACTGCTAATTGGGAATTGAGGTAGATATGCATACGGTGAATGCCCCGATGGAGGGCATCACACATAAGTCCAATGATGACGTCATATTCTGCCTGATTTTTTTTTGTTGAACTGATACACATGCTATTTGAACATAGTGGTGATCGGTTAAGGCAATAAATGACCGAGGTAGCGACGGCTAAATTTTGGGACCATGTTGATGCTCCATCAGCAAATCCATAATAGGGTTTGTTTTGGTGATCCATGGTGATACTTTGAGTGCTTTTAACTAAGTCTTTGGGTCAAAAATTTTGAGTGGGTGGGTTTTTTGTGTACTCTCACTCTAGGGGAAGGGTCGTTGGGGTCCTTATGGGTAGAACTTCTTGAGGTAGAGGCTGTTTATGGGGTTATTGAGGCAAGTCTCGTCTGGTTCTGTCGAGATGTATGCCCCCTGTCGGAGGCAGTGTTTGATGATGTAGGGTCCTTTCCACAAGGTTTTGAAATTTCTTGGCCCTAAGGCCTCTTTTGCGACATCATAGCAGAGGACTAATTCTCCCTCGGTGAATGAGCGAGGGGTGATGTAGCAGTCGAATGACGCTTTAACCCTTTTCATGTGGGCCTTGTTGTGCTGCACCGACTGTCATCGATTTTTGTCGATAAGCTCTAGTTGTACTAGGCACTGCTATAGAGGTTGAGTGTCATTTAGGAGTTCGATGGCGGCATGTAAATTTGGGGTATTGCAGAAATCAACGCAAAGGCACAAGGTACCTTGGTTTTTTGTGACAGGAATATGGTGGAAATCCTGGTACAGGGGTGAGGCAGTAATCCTATCGCCAATATGTGCTGATACAAATCGTATATGGTGAATTGTATCATCGGAATTTGGCAGTGGAAGAATCTCCGTAATGGGAGTCTGTATGGGCACAAAGTTAGGTTCCCCACTAGGATCATCGATTTCCGGTAGGTGGAAATTGTGCTTGCCACAGAGGTGCCTAAATGTTTCCACTAGCAGGCATGTCTCTGGTGCGTGATTCAGGCCAGTGCATATGGTGCATGGTATTACTGAGCCAATAGAGTAGATACTGTGTGATTCTATGCTACTCGTTGTTCCTGACGTGGATGCTTGGAAAGGGTCGGTCGTAGAAGAGGTTGTCTTCTGTCTCCATTTCCGTATCATTGGTTTAGACATGTCTTCCTCTTTAGTGGAGTGTAGACTTAACGCAGCTCGTGCCGCTCTCAGCTTGGGGATATGTACACACTTAAATGTATAAACGGAAGTGTGATCAAATTCAGAAATAAGTGTGCATGATTTTCTCTTGATTGGAGAGAATATTTTGAGGGAGAGAAGAGACTATGCAGAGACTATTTGCAAGGGGCTTGAGTTCTCTGCATTGGTTGACTCAGTGATCATTCTGATCACATAGGCTGCATGTTATCCTAGGCTTGTCCGAGGTTATGCTTTGGTGGTGTGTTGCTTTATCAGGCTTGATACACCATTGCATAGGTGGGGAAATTGAACCGAAAATGTATTTTTTATGCCATTCTCAGAGTTTGTATTGTATCTTCTATATGGAATTAATCATGTCAATAGTGGAACGAATTTACGAGGTATAAGTACAATGTCGCTCATAATGATTACCCTGACATATCAAGAAAAATATCCTTGATATGAAGGTTCTGTCAAGTTCAGTTTGAGGATTGATGGGGAACCAGCGCCGGAAGGCTACTAAATCAGGGCAATGGACGATTGCATGGTCTGTATTTTTACATAACGTAGATGTTGGTTGTTGTTGCGAAGTGCGATTGGGGGTAACTAGGGGTTCCCTGTTGGTCTGTTCTTCGGCTGTCAAGAACATGATAGATGCACTCATCTCATCTGCTTGGGTCATGGAGTTTCCTATGGACTTGGCATCCATATCATCTTCTTGGGAGAGGCAAACTATGGCTGAGCAGAGGGTAGCAAGGGCTAGCCGGAAGCGAGGTATGTAGTGAAAATACTCCCAAAGGTGATTTTCAGTGCATAACGGGCATGTGAATTGTGCTACCTATAGCCCTATGTAGTAAACCCTTTCAATTGGGTACCATCTATGAATGAGCTCCAAGGCTGCACATTCTTCGAGGTAGTGGCCACATTCGTCTCATAGCATACAACGTATAATGGGAATTACTGGGGGTCTTTCTACAATCCTATGTTCATCTTGTAATTATAGTGTTGTGGAGGTAAATCCCCTCTGTGGATAGAGGCGATCCCTACTAGCCCAGACCGGGTCTAGCAACAATCGTATCACGCTAAGGTGCAAGTTCCTAATTGCAATAGACCAAATTGCGAAGAAGGCCTACCTCAAGTACAATGCTGTTGTTCGTAGAGAAGATGGTGCTCCCATTTCCTTGCTCCAGCAGATCACAATCCTCTCGCTTGCCGCGATCGAACACCTGCACACACAAGAAACATGACAAACACAAGCGTAAAACCCAATATATGCAACTATATGTCAGTCAGAGAAGACATAACTCATCATCATAATCAACAACAGGAGTGGAACCATAACCAATAGTTTTTTATCATTAATCAATCAAAGGATGATACAACCTGGCTCTGATGCTGAGTTCTCCTTCGGAGGGTCGCCAGCAGAACATGTCTCGAAAAAGCCTATTGGGGATAGGATAAGCCTCTCTCTTCAAATGTCTCGACAATAATCTCCTTGCTTGGATTTGGCCTTAAGGGAATGAATCAAGGCTCTTGCAGCATTAGGCTCTAATGGCTCTTTGGAAATAGCTTGTAAAGGAGATGAGCAAGCTTTTATAGATGGAGGAAGGGGAGTTGGGATCCCTATAATCATGGTATTGGCCCTATCCTCAAGGGAGCTTCCATGAGAGGTGGCAAACCACTTCCTCTACATGGAGATCTGGAGCCAAACCACCCAACTCAAATTAGATACCATTTTATGGATTGGTTAGGATGAAAATTCCGCCATTTATTATTAAAAGACACCCTTTATTAAGCCTGCCGCGAGTACGACTCTAAGACAGAGCGCCAATTGGGGCGCCCTCTTTAGAATATTTCCCCCATTGGTGTGGGTATAACACTGGCTAGTTGTGCCAAGGATGAAAAGGCTATTTTTAGAGTTTTTCACAAGGAGATTTCTTCAGGGAAATGAAATTCCATGTCTAGGGGAATGCCATGAAAATGTTTTCAAGTTATGTCACTACTCACATGTCACAGAATGAGCCCTCCAATTGTGCAGGATGGAGAATTGCAGGGACGGTGACAAATTGTTGTGTAACAGATGCCCCCTAAATCATGAGGCCCGAAAGAGAGAGGGGTGAAATTCTTTACGAGAACGTGTCCAACTGAAAACACCGCTGTCGGAAAACCTGCGTAGAGAAATACAACTGATATCTCAGATACATGATATATATGTGGTATGGGCGCAGCCATCCATAACAGAGTATACAATAATCCAGATCCAAGGCATGGATGCAGCCATCCAGTGAGGATCGATAAATAGACTCAGGTATGGTTGCAGCCATCCAGTGAATGAGTCATGTAACCAATCATAATAATCCACAAAATCGCAGCCTGGATTCCAACAGAAAAAATCCAGGGTCTTGTGGAGGTAAATCCCCTCTGCGGACAGAGGCGATCCCTACTAGCCCAGATCGGGTCTAGCAACAATCATCACACGCTATAGTGTAGGTTCCTAATTGCAAATAAACCAACTAGCAATGGAGGCTTACCTGGAATCCAACACTGTTGCTTGTAGAGAAAGTAGCGCTCCCATTCCTTAGCTCTGGTAGATCACGATCCTCACGATCTCCATGACCGGACACCTGCACACGCAAGAAACAAAAAAAACACAAGCGTAAAATCCATTATATGCAACTATATGTCAGTGAGAGAAGAAATAACTCATTATAATAATCAACAACAAGAGTGGAACCATAACCAATAGTCGCTTATCATTAATCAATCAAAGGAGGATACAACCTGGCTCTGACGCTGAATTCTCCTTCAGAGGGTCGCCACCGGAACATGTCTCGAAAAATCCTATTGGGGATAGGATAAGCCTCTCTCTTCGGATGTCTCGACAATAATCTCCTTGCTTGGATTTGGCCTTAAGGGAATGAATCAAGGCTCTTGCAGCATTAGGCTCTGATGGCTCTTGGGAACTAGCTTGCAAAGGAGATGAGCAAGCTTTTATAGATGGAGGAAGGGGAGTTGGGATCCCTATAATCATGGGATTGGCCCTATCCTCAAGGGAGCTTCCATGAGAGGTGGAAAAACACTTCCTCTACATGGAGATCTAGAGCCAAACCACCCAACTCAAATTAGATACCAGTTTATGGATTGGTTAGGATGAAACTTATGCCATTTATTTTTGAAAAACACTCCTTAAAATGGTTGGCACGAGTGTGACTCTGAGACAGAGCGCCAATTGGCGCACCCTATTTGAATGATTTCCCCCATTGGTGCGGGTACTGAACTGACTCCCCACGCCAATGCAAAAAGGGGTGTTTTTAGGGTTTTTCACAAGGAGTTGTCTTCAGGGCAATGAAAGCTCATGTTCAGAGGGATGTCATGAAAGTGGTTTCAAGTCATGTCACTACTCACAAGTCACGGAATGAACCCTCCAATTGTGCGGGATGGGGAATTGCAGGGACGGTGACAAATTGTTGTGTAACAATAGGATGGCACGAGGTTCGTCGTTGACAGACTGGATGGAGGGGTCCTCTTGATAGGATAGCTCAATCACATGTAAGGCATCCCTATATCGTGGTATCTCTGGAAAATGGTGGGTATAGTGTCCATAGTTTCCACAGAGAGCACACGCCTAATTGGTACGCAGCGGTTTGCCTTTACCTTTGGTGGTGGATTCCTTTTTACGGTAACACGGTGTCGAGATGTCTGCTTCGGGGCCAAGGAGCGGTTTTAACTAGTCCAAATCTAGACATATATGGGTAAGGTGGCATATAACGTCGCATATGGTGCAGACTGGTAATTACCTTTGAATAGCAGGGGTCACTATCTTATTTCCTCTATTTGCGGTTTTCTTGGTCGTGATTATCAGTTTCACAATGGGAACTTCCTTTGCGGGGGTGGTTTTGACCATTTCTTGGGTAGGTGGGGCTCCTTCGGATTGAGGGCCTTTAACCCTGTGGCAGTAATGTTGGTGGCTCCTATTCCAGAAGGAGGAATTAGGTACCAAGCTGGGAATGCCAATGATATGTTGGGTAACACTAGTATTGCCAAAACCTACTGGGAGATGAAGCCAGCTGGGGGGTAGAGAAAAGGGGTTTGGGAGGCGGCGTAGGCTAGAGAGGCTATTGTGGCCGATGCCTCGGTTTCATTACTACTTGATTCCATATCCTAACTAATTTTGGTTCTTTATGTTGAAATCATGCACACTGGGGCACTTGTGGCATCGGCTGATGCCTCAGGGATGATAGGAGGATCTCTTAGGGATGACCATAGAATGGATGACTGTTTGAATTGGCCAGGGCCATATTCTTGGTACTGTGAAAGACCATCTGAGGTTGTATCTACATAGGGTAGAATTACATCCATGTTGGTTAGAGGACGCTTCTCGCTGTGTGTCAGCTAGTCTACAGTAATGATGTGATCCTCATGGGGAAACATCATAATGCAGAAGACGAAGGAGGCTATGGCAGACATGTCGTACATGCAGCTCTGCCCGAGGGGTATATTGTAATCCAAGTGAGCATCCAAGACTTCAATGTCTATGTGGACCATCTTTCTGGCTAAGCAGACCGGGACATTTTGGTAGAGGCTGACGAGGGTCGAGGGATGGCCGTCGTATGCTCGAAGCGTTATGACCGAGGATTTTAGTTCGGGAGAACCCAACTTCTGCCAAACATTTTTGGACATTATGCATGTCGACGCACCCTCGTCAATGACACATCGATGAATAGTGATATTCTGGACCGATACTGGTATCTAGAAGGCAACCATATAAGGAAGCCTAGGGGTGGATTTTTCTAAGTCAAAAGCCATCATGTGCATATCGGCAGGGTCAATAGCACCTAACGCGGAAAGTAGGGTTTTCTGTCTCTTTGGGCACGACTTTAGTACTTCTAGCACAGACATAGCAGTGGGTGATTGAGCTAAATTGTCCACGATGCTATAATTATGGGTTGCGTTGGAGTAGTTACCCACTCTCGTATTAGGTCCCTTTGCCATTTTTGGAAATGGTTCTATAGGCATATTTGAAATGGTCAAAGGTGCAGTCGGCACACTAGTACTAGCCCCTAACGTAGTGGTGTCTAATGGGGTGTTGTCATTGCAGTTCCGTGTTTGGAAAAACATTTCTTCCCCAGTCATGTAAAATTCATGGCTGCTTTTCTCGGAATCATCTAGGTTTTGTTGTTGATTGCTGACTGTCCCTTGGTGGGGGAAAGGCTCTTTCATAACAGTGGGTTTCTGGGAAGATCCTCCTTGTCCTCGGTTACTCTGCAGCTTTTTTAGCTCAGGGAGATCGGGACAGTGGTGAGTATAGTGCCTGTACTCACCATATATTGAACTAGAGTGGTTTGTTCATATAGGTGGCCTTTTGCCATGATGTTGGGCATTACTTGGCTCCTAGTTCTGATTCCTGCTAGAGTTTCCTCCAGCTTGGGATCGTGTTGGGCGCTATTGGTTTCTGCCCCCCTACCCAGGGTTCCCTTTGGGATTGTTTTTTGAATTTTTCTTAACCATGTTAGGAGGGTAATTCTCCTGGTTATATTGGTGTGGTTGATTTTGGGACAGCTACAAAAATTTCACCTGTGCATTGGTTTGCGTAGGTGGGTTGTGTTCTTGGGATTGAGCATAATGATGTCCCTTGTTTGCACCTGGCCGTTGGAGGGGAGCTCTTCCACCAGTGTTTCTTTCTAGGTACTGGGTCCCTTCAGCCAGAGGATAGGGTCCTCCTAGGTGATACACTTGCACCCTATTAGTAAAATCTTGTTGAGGCATATGATGACCTTGAAATCCAGGTTGAGGCATGTTATGAGTCGAATTATATGTGTAACTAGGATTTTTACTACTGCTGCCTAGGTGTTATGAAGGTAAATCCTCTCTGCGGACACAGACAATCCCTCTAGCCCTAGGGTGGGTCCAGTAAAAAAAGGACATGCTAAAGTGTTGCTTCCTAGTTAATGAATGAACAAAAAAATGGTAGATTAACCTACTTTGAATCCAACACTATCGTCGTTGCAGAAAGAGTAGCGGCCTCTCACTCCTGCCTTGGAAAATCACAATCCATTCACTATTGCGCTCAGATACCTACACATCGAGCGAAGAACAAGAGCAACATACGATAGAATAGTTTCAATCACAACTATTATCCAGTCAAAGAGGGCTAAACATATCACATCAAATAAACATCATAACACAATAGTGGAAGCAAAAAGTAGTCATGTATATAAATGAATAGAAGGAAGAGTACAACCGGTGCTTTGATGTCTCAGTCTCCTCCAGCGGGGTTCAACGCATATCAAATGTTGGTCAGGGAATTCGGACTCAAGCTCTCTCAGAAGTCTTTGACTCAACTCTCTCAACATAATCCTTCTTATTCTATCTTCTCTAGCAACTTAGCTATAGTATGTATAATTCTTCTAGTTCAGCTAGCTTCTACTAAAAGAGATAGTTTCTTTTATAGAGGAAAAGGAGGAGGTTGGGATCCCTACAAAGGTTGGAGGGAGTCCTAACATTTAGGAGAGTTCTAAGGGAGGTGGAAACTACTAACTAAAGGAAGGATTTTATGATTGTTTTAGTTCAACCACCCCCAATGACTCATCCCCGAGGTGATTGGAATGGAACCTCCACCTCTATTTTTTTTTAAAATTCCATAAACAGCTTGGTGCAGGTGTCTAACTAGCACAGAGTGCCAACTGGCATGGGCGCAGTGTTAAATTTCTCTGTCAGTGCGAGGGTGTAACTAGCTACTCGTGCCAAGGCAAAAATAGGGATTTTTACAGCTCTACTGAGGGAAATGTCAACAAGAAAAATGTTGATTTCATCAAAAGAGATGCAAGGATGTTATTTTCAAAGCATGACACTACTTATTGGTCACAGAAACAACCCTCCAATGTGCGAGTTGGGGATTGCGGGGACAGTGACAAAATGATGTGTAACAGATGCCCCCTAAAGCATGAAGTCCGAGAGAGAGGGAGGGGTGAAATGGTTTATGAGAATGCATTTGAACCAAAAACATTTGTCAGAATTCCTGCAATTACAAATACAACTGATATCTATGATACATGAATCATGTGGCATGGGCGTAACCATCCATAATAGAGTATACAAAAACTGAGATCCGAGGTATGGACATAGCCATCCAGCAGGAAGGATCAATAAATAGACTTAGGCATGTTTGTAGCCATCCAATCAAGAGAGTCATGCAATAAGTCATAATAATAATCCATAAAAATCTGCAACCTAGAGTTTATCAGACAAAACCCAGGGTCTTACGCTCCCTCTCAACCCGAAGAAGTACAATTTCGAGCATGTGAATATATGAGCTGAAGTCGAATATGCAAGAAAATCATCTTATTACTAGACAATGATGAAAGTTGTTAATAGACGCGAGAGAAACCACCAATGATGACGGTGGCCCTTAAGGTACAAAAGGTACAATCTATGGAATGTGAACAATGATTTGACGTTGAAAATCTGCAGAATCATTTGATCGAAGGCCAATGATGTGAACCTTGCGTCAAATGTGAAAAACCTGCCATTGAGGCATGTAGGCTCCAAGGTACCAGAAGGGAGTCTCTAGATCAAATTCCTAGATAATGAGCCGAAGTTGATAGGAAGTGACCTAGTCAAAGGAGGCCCATAATGTCTCCCACATCATCAACACAAGACATAGGAACATGATGAAAGTGGATCAGGATCAACAGGAGACCAGAGGAAGGTTGACAACTGTAGAGGAAAACTTTTCTTGAACATATCAATGACACGACACTAGATTTGGAAGTATTTTACATCAAAATATATGAAGTCATGATGACGTGTTAAAGAGCAGATGAGAGGTCAAAAGAGATTACCCAAACCCATGGAGGAAAAAAATGACAAAATGAGATGTCCCTAACCCGACACAAATGCATACAAGTGCCATGTTCAAGAGTGACATACTACCAACATAACTAAAAATTAGTTCCATTTTCCCCCACCATTTCTGGTGAGTACCCCAATTATTTTTAAAAACAAGCTTGAAGGGGATAGCATATGCTTGCACTGTAATTTTTTCCTTCGGAAAAATCCAACCTAGTACATTTTACGAGCCCTAGAAAGGAGGAACTCGAATAACGTCATGGTGATGAGGTCTGATGTCATCAGGGTTTAATGAGTCTGGCAAAGGAAGAACTTGACATATTTTCATGTTTAGAGAGTTTGAAAAGAAGGCAGAAAAGAAAACTCTAGCAAGCCCTTTTCATAGGTAGTCTCACAGATCCGAAAAGGTAGAAAACTATGTCTGAGAGAACCTCTTAGTCATGATAGGCTAAGGTATTCCTTTTTCTTAAATAATCCATCCCAGCCCAAAAAAATTTTAAACATATAATGGGTAGATATCGTTTCGCAGCCATTTTAACAAGAATCTCAGCAATATTTTCAATTTTAGAGAGTCAGAAAAGAGCTGAAAGATGACTCCAATAGTGAATTTTTTGTGTTTTTAACGAGTCCAAAAAATATAAAATATAACTCATTACTTCGTCATTGTCACATGAAAAACCTGTCGCTGCACAAGAGACATGTGTAAAACCTATTTCTCAAAAATAATATAATAAAATAATCAAAAAACATGTCTTAAAACCTAATTAGGGTTGTGAAAAAGTTATAAATTCCAAAAATGCTAAAAATAATTACTTTTCACTTTTTACCTCTTGTGGAGCAATAGTTACCCATTTCACTGTGCAATCTTACGGTGACGATAGCGGCCAATCTAGCGGACCAATCTCAAATCTGTCAACTCCAGGTAAGAGCCAAGATCCCTCTCGTTATTTTAAGTCATTTCCTACTACCTATAATTTTCAATTTCGAATTTTTGCGGAGGAAATGCAAAAATTAGGGCTTGGCAGTTGGTGCAGGTTTTGGGCACGGAGTCGCGCCAACCGCCTGATTTTTTACACTAGGGTGCGCCAATGGCACAAATCATTTCTAGACAAAATGCTGATCAAATACCCCAATTATTCACAAATTTAAGGTTCAAAATTAATTAATACTACTTATATGAATGTGTTTGCAGGCAGAAAGAAGAAAAATGGTCATTAAATGGAAAGAACGGGAACATAGCAAAGAAGACGAGCTGACCATGGAAAATGAGGGAGTCATGGAAGCTCTCAGAAATTGTGGTCTGAAAAAATTCTTCCTAACGCCATGTCTCCAAGCCCAACCAGAGTTATTATAGTATCTAGTCAGCATATGGGATGAAAATCAATAGAAGTTCATCTTTCGGGATCAAGAACTTGAGATTGATATCTCTGACGTGTATTTCATCACAGGATTATCATGGAGAGGAGCAGCACCAATCCTAACCAGCACCCAGCCTTGCATGGAAAACATGACCATGGTGATAGACAAGGTATGTCGAGGAGCACGGAAGGGATCAGGTAGCGGGAAAGTTGACTTTCAAACTATCCCAGACTTGACACTATGAGTGGTGCTACATACCATCACACGATCTGCGGGGTCACAAGCACCACACGAAGCAACAAGACACAATTTCTTTTTTTTGTAGACTGCATGGCACCGACCATCTACAACTAGGCAGAGGCTGTGACAATAAACATGAAGCACCAACTAAAAAAATGCCAGAAGACCAAATTGAAACAATTTGGTTATGGATCTATTCTGGTATCGTTCTTCTTAGAACGACTACCCATTTTTCAGCCACAGGAGCTTATAGTCCCAACACCACTAGTGGGAGAACCATGGATGGCTCGATGGGCTGCTCTAATGCCAAGGGAAAGGGGTGGTCAACAGATGTCTTGGAGACTTGAGTTCTTTGATTGGCTTCATCAACAAATGATTGTCATGGAGGACTGGCCCTACTCTGGTATAGATTTTACTGATGATCCAGACCTCCCACTCCCGGAGGGAGAAGATTGGGATGAAGATTTGGGTGAGACTCATTTTTAAATTTTTATGAGTATTATGATTTTTTTTATTTTATGCATGTGCTGACATTAAATCCATGTAATTGCAGATGTTGGCCCAGAGAGACCTACCGGCATATCACCGATAGCGAGTCGAATCCCTCGCAATTTCGACCCTCAATGCGAGGGCAACAAGGAAGATGATATAGTGCACAACCTGCAGGGGATCACACGAAGAGTCACAGATTATGCATGTTTTTACGATGTTCCTCATGCCTACCAGAGACATACCGTAGGGGTGCCCAACCGAATTCACTGCTTGTTAAGGTAGCTAGTACGGGAAGTGGCATGTTATCACGAGCATCATGCTGATTAGACTCCTAGGTTTTATTTTATCTGCATATTTGAGAGACATGATGTCTCAAGATGTAAAAGAAACACACATATATTTTTTGAAGTTATGATGCACACAGTTGAAAATATGCGATATATATATATATATATATCTTTTACATATGATGATGCTTTTTACAAATTATGAAAATGTCTATCTAATACAGTGTTAGCCACTGTATCAGTAAATGTGTTCATTTGTCTAGGAATATGTTGATAGGTAATAAAATCAAAATGTCTTTCCAACAAACGAATACTTAAATACAATCTCAGAATGTGTGGATTTCTAACTGAATAATGATTATTGAGTTGCAGAACAAGCTGTGAATCTAGATTTACAAGCAATGAGCATATACCGAGGTTGACTGCCTTGGTTAATAGCTCAATGACAGTGCTATATTCAGCAACATTATTTGTATTTCGTCCTATACAAATACCTTGTAGATCTATCAACTCACTAGCAGGATCATAAATTACCCAGGCTGCCGAAGACAAATTCTTGGTACTGCGAGAAGCACCATTCGCAAAACCGACATAAGGGGTAATAGACATCTGCATAATAAGCAAGACCCAATCAGCAGGAAAAACACTCACAAAGCACACCAAACCAAAAACATGTACAAAAATTAAAACACACCTACTATGCATGAATGACTCACACATAATATTATTTGAGATACAACCCATTTCTGGGTTGTTCAAGGGGATGACCTTCGTAGTCAACTAGATCATAGGCCCCATTTTGCAACACACGTTTAACGATGTAGGGCCCATGCCACATAGGTTGAAATTTTCCTTGCCCCAGCTTATCACGAGCTTGGTCATACATGAGGAAGAGATCTCCTTCAACGAAAGAACGAGGGGAAACTGACTGATCAAAATGAGCTTTGACTCGCTTTTTCTGTGCTTCAATAACGAGAGAAAAAAAGTGGCGGGTTTCATCCAACCTTTATAAATAAAGGAGATGCTCTTCTTCTAGTGAAGTGTTCGATAGTAATTCAAAAACCAACTTGAGCGAAGGTATTTCACATTCAATCGGGAGAGTAGCTTCCAGGCCATAAACCAACTGGAAAGGAGTGAACCCAGTGGCATTCTTAACTGAGATTCGGTATGCCCAAAGAGCCAAAAATAACATGAGATGCCAATTTTATTTGTGGATCCCAATCGTACGTTGAAACATCGTGATAAGAACTTTGTTCACGGCTTCAACCTGGCCATTAGCTTGAGGGTAGTACAACGTTGAGCTGTCGTGAAGCAAACCCAACTTAGAAGTAAACTTCGCCACCATATAATGCCGAAAATGGGAACCATGATCGGTAACGATGGCTTGAGGGACACCAAACCTAGCAATAATGTGATTGAATATGAGCTGAGCAACTTTCTTACCGTCAGCGGCAAGTGTAGGCATTTCTTAGGCCCATTTGGTGAATTAGTCCACAGCTATGATAATATAAGCATGCCCCGTGACCGAGTAATGGTTACACGTCATAATATTGATGCCCCACTTCTCAAAGGGACCAACAGTAATGATAGGATGAAGAGGAACGGGTGGCACATGCAACTTGCGTTGATAAATCTAGCAATCATGGCATTTACAAACTGCGACAATATAGTCTTTGAAAATAGAAGGCCAAAAATAACCAGCACGAAGAAGATTCTGTGCAGTAGCATAACCAGACATGTGAATGCCACAGGTGCCACTGTAAGAATCATTCAGAGCTTTCTTGTCTTCCTCAAGATTCAAACATCGTCGGAGAATGGAATTGACTCCAACACGATAGAGAGTATCTCCAATGATATGATAAGGTTACGACTGATGGCGGATGCGTCGGTGGGCATCCTTCGTCAACTCAGATCTAAAATATGAAGTCTGGAGATATATGATGATATCCTCGTACCAAGGATTGAGGGTGCTAATCAAGAAAATTGAATCATCTGGAATAAATTCCTCAGAACGAGAAGGAGCGGAGTCGGAAGGGAGAGAACAGAGTAAATCGGCAAAGACCAATTATTTCTTAGACTTGGCAGCAGTAAATTCCAAATAAAAATATTGGAGGATAACAATCCACTTTGAGTATTTTCCCCCCAGAAATTGCTGAGACAATATGTAGGTCATGGGGTTGCAGTCAGAAATCACCGTCACTGTATGCAAAATAATATAATGATGAAAACATTGAATGGCTTGAACAAAAACCAATGCTAACTTCTCGATGTGGGCATAATGTGTTTCGGGGTCGAGAAGGTTACGAGACAAGTAATAAATAACATGCTCATGATCGTCATCATCATCTTGTACCAAAACCATGGCAATCGTGCTGAAAGCGACAGCTAAATAAAGGGAAAAATAACGATGATAATTTGGAGGGCAGAGGAGAGGAGCATTGACCAACAATTTTTTCAATGCATCGAAATATTTCTGAGCGATCTCATATCAGTAAAAAGGAATGCCTTTCTTTAACAATTGTGTGAATCCTTTAGCTACTTCGGCATAGTTAGGTATAAAACGGTGTAAAAAATTAGCTTTCCCTTGTAACTCTGCAACTGATGCAATGAGGAAGGAGAGAGGAGATTGATAATAGCCTTAACTTTGAGAGGATCTAGGTGAATCCCATATTTGGAAACGATAAACCCTAAGAGTCTACCGGAATCGACGCAGAATACACACTTATGCAGATTAAGATGAATGTTATAGTGTCTACAACGAAGAAAAATCTGACAAATATGGTCAAGATGGTCCCTATGCTTAACTGAACGAGCCTGAAGGTCATCCAGATAAGGCTGAACAATGTGGCGAATATCATGAAAGGCATAAGACATCGTGCGCTGAAATGTGGCCCCGACATTCTTCAAACCAAAATGAAGCTTCTTATAAGCAAATGTACCCCAAGGATAGATGAAGGCAGTCTTGTGTTGATCAGTCAAGAGAATTTTGATCTGATTATAACCCGTAAAACCATCCATAAGGGAAAAAAATTCGCTCCCGGCACAATCGTCAATGATTTGATCGATGAAGGGAGTAGGATAATTGTCCTTAGGACAAGCTCGATTTATATCATGATAGTCAACACAGACATGAATAGTGCCCTATTTTTTGTCGACAGGAACAATATTAGAGACCCATTCTGTCAATGGAATTAGATAAATGAAACCAGCTTTGAGAATATTTTCCACTTTGTCCTTAATGGCAGCAGCTTTCCTAGGATGCACTAGATGAAGACGTTGATGAACAGCTTTCAAACTATGGTACGTAGGAATTTCATGTACCACAATGCTAGGATCAATGGCAGGAATTTCTTCATAGGACCATGTGAATACATCATTAAATTCGTGGAAAAGGCTAGTATAGACTTGCACTTCATCAGAAGAACAAGTAACCACAATATGGATGTTTTCGACGATTCTCGGTTTAATGGAAATGTCGATAGGCATCGTCTAAGTAATGTTACTCAACTTACCTTCTGAGAAAACTTCATGCACCTGAACAGGTGTTTGAAGTGGAGGACAAGGAACCTGAGAGGAAAAATTCTCAAGACATGTAGACATGTCCCCAAGGCTTGGTAGAAACGAGGAACGATGATGACCATCATCCCACGATAGATTATCAAGATACAGGGTTTCCATGATAGCCTCATCTGAAGAAAACACTTCTTTCAAAGGATCCAGTGAATCGAAATCACCAAGCCGAGGGGATCGAGAATATATGTCAAGAGTCAGGCTCGAAGGAGCAGAATCAAAGTACAGAGTGTTCGATGTAGAAATGAGTTCACAATAATCAATTTCAATCAGACTCAATGACATCGAATCTTCAAACGAAATGATCTGTTCAGGAGAAGGGATAACCCAGGGGTCATTGGTTTTAGAAATCATGTTGACCTGAACAATATTTGGTGGTGGAAGAGGGAAAACACCAATAAGGGTAGGATCCTTGAAAAGGCTTGGCCCTACGCTCTCGTAGGGAGTAGGAATCTTGTCCACATACAGAATGTTGTTCTCAGAAGAATAAGTGAAAAAGGACAATTGATCGACAGTGATAATCTTTCCTTCGTGTGGAAATTTCAAAGCACGAAAGAGAGTGGATGGAACACATAGCATGGGGTGAGTCCAACTATGTCCAAGGAGAAGATTATAATTGTGTTTTGCATCAACAACTTCGACCTCAACATTGATTGTCTTCCATTCTAATGTGATCGGTAAACTGGCGAGAACACCAAGAGGTTTGGAATCTCTTCCATCAAATGCTTCAAGGGCATTGGGTGACGAAGTGAGATTAACCTACCTTGAATCCAACACTATCGTCATTGTAGAAAGAGTAGTGGCCTCTCGCTCGTGCCTTATCAAATCACAATCCATTCACTGTTGCACTCAGACACCTACAGGTCGGACAAAGAATAAGAACAACATACGACATAATAGTTTCACTCAAAACTATTAGCCAGTCAAAGAGGGCTAAACATATCACATCAAATAAACATCATAACACAATATTGGAACCAAACATTAGTCATGTTTATAAATGAATAGAAGGAAGAGTGCAACCGATGCTTTGACATCGCCGTCTCCTCCAGCGAGGTTCAGGTGAAGCACGTCTCAAATGTTGGTCAAGGAATTCAGACTCAAGCTCTCTTAGAAGTCTTCGACTCAAGCTCTCTCAACATAATCCTTCTTATTCTTTCTTCTCTAGCAGATTAGCTATAGTATGTATAATTCTCCCAGTTTAGCTAGCTCCTACTAAAAGAGATAGTTTCTTTTATAGAGGAAAAGGAGGAGGTTGGGATCCCTACAAAGGTGGGAGGGATTCCTAACATTTAGGAGAGTTCCAAGGGAGGTGGAAACTACTAACTAAAGGAAGGAGTCCATGGTTGTTCCAGTTCAACCACTCCCAATGACTCATCCCCGAGGTGGTTGGAATGGAACCTCCGCCTCTATTTTTTTTTTTAAATCTATAAACAACTTGGTGTGAGTGTCTAACTGGCACAAACAGCCAACTGGCATGGGCGTAGTGTTAAATTTCTCTGTCGGCGTGAGCATGTAACTGGCTACTCGCGCCAAGGAAAAAATAGGGATTTTTACAGCTCTTCTCAGGGAAATGTCAACAAGAAGAATGTTTATTTCATCAAAAGGGATGCAAGGATGTTATTTTCATAGCATGACACTGCTTATTGGTCACATAAATGACCCTCCAATGTGTGAGTTTTGGATTGTAGGGACAGTGACAAAATGTTGTGTAACAGATGCCCCCTAAAGCATGAAGTCTGAGAGAGAGGGAGGGGTGAAATGCTTTATGAGAACACGTTCAAACCAAACACCGTTGTTGGAAGACCTGCAATTACAAATACAATTGATATATATGATACATGAATCATGTGGCATGGGCGCAACCATCCATAATAGAGTATATAAAAACTGAGATCTAGGGTATGGACATAGCCATCCAGTAGGAAGGATCAATAAATAGACTCAGGTATGGTCGCAGCCATCCAATCAAGAGAGTAATCCACAAAAATCCACAGCATGGAGTTTATCAGACAAAACCTAGGGTCTTGCACTCCATCTCGACCCGAACAAGTACAATATCGAGCATGCAAATATATGAGTTGAATTCAAACATGCAGCAAAATCATCTGATTACCAACTGATGATGAAATTTGTTAACAGACGTGAGAGAAACCACCAATGATGAAGATGGCCCTCAAGGTACAAAAGGTACAATCTACGAAATGTGAAAAATGATCTGACGTCGAACATCCGCAGAATCACTGGATCGAAGGCCAGTGATGTGAACCTTGCATCGAATGTGAAAAACATGCCATTGAGACATGCAGGCTCCAAGGTACCAGAAGAGAGACTCTAAATCAAATTCCTGGATAATGAGCTGAAGTCAATAGAAAGTGACTTGGTCAAAGGAGGGCCATAATTTTTCCCACATCATCGACACGAGACAGAGGAACATGATGAAAGTGGATCAGGACCATTAGGAGATCAGAGGAAGGTTGACAACTATAGAGGAAAATTTATCTTGAACATATTAATAGCACGACACTGGATTTGGCATTATTTGACATCAAAGGATCTGAGGCCATGATGACATGGTAAAGAGAAGATGGGAGGTCAAAAGAGATTACCCAAACCCATGGAGGAAAAAATGACGAAATGAGATGTCCCCAAATTGACACAAATGCAGACAAGTGCCATGTTCAAGAGCAACATACTACCAACATAACTAAAACTTGGTTCCATTTCCCCCCACCATTTCTGGCGAGTACCCCAGTTATTTTTAAAACAAGCTTGAAGGGGATAGCATATGCTTGCACTGTAAGTTTGTCCTTCAGAAAAATCCAACCTAGTACATTTTACGAGCCCTAGGAAGGAGGAACTCGAATAACGTCATGGTGAAGAAGTCTGATGTCATCAGGGTTTAACGAGTCTAACAAAGGAAGAACTCGACATCTTTTCATGTTTAGAGAGTTTGAAAAGAAGGCAGAAAATAAAACTCCAACAATCCCTTTTCGTAGGTAGTCTCACAGGTCCGAAAAGGTAGAAAATGTTGTCTAAGAGAACCTCTTAGTCGCGATAGGCTAAGGTATTCCTTTTTCATAAATAATCTATCCCAACCTGAAAAAGGGTTAAATGTATACTGGGTAGATATCATTTCACAGCCATTTAACGAGTTCAAAACGACAAGAATCTCGACAATATTTTCAATTTTAGAGAGTCAGAAAAGAGCTGAAAGATGACTCGTAGTGAATTTTTCGTGTTTTACCGATGTTTTTACCGAGTCGTCAATTTTTTATGAAGGTAAATCCTCTCTACGGACAGAGACGATCCCTCTAGCCCTAGGGTGGGTCTAGTAACAAAAGGACATGCTAAAGTGTTTCTTCCTAATTAATGAATGAACAAAAAACACGGTAGATTGACCTACCTTTAATCCAACGCTGTCATCATTGCAGAAAGAGAATCAGACTGCTGGTTTGGACGCTTCCACTCTCAGAAAATCACTATCCGTTTGCTATTGAGCCCGACACTAAGCACATCAGACAAAGAACAAGAACAAAATATGACAGAATAGTTTCACTCACAACTATTAGCTAGTCAAAGAGGGCTAAACATATCACATCAAATAAACATCATAACACAATAGTGGAACCAAAGAGTAGTCATGTATATAAATTAATAGAAGGAAGAGTAAAACCGATGATTTGATGTTGCAATATCCTCCAACGGGGTTTAGGTGAGGCATGTGTCAAATGTTGGTTAGGGAATTTGGACTCAAGCTCTCTCAGAAGTCTTCGACTCAAGCTCTCTCAACATAATCCTTCTTATTCTATCTTTTCTAGCAGCTTAGCTATAGTATGTATAATTCTCCCAGTTCAGCTATTCAGCTGTTCAACTAGCTTCTACTAAAAGAGATAGTTTATTTTATAAAGGAAAAGGATGAGGTTGGGATCCCTACAAAGGTGGGAGGGAGTCCTAACCTTTAGGAGAGTTTCAAGGGAGGTGGAAACTACTAACTAATGGAAGGAGTCCATGGTTGTTTCAGTTCAACCACTCCCAGCGACTCATCCTCGAGGTGGTTGGAATGGAACCTCTACCTCTATTTAAAAAAAACATTCCATAAACAGCTTGGCCCTAGTGTCTAACTAGCACAAAGCGCCAACTCGGCATGGGTGCAAGAGTTCTCTTTCGACGTGAGGGTGTAACCGGCTACTGTGTCTTAAGGGAAAATAGATTTGCTGCCTTCCGTCAGGGAAATGTCAACAAGAAGAATGTTGATTTCATCCAAAGGGATGCAAGGATGTTATTTGCAAAGTGTGACACTGCTTATTGGTCACAAAAGTGACCCTCTAATGTGTGAGTTGGGGATTGCAGGGACAGTGACAAAGTACTGTGTAACACTAGGTAACCTTGGGTCATTAACCCTATTAATCTGTCTACAGAGTTCGACGCGCCTGGCAATTCTTGATAATTTTGTAGGCGTGGGGCATTAGGCAGGATGTTGTAAATTTATCCTGAATGCGTATAAATTAGTTCAAGCTTCTGGGCTTTACTGATTGCATCCTCTTTGGATGTGGGGTATTGCTGCACCACATACTTTGAAATCTCTGCTGTCAAAGTTTTCATAAACAAATCTAAGAGGACCCAATCATCGAGTTTAGCTTTACATAAACTGTGACGCCACCTCCATTCATGAAGATGGTCATAGATATGGACGGCGTGGGTTTGTCTAAAATGAGTGAGTAACTCCATTCCTAAATCATGGTGAATGGGTAACTGAAAATATGTGAGGAACACGGTAGTGAGGGCGCTAAAGGTTCCATGGGAAGTAGGAGGTTGCTACACGTACCATTTTGTGGCTACTCTCATAAGAGTGCGTTGAAATAGCCTCAACTGAATAGTGTCATCGATGATACTATTCGATGAGCAGCACAGGTGAAAGGTCATTACATGATTACTTGGGTCTTCCACTTTCTTGCCTTCGAACTTTGGTGTATCCGAAGGGAGCTTCCTAGGCATGAGAGGCCATGAGGGATCATGTGTGATGGGGTCATTTTTGAGCTTGGCTAAATCAAGTAGATTCAACGTAGCTAAGAAGGTTGAATGGGTGGTTGATGCCATGGAAACGTGTGAAGACACGAAGTTCTAGTTAGAATGAGGGTTAGTATGTGGCATAGCCTGATGTGTGTTCAGCTGGCTTCCCGAATGGGACAGACTCATTTTCTCCCTAGGGGTCGATGGGGGAGTGGTGTGTGGTGTGGTGTTGGGAGACCATCTAGGGTTCCCAAATATGGTTTCTCCAATTAAGGATGAACCAATGATGGTGGCAGTGTTCCGTCTTTGATGCCTAAATGGCGAAATACCTGGAACCCCTCCCTGTAATGGGGGGAGGTCCAAAAGACGCCTGAATCGAAGAGGTTCCATTGGGACCATTTAGGTGTCGACCAGGTTAGGTTTTGGAAAAATTTTAGAGGATAGATTCTATGATCAAAGCAAATTTATGGCAACATACATCAAACAAAGTGAAAATAAAATAAATTTTCCCTTTAACTTAATCTATGTGATCAATCAAGAAAAAAAGATGGTTTTTGTTTATTTACACATGATACTCAAAATCCTAGAAGACCTATGCATCCTCACACACTCAAAATTAACTGGGCCTTGAGAATATTTCTTGCAAGTGCTGGCACAACGTCCCGTAAGAGCTGGCGATGCCCCTAGTCAACTGAAGAGAATCCACCAAGGTAAGGGTAGAGGGTCTGGCACTTGCCTGCACCGTCACCTATAGGGTAAAGTATGCCCTAGTTTTTGGCCACTAAGAAACACCATCCCATGTGAGCGTTCGAGTCTTGTTCTTCTTGGTAGTCAACTAACAGTACCGAGTATCATCTGGGTCAAGTAGCCCCAACTGATACTGCACGTACTGCACCTAAGCCTAACCCCCTCTGAATCGAGTCTCTGTCGTGCTCAGGTTTTCTTTACCATGGGATGATAGGTGGATTTTAAGCTCCCTAAATACATAACTTCTATGTTTCAATATGAAGTATTATCAAGGCGGCTTATTATATGCCTACCCCCTTGATCCTAACTTAAACTATAAATTCTTTTGTGGCCCCTGTGGGGAGAATTTAGTGAGTTTGGTTAAGTTAGTTTTAGGTGTCTTTCTTTGATTATTGGGTGAGTGTGTGCGAGCATATGGTGAATAATCTCATAGTTTGAACATATGGATATCGGTGATCCTTTACAAAAGTCCCCTAGTTAAACTATGTTATGTTGTTCCTTGCTCAAGTGGAAAACATTTGCGGATAAAGGGCTGCTTTCAAATTTTCCTAGTTAATCTATGTGACTAACTAAAGGGAGATGGCGAATTGTAAATATAGAGCATTCAATGCTTACCTAGGATCACCAGAGGGTGCAAAGGTAACAGAGATTACTTTCTCTAATCGAAAATTCAATCCTAGTCCCACAATCTCTAATGCAAAAATTGAACTAAACTAAACAATTTCTACACTAGAAAATGAAACTAGCTATGCATGCGTGGTCTTGGGCCACTTTCTAGGACTAGTTTATCTAAGTGTGAATACCAGAATTTGAGAAACATAAATTCTTCGGAATGCAATGGTTAATTTTCCCCTACTTAAACTATGTGAATATTTTTTCAAAAAACCAACTTAAAGGAAAACTAACACTAAGCCTACAGAAGGATGCTAAAAGTAAGTTCTCAGAAGCTATGGGGTATCCACACAAGTGCTGAAAGATACATTAGGAGTTTCCCAGCACACTTACAAGCAGAAAAATGTATAATATAGGGAGAAAAATCTCATTCTATAAATTGCGTGGAAAATGCTCTAATAGGTGCGCTTTCCTGCGTGCATGTCAGTCCTGAACGCGTGCACTATGCGTCTGTGAGAAACAAATATGCGCAAAAAATCCTATAATTAAAAATATTAGGAGCTACCTTCTTCAGTCTGTCACTCCAAGTGAGTCTAGGGACTGTAAGATGGATCAAAGGACTATCATCTCCACTCTCCAGCGTCAACAAAGGTCTCCTGCAAGAGATGGAAAAACCACATAAACTTGTAAAACATTAGTGGAGTCTCCAATCATGTTGTGGTGGATTTTACGCACGGGTGTATGAAATCACACTAGTTTAAGGGGTGTGGTCTACCCCTCTAAACTATTGGTAATAGGAAGAAAGTGGTGGAGCTCAAAAGTATATAATCTAGAGGAAAAAACATGTAAATGTATGCTCAAAGTAAACTAAAAACTAAAACACAAATATACAGAAGCTATTAAAAGAGTCAAAATGATAATAATGCAAACGATGGCTCAAGGCCTCTTCTTATTAAATGTTTGATATGGAGAAGAAATTTTACCCACTTGCCAAAGGGCCCCTAGACAATGGTTCTAGGTTCTAATGCAAGGGTTTTGTTTTCCCAATCTCTGCCTCTCATGTAGTCTCCCTCTCTCTCCACTTTGATGGACTAGGATTGTTGGGTGGCCAACAATCGAGACCTCTCTATCTCCAGCTCCAGGTCACACACTGCTGGTATTGCTTGGGAAATTCTGGCCAGCATAAAAATGTGATCACCCTTGCTTCAACTCTTGGTGGCTTTATATAGGGGATTTCAAATCCTCCTTCCCTCCCTTGGTACATGGTGGATGGTGACCCAAGGGAGAGGTATGATTCCATTTTTTTCTCCAAATATTCCTTTGTGTGCTCACATAGTGTCTAAGGAGGCACTCGTGGTTGTCCTTAGGCAACTTCATATAAGGAGTAACTGTCCTTTGCTTTGTGTGGTCCCGGAAAGCAACATTTTTCCACTTTCAGGAATGCGCGATTATCGGGAAAAAAGGTGAGCAGAAGGCACTCTTCTCGAAGGATTAAGAGTGCAATTTAGCATTTAAGACTAGTTCAAATCTGATTTTCTCAAAACCTTAGAGATTTTAAATACTTTCTTGATTCCATAATGTCTTCCTACCCTGTAAATCCTTTGGCTTTACATTAATTAATGTCATCTTTTGTTGTACGATTTTCCAGTGTTAACACCTATTATCAACTTGAAAGCTTTTGTTTCCAATGTTGTCTTCTTTATCTCTTCCTTCTATTGATTTCTTCCTCTTTGGACTAAATAATTTACTCCTTCACAAGATATCTTACACTCAACAAATTTCTCTCTCAATGTTTCAAAATATGTAATATCCCCAAATAGGGAAATTCTACAATAATAGAAATTTCTTAAGATATTCCAAAATTGGAGATCCAGCAATACATGAACACAAACTAGGAGTAGAAGTGAATAACATCATACCAAAATGTGTTGAAACCATGGAGCCATTTTACTATGTAAATCAGCAGCAAACATGTATAATACAACTCAAATGATCAAAGCAAACAAGCCTCCCATCAATACATATGCCAAAAGTGGAATGTTTTTATATTGCAGAATGTTGATAAACATGTATAGCGCAGCCTGCTGGCTGCACACTACTAAATGGAGATGAAACAATACAAATCTGCAAATAGATGTCTCATACACCGTTGGGAGAGAAGATCTAAGCTCCAAAAGACTATTGCTGAGCTGATCTTGAAGGATAGACACAAATATAAAACTTCCAAATGATGAGCTATGAGCAGCTGGTTAACTCAGTAGACTGTGGGTTTAGATGGTCAAGATGATGTACAGCCAAATATGGTAGGACGGTCCAAGATGGTCAATAGTAGGTTGATCCTGGTCAACAAGATCCTACCCCAACAATCTCAGATCGTACTAGTTTGCACTGCACCAAAAAAACGGTTTGTAAAGGAATTGTAAAGACAGAGAGAAACGCATAGTGTTGGCCAAGTGCCAAAATATGCAATAAGCTCTAGGATCTTCCTCACTGGTGTTCCAAAGGAAAGAAATCCTTCTCCCTTGAAAAACAAGCCCCGGAAGTGGTGTTGTCAACCCTCCACTGCAACACCTTGCAACACAACCCAAATCTCAATAGAAAATACATTATAGTTGAAGGAGGTAGCTTGTCCTCAAGCCTGGATGTGGAGAAATGAAGTGCAAGCTCCTTCAAGAGGCCTCTCTTGAAAGGAAAATGAATTCCTAAACAGGAAATCCTTGTGCTAAGCAGCACTGCAACTCTGCTAAACAACAGGAGAATGCACCAAGTCTGAACAGACCAAGAAATCAATAATACATAACATGAATGACAATGGCTACCTTGCCCTCCTTTTAAACAAATGAAAGCTCTCTCACCCTGGGTCCCACTCCTTAGGGTTTCCTCCACCAAGGAAACTTCCTCCCATTCATACTGCGCTGTCTCTCCAAGTGATCTCCACCTCTTATCCCAGCACTATTGACTTGGTCAAACTTGACCTTGTCCACATGCAAAGGTCCCTTTTCACACACGAGGGTGTGAAATACAGCTCCAATGATGATCCATTTTCATAGTATGAGGGATTTTATTCATATTTTATTGTTCATGTGCCTCCTTACCCATTTATTCAATCTCCTAGGTGTAAAAGACAAAAATCAATATTCCAATTAGCTGCATGCTAATTTAGGAATATTACAAAATATTTAAAACATTGCTCAATGCACCTTTTATCATTTTTTTTTATCTTTTGATTCCACTATCAACATCATGGGTTGCCTCCAAGAGGTTATTTTCTGATCATGATGTATATCAGTCCACAATTCATTGGTAGAAGTTATAATATACAATTCCTTTGCTTTTCCCATTATCCACACATCAAATGCTTTATGTGGAAATCCTTCATCTTCAAACCTGCTTGATTGCTTGCTTGGTATGAAAACATAAAACCAATCTCTTGTATGTTGATTTTAAATTGTGAAAATTTTCCCTTAAATTTCTTCATCTTGCCAATTGATCTTTGCATTCACATAATATTTATCCGCACTGTCAACTTCTACATCATCAAATCTTTGGTCTTCACCTCCTTTTGGACATGTGAATTTTTTTTTTTCAAATTCTGTCGTGTCTCTTTCCCTACAGTCCTCTTTAATAGTATCATGCATAAGAGTTGTTAAAATTATTCTTTCTTCATCCCAAATTCCATCCTGTTGGAAATACTGCTCTTCCTGCGAATCATCAACAAAAAATTTCTCTAAAACCTGAACAAAATTAAAAATCAAATATTTCATGATCATCATGGTCATCTGGAAATGATCATACACAATTACATCTTCAAAATTATGATATTATTGCTACAACCAATTCAGAAATTTAAAATCTGAATTGTCTTCAAGCCTATCCCTTTGATCTCTGTCAATCTGCCAAACATTTCTTCCTTCCTCAAACCTAAATTTACAATTCTTGTCACCTTGAAGCAATCTTTTCCATTCATCCATCAATGTTCCAACCTTGTACTATGAGAGAATATCAAGATTTTTCTCCCACTTTCCTTCATAAACTTCCAAAGAATATGATTTCTTTGACCATTCTCCTTTCAACTGCTCCAGTATAGAAGGTTGATTTCTTCCATCTTCTGTACATTTCTCTTCTTTTTAGCTGCAATTTTATGTTACATGAGCTTATTCTTGTACTTGTTTTCCATCTTCTGTAGTTCTCTGATCACAATCAGCAATCTAATTTCTATCCCAATTAATTCTTGGTTCTGCATAAACCCCTTCATGACCTTTCAAAGCATATCTCTGTTATGTCCTTCCTTAAGAAATTTATACAAATTCTTCTTCATGATTGTCTTTATAAGTTAGTCTCCTTCTTTTCCTGGATGCATGAGATAACAATATCTCTTCTTCCTCGGGTCCTTGGAAGCTTTCTAGTCTTTGACTCTTTATAGTTTATTTTCCATTGACAGAATTTTCTTGAGCTGCGCTCTCCTTATCAGCTCTCCCTTTGCCATAATTGCACATCTTCAAGAAATACATTGTCTCCTCATTTTCCATTTTCCAATAGTTCTTAGCCATACAAACAATTTCTTTAGAAATATTTAGACAAACACTCAATAAGAAAATGTACAACCAACAAATTATACCTCTCATCTTACTCTTCTTTTCACAAAATTGTGAAATTTTGATATGATTTCTTTCATAACCTTCTTCAAGGTTTTCTTCATGACACAAGGCTGAAATTCCTTCTTCTAAAACAATCCTTTGAAACTGTCCAACTCCATAATCAACTACCTCTTGTTGTCCTTTATAAGCATAGTCATTTTCTTGGACTGTTGCTCCTTCCATTTTCTTGATCTTTAGTACATGAAATTTCACATTCGTACAAACAATTAGTTTGAAATACATTTGTTGTGTAACCAGCTCCAAAAAGAGAAGAAAAGAGATATCAACGCCTTAGAAATGAGCCACTTCAAGGGGGAAACCTCCAATACATTACATAAATGAACAATTATTGGATGATACAAATGAACAAAACCTCCTTTCTATATATAGGAGTCCATGGGGCCATAATATAATCCTAGTGGGCCACAACACTGTAACTCTAGCCGACCTAACAATAATAATGTAAGTAAACAATAATAACAATATGGGGGTTATAGGGGTACAACAATAACAATACAGGGGCTACACTAATGATAATAAGGGACTACACTAGTAATATGGGGACCTAACATGCCCCTCTCTTTCAAAAAAGTGTTGTCCTCAATGCCTGAGTAGCTCTGGATGATTTTGTATAAAATTCTTATCCTCCCATGTAGAATCTTCAGTGGGTAAGTTCTTCCACTTGATGAGATACTCTGAAATTGATAGATTTCGTAGCTGTCGAGTTCTTGTTTCCGTGACCGCTTCAGGTTCCAATATGATTTTTCCTTCCTCATCAAGTTCTGGCAATATTGTTTGAACTCGAAGATTTTCTCCTATAACCTTCTTTAAGCATGAAACATGGAAAACTAGATGCACTCGTGAAGAAGCAGGAAGTTCCAATTTGTATGCCATAGTACCAATCTTTCGCAACACCTTGTAAGGACCATAGTACTTTGGCGATAATTTATTATCCTTCTTAGCTGGCTTGAGGGACATTTGTTTATATGGTTGTACCCATAAATATACCCAATCTCCTACATCAAAACTTCTCTCGCTGCGATGTTGATCTGCCTACTGTTTCATTCGATTTTGTGCCAAATTCAAGTTATCATTTAAGAGTTGAAGAACTTCTTGCTGATGCTCGATGTGATCTTCTAGTGCTTTAACCTTCAAATTTTCCCTCAAAGATGATGTGATGGATGGTGGATGATATCCATAAAGTGCCATAAATGGGGTAATTTTTGCTGCAGTATGGAAGGAAGTGTTATACCACAATTCAGGGAGAGGTAACCACTTGATCCATTGTGTTTGTTTATCAGATACAAAAACAACGAAGATATCCTTCCAAACATTTATTTACTATCTCAGTTTGACCATCATATTGAGGATGATAAGATGAGCTATGAGCTAATTGAGTACTCAAACAAGAAAATAACTCCATCCAAAAATTTCCAATAAAAATGGGATCTCTGTCACTCACAATAACCCTTGAGTTCCCATGTAGCTTTTGAATTGTCCATAAATGTAGTAGTAATTGCACTTGCTTTAAATGGATGAGATAATATACAAAAGTGTGCATACTTGGTAAGTCTTTCAACTACCACCATGATGACACTCTTTCTTTCGGACTTAGGTAAACCTATGATAAAATCCATTGAAATCTCCTCCAAACGTTGACTTGGAATGGATAAAGGTTGTAGAAGTCTCTGGTCTTAATTGTTTCCACTTTATTCTGGCTGAAAACCAAACATTCCGCCACAAACTTTTGAATATCGATTTAAGGCCATCCCAAAAAAATTCTTTCTTCACCCTATGATAACTTTTTAAAAATCTCGAGTGTCCTCCTAAGGGAGAGGTGTGAAATTCCAAAATAATATTTTGTTTTAGTTTGGAATTCTTACAAATATATAAGCGATATTTGTACCATAAGGAATCATTTTTCCAACTAAATGCATCATATGTACTAGGATCTTGCCGCAACTTTTGAATGAGTGTCCACACTTCTTCGTCATTCTTCCATTCATCCTTGCTTCGGTTATCCAATCTGGTTGGATAATACAAATGGCACAAATAAATGCTTCCACCTCTTCATCCTTTCTTGAGAGTGCATCTGCAACAACATTTAGCTTCCCTTTTTTGTAGATGATTTCAAAGTCATAACCTAACATCTTTGTGACCCATTTTTGTTGCTCTTCTGAAGATAGTCTTTGTTCCAAAAAGTGTTTAAGACTATCATGTTCATTTTTTACCTTGAAGTGTCTTCCCATTAGGTAATGTCACCATTTCTTTAGTGCATGTAGTATTGCTAACATTTCCTTCTCATAAATAGGTTTCGTAAATACTTTCCCTTGATCGGATGACTTTCACAAAAGAAATGGGTCTTCCTTCCCCGCATTAAAACCGCACCAATTTCCATTTCCCGAGGCATCACATTCCACAATAAAGGTTTTTGTGAAGTTCCGGCGTAGCTAAGACCGGTGCATGGCACTTTTCTCTTTAAGATGTTCAAAGGCCTTAGTTTCTTTAGGAGTCCATGAAAATGCATCTTTCTTCAATAATTTTGTTAGAGGTGCTGTTGTTCTCCCATAATTCTTAACAAACTTGTGATAATATCCTGTTAACCCGAGAAATCCTCGCAACTACTTTATGGTTGTGGGACTTTCCATTCCTTATTGGCTTTAATTTTTTTAGGGTCTACCTTAACACCCTCATGAGATACAATATGACCCATATATTCCACCTCTTGTACTCCAAAGAAAAATTTGGAGATTTTTGCATATAATTGTTTCTCCTCCAATAGTTTGAGCACCCTGTCAACATGTTGAACATGATCCTTCCAAGACCTGTTGTCGATTAGTGTATCATCAAAAAATACTAGCACAAATTTTTTAAGGAAGGGTTTGAAAATGGAATTCATCAACCCTTGAAATGTAGAAGGTGCATTGGTAAGGAAAAAAGGCATGACCAAAAATTCATAATGACCCTCATGAGTTCGAATTCGAAATGCTTCGTTTTTGTGATATCTTCGCCTCTTCATTCTAATTTGATGATATCCTGAACGAAGATCCAACTTGGTAAAATAAATTGCTCCATGTAATTCATCCAATAATTCATCAATCACAAGAATGGGAAATTTGTCTTTAATGGTGAGCTTATTGAGTTCCCTATAATCCCATTAATATTCGCCATGATCCATCCTTTCTTGTGTACCAAAATACAGAGTTATAGAAAGAACTTTGACTAGGTTGAATTATACCGCTCTTTATCATCTGCAATCATACATTCAATTTAATTTTTGAAGTAAGGATATCTATAAGGCTTGATATTTAGAGGAACACTTCCTGGAATCAAATGAATAGCATGATCATGATCATGAATAGGTGGGAGTCCTTTGGGAGTTTCAAACACCTTGGAATGATTGTCCAAGACTTGCTGGAGATCTGCAGAAATAGATGATTTTGATGTTGAAACTTCTAGTGAGCATAATTGTGCAATTACGCCTCATTGTTCTTTCTTTAGAATATTTTTCATGACATTAGAGCTTATTATCCTTCCCGGCTTCCCTTCAATACCCCTTCATTCAACTTCCTTTCCTTCTAAAAAAAATTTCAAGGAAAGTTCTTGAAAATTAAAAGCTACCGTCCCCAAATATTGTAACCATTGTACTCCTAGTACAACATCAACACCACCCATAGGAATGGAAAGCATTGGACTAGTCAATACATATTCCCCCATGGTTAGCTTGATATTATGTCATTTTCCAGAGCAATTTATAGTTCCTCCATTTGCAACCATCACTTGACATTTTGGTGCCGGGTATAGGAAACAATTCAATTCCTTGGCTACCTTACAATGAATAAAATTATGGGTGCTACTCGAATCAATCAACACTATTACCTTTTTATTCTTGATATGTCCTTCTATCTTGAGAGTTTGAGGAGTGGTAATTCCTGCCAATGCATTACACGATATGGTCGGACTCATTTCTTCTTTTTCTAGGGTTGGTTCCTTGTGTATATCCTCTTCTTGTTCATTTTCTTCTTCCTATTTGTATATCCTGCGTAAAAATAATTTCTTCTCGAAAGACACTTATGACCTTTAGTGTATTTGCTATCACAACTGTAGCAAAGCCCTTTTGCTCTTTTTTCTTCCAATTGTTGTGGTGTCAACCTTGTAGGTTGTGTAAATCTAGACGTAGCAACAATTCCTTCAAACCATACAACTTAGCCTCCATTTCTTCTTTTAAACCATCTATGTCATCTTCAGTTGCTCTTCGTAAGATCGAAATTTGTTGCACTTGGTACCGTAATTTTGATATCTCATACTGCAATTCTTCCACTTCATGCATCATAGTATAGATTTATGAGGGCTTAATGGGTGTTGAATTATTTTTAGGAGTCATTTCAGAATAAAATATTGAAATATATGCTTAATAGGCCCTTGGAATCAATTCAACTTGATTCTTCAAACAAGACTTATGCAATTCGAAAAAAAATACACACCTTTTACTTACTTTTGAGGAGCTCGATATTGAAATTGTATTATCTCTGTGATTACAGCTCTTCTATATCTGAAATTTAGCACTAAAGTAGCCCTATGAATTATCTTTTTAATGCCACAGGTCTGACCTGATTTGGATTCTCCAAGACAAAATTGTGTCCAATCTCCCACAATGACCTAATTATGGACTGGTTCAGTAGAGAAAACTTGTACGACTTGCCACATGTCAGTGTTTCATCCTTTGTCTCTGAAATTAATATCCAAGAAACTACAGTCCGTTTACTTGCGACCACTTTTTATGACACTCTAATCCGATGCTCAGAGAGAGAGTTATTGAAATTTTCCCACGATCACCTCTTTGAGATGAAATTCAGGAGCCTGAAAAATCACTACCTTCCACAGATCATATCTCCAACAATATTGCGAACCAAGCTCTGAAATTTTTTGACGAATTTCCTTAAGATTTCAGCTTCGCACCATACGAATTTTAGATTCTGAACCTTCGTAGAAAAAACTTTACAGCGAAAATTCCACGATGACCTGTTTAGGAGCTTGAAACAAGACCTAACTTCCACAGATGATATCTCCAAAAATATTGTGAACCAAGCTCTGAAATTTTTAGAAAATCTTCCTCAGGATTTCAGCTTCGCACCCTAAAAATTTCAGCTTCTGAAACTTCGTAGAAAAAAATTTATAGCGAAAATGCCACGATGACCTGTTTGGAGCAGCGAAACCCTAGAATCCAAAGCTCTGATACCAAATGTTGTGTAACCAGCTCCAAAACTAGAAGAAAAGAGATATCAACGTCTTAGAAATGAGCCACTTCGAGGGGTAAACCTCAAATACATTACATAAATGATCAATTCTTGGATGATACAATTTACAAAACCTCCTTTCTATATATAGGAGTCCATGGGGCCATAATGTAATCCTAGTGGGCCACAATGTAATCCTAGCCGACCTAACAATACTAATTTAAGGGCACAATAATAACAAAATGGGGGTTACAAGGGTTCAATAATAACAATAAGAGGGTTACACTAACAATAATAAGGGACTATACTAGTGATATAGGGACCTAACAACATTACAATTTCCTTCTTCACTTGATTTCAACGATATATATTCTTTCTGTTGCTCCAAGCACTCCATAATCCCATCACTCTTATCATCATCCTCTCCTAGGATTGACCCTTCCTCAGGTTCACAAAGGCAAACTTCTTCTCTATGTTTACTTCTACTAGTTTTCTTTTCCTTCTTCATCCAAATATTCATATTTTGCATAAATTTCTTTGCAAATAACCTCATAATAGGCCACTTGACTATTTTCCTTACATTCACTCCATATTTCATATTCTCTCTAATCTCCATTTGTAGCAGTTGTTCCAAATGATCGAGTTGTGTTGTTAACTTAACCATCTCTCTAACAAATTCTTCATCATCTACTTTCCTTATGCCATATTTTCTGGAATCCTCTTTCCTATTTCTATTGCTTGCTTCTAAGCCTTTCCTCTGACTGTTTGGAGTCATTTTCACCTTTCCTCTTGTGAAATTTTCCATGTCCACTTGGGAGCTATACTAAATCCTTTCTCTTGTAGCCTGTCTCAATTACTGCTACACAATCCCTTATCAAGCTTCCCTCTAGTGCTTGATCTCCTGGGATCACTTGGTTCTCTTTCCTCTAGAACCCTTTTTGAGCATTCTTTTACTCTTCTCTGGCTTATTCACTTCTGCTCCCTTTCTTCTTCTTCTAACTATATGGCTGCTACAATTCCCTTGTCCGCTTCTACCTGCAAATACACATCGATATTCATCAAAATTCACCACTTAACAAGACATTTTTTCCATGATCTTGTCTTTTTCTCACTCTACCCTTATATGGAATGATCTCAAGTTGTACTTCTCCTCAGTCTTTAGGTACCTTCTATTATCTATCCTTTGCAATTCACTACACTCTTCCACAATTCCATTGCTGGACATTCACCTCTGCACTAAACATGTTGTGAAACCAACTCCAAAAATAGAAGAAAAAAGATATCAACACCTCAGAAATAATCCACTTCGAGGGGCAACCTCCAATACATTACATGAATGAAAAATTCTTGGATGATGCAAATGACAAAACCTCCTTTCTATATATAGGAGTCCATGGGGCCACAATGTAATCCTAGCCAACCTAACAATAATAATGTAAGGGAAAAATAATAAAAATATGGGGGTTACAAGGGTACAACAATAAAAATAAGGGGGGCTACACTAACATAATAAGGGACTATGCTATTAATATAGGGACTTAACATGCCCCTCTCCTTCAAACAAGTGTTGTCCTCAACGCTTGATTATTTCTTGATGCTTCTGTATAAAATTCTCATCCACCCATGTGGAATCATCTACATGAAATTTCTTTCACTTGCTAACATACTCTGAAATTGATTGTATTTGTCGATTTCTTGTTTCTGTGACTGCTTCAAAAATTGTTTCGATGTGATGTTGATCTTCCTGTTGTTTCATTAGATTCTGCACTAAAGTCAGGTTATTCTTTGAGAGTTGGAGAACTTGTTGTTGATGCTCGATGTGATCTTCCACTAATTTATCATCCATATTACCTATTATTTGATCCTTCAAACCATCCAACTTAGCCTCCATTTCTGATTTTAAACCATCTATTTCATCTTCGGTTTCTCTTCGTAAGATCAAAATTTGTTGCACTTGGTATCATAATTTTGATATCTCATACTGCAATTCTTCCTCTCCATGCGTCATAGTATATATTTTTGAGGGCTTAATGGGTATGGAATTATTTTTTGGAGGCATTATAGAACCCAATATTGATAAAAATTCTAAAATATGCCCTTGTAATCACTTCAAACTGCTTTTTCAAACAAACGTTATGCAATTTTAAAAACCAAATACACACATTTTTCTTGCTTTTGAGAAGCTTGATATTGAAACTGAATTATCTATGTGATTTTAGAACCTCAATAAATGAAACTAGGCACTGAAGTAGCCCTCTAAATCTTCCTTTGAATGCCACAGGTCTAACCTAATTTGGATTCTTGAAGACAAAGGTATGCTCAATCTCTTACGATGACCTAATTATGGACTGGTTCAGTAGAGTGAACTTATACAACTTGCCACGTGTCAATGTTTCCTCCTTCATATTTGAAATTGATATAACGAAAACTAAAGTTTGTTTTTTTCTAGCCACTTTTTACAGAATTCCACTCTGATGCTCAGAGAGATAGTTATGAATATTTTCCCACAATCACCTCTTTGAGATGAAATTCGGGAGCCTGAAAAAGACCTAACTTCCACAGGTCATATCTCCCAAAATATTGCGGACCAAGCTCTTAAATTTTGTGATGATATTCCATAGGATTTCGGCTTCGTTCTCTAAAAATTTTAGTTTCTGAACCTTCGTAGAAAAAACGTTATAGCGAAAATTCCACGATGACTTGTTTGGTGCAGCGAAACCCTAGAATCCAAAGCTCTGATACCAAATGTTGTGAAACTAGCCCCAAAAATAGAAGAAAGGAGATATCAATGCCTTAGAAATAAGCCACTTCGAGGGGGAAACCTCCAATACATTACATGAATGAAAAATTCTTGGATGATACAAATGACAAAACCTCCTTTCTATATATAGGAGTCCATGGGGCCACAATGTAATCCTAGTGGGGCCACAATGTAATCCTAGCTGACCTAACAATAATAATGTAAGGGCACAATAATAACAATATGGTGGTTACAGGGGTAAAACAATAACAATAAGGGGGGCTACACTAACATAATAAGGGACTACACTATTAATATAGGGACTTAACAAAACATTTAATATCCATGCATAGGTTTCACTTATGTTGCCTCAAAGAGTATTACAGGCTCTATCCCTAGTTTAAATATATCCATCTCTGAATATTTTTGTATTCTCTCCACTATCCTAGTCTTATTTAAACCTCCAACATATAAAAATACTTATCCCTCAATTTCAAAATGAGCTGAATTGAGACTCCTTGATCATATTTTAGAGAAACACCTGCTCTGATACCAAAAATTATGCAACCATAGGTGGAAAATACTCAATGTGCAGACCAAAAACTTAGTCTACCCAGATCCCAAGATTTATTCTAACATAAAGTGTGCTTTAATTTTTCAACACACCCCGCATACTTTCATTAGATCTCTTATGGATCTTTTTGAATCCATTTTCAATTATCGAAACCAAATATGTGGCATTTCGGATTAAAACCCAAATACCTTACCTCATTGCCCTTTTCTTCTTTTGCACATGACCAATACACATTTACCAACCTTCTCCATGTTTTATTATCACCATATCGCAAATTTAAGCTTCATCGCAAATCGGCCCATCGCAATATCACAAATTTAGGATTTATCGCAAATCGTCCCATCACAATATCGCAAATTTAAAACTTTAACCTCATCGTGCATCGCACATAACATATATCGCAATGTTTGTGATTTTTCGATTTCACAAATAGCAGCGAATACCTTATCGCATGTTGCACATTTTAACAAATATCAATAACAAGGTTCTTTGACCTGATTGGGATATGCGAAGAAAATCTTCTGAAGACATGTGGCTCCTTATCGTAGTCTCTAGATCCTTAAACGACATCATTGCTCCAGTTGTGATATGGTTTCTCGACCATCTATATTGCACTATAATTCTGCAATGATATCTTGACCGTTCACCTTCCACTTCATTTCTACGATAAGATATTAACCATTCATCACTCTCGCTTCAAATCTGTGATATGATCTCGTCTTTCCATCCAAGCTACTTCATTTATATGATATAATCTCGACCATCGATTCCACCTTCACACTTTTGTTCATTCTTTGAGAATGATATGCTTCCACTGTGACTTGACTGTGGCGTCTTTCCATCAAAGGCCTGTCAATACTCTGTTTCACCCAACACTCCAATTATTTGCTAAAATTTCTCTAATTTTCTTCAATTTCTCAGTTTCTGAGACATGATCTACAAGTTCTACTCATAAATCCTTGAAGTATTTAACAAAATTTTGATCTAGCCAAAAGCATGCAATTCAACTTGTGTTCAACCTAAACTCTGAGCAAGTTGTTTCTCTGTCATGACTCTAATGCGAGATGCGTGAGACTAACATAAAATAGAAATCACATTTTACAGGATCAACAACCACATAAATTCAACCCCAAAACGTAACTCATAGAGGTTCATTATGTAGATCATTTGATCATAGAATAGATCAATGATCTTAATCGATCTCGTCTCTGGCTCAAGGATTCCAATTACAAATTCAATTAAAAAGGTCTCCTTACTACTGCCAAACGTATAGACAAAGCTTTATTCATCCATAATATAAACTTTCTCACAAATTATAATAGGAATTAACATCACATGTAAAAACTAATATGCAGAGGTATAATTCCCACACACAAATAGAGAACTTTAATTAAATCTCACAAACATAGATAATTTATACAAAGCTTCCACATAGCCTGCGTAGGCCTGATCTCGTTCTTTGGCCCTTTTGAGTCTTCGGGATTAATTGGCCTTTGTACACTTTCTATCACGCCAACCTCACTCTATCTGCTTCCTATCTAATCTCCCCTCGAATGCCTTCAAGGCATATCATTTTTACAATGAAAGGATTATGAACTATTTTCAGTTCAAATCCTGTAAGATATCCTCACCAAACTTCTAAAATACCTAACTCAATCTCCAATAGATATTTCGGCTCCATAAAATATGCATGAAAATTGTAACATCTAAGATCTCAAATGTTCTCACACATTCAAGAACAATCACAAATTAATCATCATTTTAATAAATTAAACATTTGGGAATCTCCCCCTTCATAAAATAAACCTTCCCCTTAGGTTTCTTCAAAAATGAATTTATGGAGTAGGACGCTCCTGCATAATTTCACCTCTTGCTCACACACTTTCACACCTTAATTGAATCAAATCCACCCTAAAACTAACTTAAATAAACTCATTGAAATTTCCCCACAGGGACCACAAGCGAATTTATAGTTTAAGTTAGGACCACGGGGTTAGGCATCCAATAAGCTGCCTTGGTCAATTTACATCTTGAAACATAGAGGTTGAATTTTTAAGGAACTTTTAAATCCATCTATCCACCCACGGAAAAGAAAACCCAAGTGCCAAGAGACCTGATTCAGAGGGGGTTAAGCTTAGGCCCAGTGCGTGCGATATTATTCAAGGCTACCTGACCCGTCTAATACTCAGTATTGGTAGCTGAATTACCAAGAAGCTCAAGACTCGAATGCTCATGTGGGACGACGATACTTAGTGGCCACAACTAGGGCATCCTTCCCTATAGGTGATAGTATAGAAAGCACTAGATCTTCTACCCTTACCTTGGTCGATTTTCTTCGGTTTACTGGGGGTGCCACTAGTTCTTTCAGGAAGTTGTGCTAGCATTCGCAGGATATCTTCTTAAGAACTACTTACATTTGAGCATGTGAGGACAATCATGTCTTCTAGGATTTGAGTATCATATGCAAAAACAACAAAAACCATATTTATTTATGGATTGGTCACATAGGATTAATCTAAAGGGAAAAGTTATCTTTCATTTTCGCTTTGTTTTATGTATGCGATTGGATTTTTTCTTTGATTATAATCTCTATCCTCTCAAATATTTCCAAAACCATACCTAGTCGACGCTAGAATGGACCTAATGGGACCTCGTCGATCTAGACATCTTTTGGACCTCCTCCCATTACTGGGAGGGGTTCCAAGTCTTTCACCATTCAGGCGTCAAACATGCAACACTGCCACCCTTATTGGTTCATCCTTTACTGGGGAATCATTTGTTGGGAACCCTCATTGATCAACCAATGCCACACGAGTGGGCACCCCCACAGGGTCACCAAATTTCACTCCTCCCATAATCCTTAGGGGGAAAAGGAACGCTACCCATTCAAGAATCCATGTGAATTCACAGTTGGGTACATCGCAGACAGACCCTATACCTAACCAGAACATTGTGTTTTCCCAGTGTGAAATGGCTACCAACTCGCAGTCACCTTTCTTAGCTTCGTTAAACTTACCAAATTTAACCAAAATAACAAACAACATTATTCCACACAACCCTACATGGCCACCCATGCCCACAAAGCTCCCTTCAGACATTCCAAAGTTCGAATGGAAGCAAGAAGAAGACCCTAGAAATCATGTTATGACATTCCACCTATGGTGTTCATCAAATATCATCATTGACGATACTATTTGACCGAGACTATTTCAACGCACCCTAACCAGGGTAGCTGCGAAATGGTATGCGGAGCAACCAGCTGCTACACATGGAAATTTTAGCACCCTCGCTACTGCGTTCCTTACCTATTTTCAGTTACCCATCCACCATGATTCCGGGATGGAATTAATGACAAAATTTAGGCAGACACCTGCCATCCATATCTTGGACCATCTCCACGAATGGCGACGACGTCGTAATTTTTGCAAAGCCAAATTCGACGATCGAGTTTTGTTAGACTTGTTCTTGAAAGCTATCCCCATAGATATTTCAAAGGATGTGGCACAAAAAATCCCATATCCAAAGAGTACACCATTGGCAAGGCTCAACAGCTCGATATAATATTCCCAATTAGCCATGAGCTAGTTGGAATATTAATTTTTGTTTTTGCTTTCTTGTTTAATGAATAATAGGATATGGAGATCCATAAATCTCCTTAAATAATAATAAAACCAATGCCAATGTGAAATAAGGACATATTGGTAGCTTAATTGAGCACCCTTAGGTGTGAAAAGGTGTTGGAACACATATACTGGGCTAGCCTTGATCAAATCAACAACTCTGTTATGGAGGAGTGGCATTCATTATGGGATAGCACGGTTTTAGATGGAGACTCTTTTCATGGAAGTAGTGTCATTAATGGATGGGGATTAGAGTTAGAAATATCATCACTAATATGAGGAAGAGAATGGCAGCCATATTTTGTTATTCTAATGTTTTATATTTCTGAATATATGGTTTGTTTAGACATATAGATCTCTTTAATTGTTTAGCTAAGATTGCAGTGTTGTTTAGCATAGGGTGTTCCTAGTCGGGAATCCCACCTCTACCCTTGAGAGGCTTCATAGGAAGAGAATTGCACTACCATTCCACAATCAGACATCAGGCAAAAGCTTCATTCTTGTGGTACAATTCATTTTCTGTTGAGAGATGTGCTGAGTTGTAGGTTGCAGCAATGGAGACTAGATCTCGGTGATTTATGATCTGTTTTTCAATGGAGTAAGGTTTCCTTCCATTGGGAGGCTGGTGAAGAAGGACCTTGAGCTTATTTGCAACATTTGGCACTATGCCACTTGATCATTTTCCCCTACATCACATTTTACATCTTGGACTACGTTATTTTGAGGGAGGAGTTGCAGGGTGGTTTCAGTACACCATTTGGGGAGGAGGTTTTCTAGTGAAAGGATCAACCTTTCATCTAGAGGATCCATTGGAAGAGGATAAATTCTTTGACATATCATATTAGCCACATGTTTCCAGTTTTATTGTTGTAATGAATCTTCATCCCTAGGGCTTCGATTCAGATCTTATATATTGGTGTATTTCTGAAAACCCTCTTGGGTTCTTTATTGGTGGTTGTATAGAGCCTAGATTTTTATTAGTGGTATCTTTTGAGGCATATATCAGCCCCTCATATTTTTTATATCCATTTACTTTAGAATTTATTTTATAACTGCACTATAGCAGTATTCCGGCATTTTTGATATAGTAGCAGCACCTCTTATTGAGGGTTTTGTCTATTGGAGGATTGTCCTATCTTGTTGTATGATTTATAGCCCATTATATTATACATGTTTTCTACTGTTTTCATGAATAAAAAACCTCCGTATTGGTATCCATTATTGATGTAATGTTTTACACTGCTATTTCCAGTATTTTGCACTATATTCCTGCTTTTCCCATTTGGGAATACTACAGTGGTATCAGAGCATAATCTTGGCTCAGAATGTGCTTCTTGAAAATCCAATATGTCATCAGAGGAGGGATATCCTCTCACACATGGAGAGAATAGGTATCTCAAAAGAATTAATTAGAATTTTGACTATACAGATGATAAATAAGACAAGGGTAAAACCCCCTTATCAGGAGAAGATGAAGAGAAGGAGTATCCCAAGATAATTATTTGAAATATGCAAGGCATTTCTAGAGAAATAAAGGAGATGAAGATGGATAGATACAAGGAATCCCCTAAATTATTTCTGCATGGTGAAAGCTTCCGCATTCCTCATCACTGGAGTGATCAACGAGTGAAGTAGCAACAAGTTTCCCAACGCTCTACAATTATTACATTCTTAGCAGTGGGAAACAAAGGGTTTCAAGAACAATAAAATCTTGAACACTATTTCATGGAGTATGAGTCTCAATCTCATAGATTCAAATATCACTTGAGTTTTCAAGAATTCTGTCAGATAAAGGACAATAGGAGATCTAGGCATCATAATAGAGGTGGAGGATTCATTCAAAATCATGATCTACACCGAACTATGGGAAGAATTTTCTTACCCAACTTTAACGGGTCATCTAAATGAACTACCAAATCATGGGTAGAGAAGATTGACATCTACTTCCATCTGAACAACGTACCATAGATGGAGGCCATTAAGATAACATCACTGCACCTTGAGGTTGAAGCACATAATTGATGGTTCCATGGCTTGTCTACATTGGGTCATGCCAATGTGACTACATATCCAGAGTTCACAAGGAGGTTGGAGGAGAGGTTTTATTGAATATATTCAAGGGCACAATTCATGGGGCTTGCAAAGCTCAAACAATTAGGTAATCCAGAAACTTATATTTCTGAATTTCTAAAACTTTCTGTTATGGTTCCTGATTTATCTGCAGCAAGAAGGGTCTATATGTTCATTCATGGGTTAGTAGAACCTCTTCATGGGTTTTTTAATTCTACCAAACCCACTACCCTTAATGATTCCATTGAAAGGGCTAGAGATCTACAAGATGCCTTTCTAAAAGCAAAGGCAACATTTCAGCAAAAGCCCTCTTTTCCATCAAAGGGAAAATATGAGAAGGCTCCTTTCTCAAAAGAGATCCAAAGTAAGATACCTCTTAGTGATGATGTCTGAAGAGACTTGAGGAGGAGGAAGATTTGGTTCACATGCCAATAATCTTGGGCACCCAGACATAGATGTGCAGTAGTAAAGGCACACTATATAGAGGTCTTATTATATGATGATGAGGAAGAAGAAGAGGAACCAAAAAGAGGTCACAACGTTGGCACTGTAGGAGATGATCCATCACCATCAGGATATGGTAATGGAGCATTTTCTCCAATTGGAGGGGCTCTTGCATCATTAAGAGGAGTACCCTAGTACTTGACCTTGAGGGTTTGAGGTTCCATCTTAGATCAAAGGGTTTCTGTTTTGATTGACAGCGGAGCTACCCACAATTTTATTGATTCCCAACTAGTGTAGAGGAGGGAAATACCCACTGATGATTTGGAGGGATTTTTTGTTTTGGTCCAAGGAGCTATAACTATGCAGTGCATGCATTATGTTCCATATTTATCTATCACCATGGGGACATATACATTGACTGATCACTTCTTTTTGGTTGACATACCTAAGACCAATGTGATATTGGGTGTGCAGTGGTTGATTACTTTAGGGAAAGTCACCATAGATTGGGAGACTTTGCAGATGGAATGGGTGGATAGAAAGAGTGGAAATAATAATATGATTAATGGCGTGCACACATATCCCTCACATACAACTTCCACACAGAAAATAGAGATGGATTTACGCAGTGGAAGAAAGGACCTAACAGTCCCATCTATTATGCACATGACTTTGGCCCATAGGACATTATTGTTTTATGGAAATCCACCAGGGAGGCCACCTGATCAGAATTTGGTGAGGAATGACTCACATCTTGATGCACCACCCATAGATCCAGGAGGAGTGGGTGCATTGGGAGGTCATGGTACAACGCTGAGAGACTTGGGTAGAATTAAGAAGGAGGGATACATTCTCCAAACATCATCATTACCCATGTTATTCATCAGTAATTTTCACCTATTTAGATGACTAAATGATTTGTCCAAGATTTCTAGAAACATAATTCAAGAATCATGTGAGTTCTAGAAATCTCCTCAAAGAGAAAAATTTTCATTATCCCACTTCCTTGTCAAAGCATGGCCAATCTATCACCCAGACAAGATCAAATCGTAAACTGATGTCCCTCACTATGTTTGTCACCTCTGCCTATAACACTATGTCTATGTTTTCTTAAGCCCTCTATTTTCATACCTTGTTTCGCCAAGTAAACCAAACTTTTCTCCTACTCACCAAATGCCTCAAGCAATGGTGATTTAAAAAATCCCTGTATAAAAGCTCTTTGAATCAAAACAAGGTTTTCTAGTTGTTTATGATGGTAGTGCATAATAGAGTGTCAAAAAACCTGTCTCCTCATCCAAACCCTGATTCAATTTTTTAGTCAAAAACCTATTCCAAGGACATTACCATAAGTCAAATAGGGTCACCTAGGTTATGCACTATCATGGTTCTAAATGCACTATTTCCACAAGTATTCAAAGGTGAAGTCAAGAGAACACAAGGATGATGCTTGTCATTATCTAAAGAACATCAAAAGACCTCCAAAGATATCCTCTTGATCAAGCAGTAAGACTGCAAAGAAGCAATTTACCATGTCTAAGAATTTCTATAGAAATGTTTTGTAAATGGTCAAGAGTAGAACAGAGCCAAATAAGGAGGCCTAAAAAACTTATAATGGCATTCACAGCTAATAGTAAGAATATAGTAGGTTTAAGTTTACAAGGAAGATCATGATCTCATAAGAGATTGTTATGGGGTGCTACCCATCAAAAGGTCCATGCAGGTCCTGAAAGACAGTGGCACATAAGCAACACTGTACATCAATAAAAAATATCATTAAATGTTTTTTGGCCTCAAGCATGAAATTGGTAGAGGGAAAACTTCCCTTTGCCTATAATGCTGCAAAAAGGACCAAAAAGTTATTAGATTATCCATGAGATAAGATCAAAAGGAGGGTCATCATGAGAAGACCATTCACAACCTAGAAGAAAGCAACAAGGTATGTGTTTGTTGGGAATTAAGATTAATGACTGTTTTAACCAAGTAATAGAAAAATTCTAAGGCTACAAAGGCAAATAACACCTAAACCCTTCAAAATATCATTGAAGTCTTTAGGCATAAAATAGTGAGTTTGATAAGTGTCTTTTTGACAACTCAGAAGATAACACTGTTTGTTTTTCTGAAGTATCCATAAAAACTCAGAAGCCTGGGAAGATAGACAAAAATGGTCAAAATAGCGACAAATAAACCTCCTTCATCACAACAGATGGTTTCAAGGTCAAAGGAAAGAATGTTTCAAATACAGAATATCAGTCAAAAGGAGAAATGACAACAATAATGAGTTTGCTATGTGTAGGTGTTAAAAGTTCAAAACAGTTATTTTTTCAAGGTATAGGCTGAGAGGCATGGGCTTAGTGTCTTTAGGAAGATTTTAAAAATAAGGGAAACCTTAAGAGGCCTACAGTAGTGAAAAAAGAACCATGTTTTCATCAAATTGTCCACCTATAGGACCAAAAGCAGTAAAAAACACAGTAAGAAAAAGCAAAGAAAAAGGAACCTTAAAAAAGTGTGTTTTGACTTCAAATTTATTTTCAAAAGGGTTATAAAGGCCTTTTGGGTATTCCCCCCGCACCATTTGTCATCTCCAAGCCAAAGGAAGCCGTTGAGAGAAGGTTTCAAAAGTTTTTGAGTAAAACAGTGAAAATCTTCAGGCGTTACGCACTGAGGTCGGCGCTATGCACCTGGCTCTCGACGCTGCGCATAGGAGGGGTGGTCGCAGTGTTATTTAACACTGCGTTGTGCACCCAAAGCCTGGCACTACGCACCTGGGCCGGTGTTACACATAGACATAGCAGAGTGCATAAAAATGCTTGTTACGCACCGACGCTACGTTCCTGAAGCGTGACTCGCCCGTCTCCTGCCTGTTACACACCAGCGATATGCACCGACGCTACGCACAGGCACTATGTATCGGCGCTATGCACAGGTGCTACGCACCAGTGTTATGCACAGAAAGAGTTTGTCTAAAATTTCTAAAGGGAGTCAAAATTTCAGTTTTTCACCTTCAAAGCCTCTATAAAATTCAATACACAAGATTGGTGATTTTTTTTCTTGCCTCCCAAGGTTTCATTTTCCTAATAAAAGTCATATTTAAAGGCTTAATTAAACCAAACCTTAGACTACATGAAAAACAATTTTAAATACATTTGGTTAGGGTTTGAAGGAGAAAATTGTTATATGTGGCAGAGGAGGCTTAGTGACATCAAACAAACCTCTAAACACTGAGTGCACTCTTGGAGAGTTTCATCTTGCCTTCATTTTCACAAATTTTCCCTCACTTCACTCATTGCAGCCTTTTGACCCAAATGCCCTCAAACAGTTTTCAAAAAGCCTTATGTGCTAAAGAACCAGTCACCATGTCTAAAGCAGAGTTTCACACCAGCTTAAATGAAATTCAAAGACCTACCGAGCCTCAACACAAGGGAGGAAGGGAAAATAGGTTTGAGCCTTTAGACACAGTTCAGATTACTTCCTCTCCCATTATTCTTTGATGCTTTCAGGGTGTTGTGTATTATCATTTTTGTGAAAAGGTATAGCAAGTCAAAAGCCACTCAGACCTAACTAGATTGTTCATCCTTGGCTTACAAAATCACCGAGTTAGCCTAGCAGGAGTGGAGTTTAAGCTCTCATCTGAATCCATTTCTAAAGCAATAGGTATACCATACATTTTCAAGATATGATTTAAACAAAATAAGTTGGAGTTGAGCTATTATGAGCCCTACCTAAAACCAAGTTGTCAACAAGGTTGCAAGGCTATTTTTCCTTTTTCCCACTTGTTAGAGAGGTATGCCTTGCTGATGAAGAAAATTATCAGATATTTCACCTGTGAGGGGATATACTCCAGGATTTACTCATATCATATAAGTTTACTAATGCACTTAACCAAATTTAAAACAATGAACCTACCATACTACCTTTTTCGGAGCATTGACAAGATGGCCTCACTTGTCAAGAAAAGAAGCTATGACTGCCAAATGTTGAGCCTTTTCCACCACTCCTTGATCAAAATGATTGTCTTACACTAGCTAGGGCAACAAGGAATCCCTTGGGAAGTCTTCATCTCACATGAAGTGTTTACAAACCCCCAAGCCTTCATTCAGAAAAATCTACCTTCCACTTCACAACCACCTACCTCCACTCCTCCATTATCTCTCCATATGCCTTCTCCACAAAGAAATTCACCCCCTATCCCTTTTCCTAATGTTCCAAGTGAAGAAGCTGACAATAGCTCTAATGAAGAGAAAACAGATGACAATAATGAGGAATAGGACAGTGAGGTAGAAGCTGAGGAAGATGAAGAAGAAAAGGAAGAGGACAGTGAGGTAGAAGCTAAGGAAGATGAAGAAGACAAGGAAGAGGATAGTGAGGTAGAAGAAGAGTAAGATGAAGAAGACAAGGAAGAGGACAATAGTGAGCAAGAAAGTGATAATAGCCATAACAAACAAGAAATTGATGACAGCAAAAATCAAGAGACAAATGCAGGTGAGATAAAGGTTGAAAACATTGAGGAAAATGCAGAGCTTGATAAAGATGATGAAAGTGGTGAAAATAATGAAGATTATGGGACATAAACAGAGTGTGAAGGAGAGGAACAACAGAGTGATGATGACCAAGAAGAGGCAGCATCTCAAGAAATTAAAAGTGAGCAAGAAAATAGAGTTAAAATCAGTGAGCCCCATGATGAGCAAAAGGGCCAAAACAGTGGGTCTTATGATGAAGAAGATGACAACGCTTGTGGCACCTCCAAAGGTATAAACACCATCATAAAACCTCTCACATGCACCTATCATAGAGGCAGAAGAGATGTGTTCGCTGCCTCAAAAAGGAAAGGGGCCATCTCTCCTCCAGCAATCAAGCATTAAGAGAAAGGAAAGGGAAAGGTGAAAAAAGGTGAGTAGAAGGTACAGGTAAGAAGGAAAAAAATGATCAATAATACTTCTCAAGGATCTCAATTCATTGATCTAGACAATGATAATGAAGACCAAGAGATGAAAACTAGGTTGCTCCTCTTGGAAAAAGATGCATAGCTTCAGGAGTGGGAAAGGGATTTTGAGATCGCTCAAAGGGTCATCTACTATTACAAAGAGGAACATAAGCATTTCAAAGATGTCAGGAGGGGCCTTTCCCTACAAAATAAAATGGCCAAACATTATGCAAGGAAAATCATGCTTGCTAGCACCAATCTAAAGAAGGCCCTCATTGAACTAGAAGACCGAAAAAGAGCCAAAATGCATGACAGCCTTGGAGTCATGGCCGAGGCTTCTCAATAGGTATCCAAAACCTCTTGAGGGGTCTATCCACCAAATTTGAGGCAAATCAGACAACTTTTTTTTTTGCCAAATTTTGACCCCTAAGAGCGCAACACCCTAGGTGCTACGCACATATTTTATGCATATTAAGCTCTCAAAGTTTACATTTTTAGATTTTTCAGATCACCAACAGTCTACTCACCAATTTTGAGATCATTTGGATCATTTTTACCCCCTCAAAAGGTCAACAAACATCAAACATTTGACTTTTTTGCCTTCTTTTCAGGCCAAGTGTTACGCACAAAGCAGTGCTAGGAGATTTAATTTTTTAGTAGCTAAATTGTATCCACTCAGCACAAATCAAACATTTTTGGAAATTAGACTCATCAGGATTTCCAACGAGCCATCACGGAGCCAAATCTGGTGTCGGGAAGACCTCCAAAAGACTATTGCAACAGGGCCTATTTCTGTGCTATGCACTTGGTATTTTTTCACTGTTTGACACATGTGTTACGCTCCTGTGGCTGAGTGGGAAAAATGTGCGTTTGGAAAGTTTTCTTAGGCATTTCAGGCCTAAAATTTAATTTTATTTCCATTTATAGTCTGAAAAGATATTTATTTAGATATTTTTGTGCCTAGGGCTTTGCAAAGCCTCAAGGACAAGTCAGGATATTTATCTTTGGCCAATAGGCTTCTAGATGCTCTAGTAGGCTCTTCTCTCCTCATTTGTTATATAAGGCATGAAGATTCATTGTAAACAGTTGGGAATTGATGTGTTTAAGAGAAATACACAGTTTTATGAGCTTGGACAAGATATTGGTTTTATGAAGTGAATGAATAGCTTGTGTGGCTTGATGTTGGAGAAGTTTGCTTGCAGGATTCCATAGCTTGGTGAATGGTGATGTTTTCCTAAGTTGTTAATGTTTTCTTGTCCTCATTTTTTTTCAGTATGCTTGGTTGCTATAGATCAGAAAATTATAGGTTGAGATATGCTCATGGAAGCACCTCAAACCTCCTGTTTGCTATAGTTTTGATGTTTTCTTCTTTTAGTCATCTTAAGGAATTCTTGACTGCTCCTTAGGCCCACTAAAACTTGTTCTTGTTTCATGAATGGTTATTATTTTAGATTATAAATATGATTCATGGTATGCCCTGCTTATTTAAAGTTTTCAAAACCCTATTGTAAAGCTTTTCTATGGAATACTGATTGATTAGGTTAAGACAAAGAGGCCTTGTTTCGATCTTGACCTTTACCCATGCTTACCAACTTGTTTCAGAGTTCTTGATAGTTTGATATATGTTTTTTAGGGGTTCCATCTCCATATATTAAGTTGCTTGTTTATCTTATGTGTTTTCCCAAAAAGCTGAAGGCGAATTTCTAAAGTTAGGAGTTCTAATGCTTCTATGTCTCACCAGAATGTTTATCTTACATGTTTATCAGTTTGAGTATTGTTCATATAGATTAATGGTTTGCCCTACCTCATGAGTTCTTTCTTTCAGACTATATATGTTTAATACCTCTTAGTTTCTTCCCAAACTTGATGTTCATTACACCTCATACATCATCTAAAGGATCCATTAACCTTGCTAAATCGGCCCTCCAATACACTCTGCTTCATCATTTAGACACCCTCGACTTCATCTAACCCCATAGCCCTATTGATTTGACAACATCTCATTCCACCTATCCTACTTATTCATCTTACCCCAACCCAAAAAAAACAAACAAATTACACTTAACAACTAGCCTAAAATCAATCATCCAAAGCGAACAAGTTCACATCCTTCGCATAATAGAGAGAGCCCTCTCTGAGTCCAAGAAGGCTAGGTCCTAGGACTCCAAAGACTGTTATGATGTTACCCTATCATTTGGTTTAGCCAATCTGCCAAATCACGGGACCCTAACATAATGGCGATCACGGTGGGACCTTCTAAGCTCATAACAATCTAAATACCCCTTAGCAACCCAGAATCCCTTCATCATACAGTATCCTATGATTTATAGCTACCTCTTCACTACCACTAACATAATGGTGATTATGATGCAACCTTTGATGTCAGTGACAAACTAAGTATCCCTTAGGACTTCAGAAACCTTCGTTAAATCATAGAGAACTTCACTGATAGCCTAAGAGTAGAATCTAGCTTTTTCACCTTAGAAAATTGATGAATCAACTATAGGACACTCTTATAAACCTTCGGGTTACATATAGAAACTTAGAAAACCCCAAAAAATTTCTAGATTGGCTTTTGTTAGTATTGGTGGTGGACCATAGATAACATATCTTCAAAAAAACTAAAAATATCCACCTGGTGACTCCACTAGCCTCCAGTAGGCCTTCTAAATTTTTCTAAGTATATATAAACTCCTATAGGACTACATCAAACTAGCCATGAGAAGTCTAGAAACCTAGTCATGCACTGTGCGAGTTTGATAGCACCTAGAGAGGTCAGCCTTCCGAAATTAGTCATAAACTTTCAGCCTCTCTAAATTTTGAATTTGAAATCTGGCTCCGTGAAGAATCAATACTGGATCTCATCTAGACCCAAAACCTCCTACTATAGTTGATGACCCAGAAAAGATGTTGTGGCAAACTTCTAAAACTAGAAAATTAGCTACTAATAGGACCATTCATAAAGCAAGCTCTGTACCTAAAAAACTTACAGCCTTGCAAGATCCCCAGTTTGACTTGCGCCATACCAAAAAAATTTTCAGAACCAAGTCACAAAGTAGAATTGACCATACCGATATTGAGCCCATAGACTTGCAGCAGAGTCTTAACAAAGAAGATTCTCCTTCCACGCCACTAGATTTCCAACTTCTCCACCACTTTGGCTCTTTTCATCCCAAGTCTCCTCAGAATTAGTTTACTGGTCCAAGTGCTTCCCCGACACCCATTCACACCACCACTGTGCAAACCACTCCATCTCATAGCACAAATGCTCCACTTGTAAATCCACCATTATCTCCCACCATGGCAGCATGGTATGCGCCCCTTGTGTTACTGCAACCATTGGTACCTTTGCCAAATTATTACCAATCCAGAATCCCACACTTCACTGGGGCTGAATCCATTACTGCTGAATAACATGTATATAGAATGAATGATGCTTTTGACTACATGGAATTAGAATAGGAAACCATGAAGATGAGGATGTTTGCCGAAATCCTAGGAGGAGAAGCTAAGAAATGGTTCAAAAGCCTAACTCCCAACAACATACATGATCTCCCTTCCCTTTACCAAAATTTCATAAACAAATGGGAAATCAAGAAAAACCCTCTTCAGATCCTTTCATAATATAGCAATCTCAAAAGAAACACGGGAGAAAGTGTCCAAGACTATTGCACTAGGTTCAATAGTGTTTACAATGCACTACCGAAAAACATGAAACCCCCATAGGCCTAGCCTTAGCTAAATTCCCGAAGGGTTTTCACCCTGACATGGCCTATAAACTAAGAGAAAGAGAGCCCCTAACTTTAGAAGACATGCCAAAAGGAGCTATAAGTGTAGCGGGAAACTTAAATGAAAAAATATCTAGGTTAAGATTAAAAAAGAAAAGAAAAGGGAACATACAAATATGACACCATGCCCTCCACCTCCTCATCTGATTCCAAGATGGACAACATTATTAGGACCATGGAAAGAATGATGGAGAGAATAAGCATAAATGAAAGAAAACCCCCTAGGGACAACCAAAGAAATCCCCAAAATAGAAATCAGAATCATAATTTTAGAAGAGACCCGCCCCAAAATAGACCAAGGGAAAATGATCAACAAATCAGGCCACCCTTCCAAGATAACTATGTTGACGAAGGGGAAAGAGATATTGAACAGCCAGATGAGAATCATCTAAACTTAATAGGCTCTGATAGCGAGGGTGAGGTTTTTCTCACATAAGAAGAACAAGTTTTTTTCTCCTTAAACCAAGATGAAACAAGCTATGAAGATTTCGAAGACCATGAATTGGGATTATAAAATGTCATAATGGAAGTCCATAGGCAATATGATCTTAGGAGTAAGAAAAACCAAGACAACTCGAGGAAAAACAACTCAAACACTGTTGTTAAGAAAACTTCCTAGAACATTCTTAAAAGAACAATAGACAATAACAACACCATGGCTAAGAAAACTGATCCCGACAAGGATAAAAATAGCCAACCAGGAGTTGACACAATCTGTCCTAACACCTCTGCTAGTGGCCCTGAGAAAACTCTAATGACCAAAGCCTCGAACCAAAATCAGAAAATTAAAAATGTGGAAAAATTTATGGCTGATAAAACTGATGTAAATATGTCTAAAACTCAAGTACCTTTCATTTTTGAAAGAGAAATCCCTAAAATCAAAATAACCATCCCTCTCACTAAACTAGTAGCTCAGGATATGTACCGCTCCCAAGTCTTGAAATTCTTGAACATAGGAAATGATACCAACACTCTGAATTTGATAGATGATAAACCAAAACTGTTGTTTGGACCTGAAGTAGATGGAAAATACTAAGGAGGTGTCATTCCCCCATTCTATGTTAGCCTAAACATACACGAAAAAATCCTACATAATGCCATGCTAGACTCTGGTGCCTCCCACAACCTCATGCCGAAGGTAGTGATGGAAAGATTGGGCCTAGAAATAACCAGGCCATAAAAAGATATGTATTCCTTCGATTCAAGTAGATTTAAATTCTTGGGCTTGATCAAGGAATTATGTGTCAATCTGGCACAAATCCCTGCTAAGAACCTGGTCATGGATATACTCATGGCTGACATTCCCCCCAAATATGTCATGCTTTTGTCCTGATCTTGGAGAGCTAAACTTCTAGGAAAACTCCAACTTGACATGTCTTATGCTACCATCCCAATTTTTAACCAAACTAGGAGACTCTACCAGGAATCTCATATGAAGTAAGTGGTAAGCAACCTAGATAGACCCAACAACACCCCTATCTATTAAATTCATTCACACTTGGACTCATTCATCTTGTATAATGAAAATAACCTTGATGAGCAAGTAAATGAAAATTTTGAAGATCTAGGCACATTACAATAATCAGATCACTTCCTCTATGATGAGTTCAACAGTCAAAAATATCACGATCTTGAAACACCACAAGATAATAAAAATGAAATTGATTTCCTGCAAATTGAAAATGAAATGTCAAAAACAAGAATTAGTTTAGAAAAGGGAACAGGTTGCTCAAAAGAAAGACAAATCACAAGAACATAACTTCTTCCTTTTGCTAATCCAGAAAAAATGAAACACCCTCACAAAATACAAATATTTGGGAATCTACAAAAAAACAGTTTGATGTTTCTACCTTACCTAGGTACTTCATCATCCAAGAAATTTTCCCTTTCAGAAAAATTACCAATTTTCACAAATATTGCTACAAATCCCAAAGAATTTTTTGTTGAAGCTAATATAGAGGAAGATAGCATGGGTAAACTTAAGAAGCCTAAAATAATTAAGTTTTCTAAAATTTTATCACTACGCACAAAACAAAGGAATACAATATTGTGCAAAAAATTTCAAAATGATTATGTGTGTAAGTAGGCTAGTCTAAAACCTTGTAACACAACCATTGTTCTAAAAATACTTCCTTTCAAAAAGAATCAGAAAAATTTTGAGAAGTTGAGTTCACTTAGAAAAAAGGCAAAGGGACATAGGCTTTGTATAGATTTTAGGTACCAAGAGCAACCCTTCCAAAAGAACAAATACATTTTTACCAAAAATGATCATACTTTACAAAGGGTAGGGTTTTCTAACCAAATCTCATTGCGTGATATTTTTTCAGGTTGCCATCATATGACACCACTTCAGATCAATTAGCTCAAAGATTTTTTCAAATTTCCTTGGGACATTTGCATGCTTAGAAAAATACCTCCCAGGGTAGAAAGTGCTAGAGATACTTTCCGAAAAACTATTCCTTTAGTTTTAAATTTCTCTACTATGGTGTACACGGATGACTTCATCATTTGTTTTAAAGATGATAAAGAATACCTTGCCTACTTGAAGAGGATATTTGACTCAAACATATTTGAAGATAAAATGTCAAAGAAGATGCACCAAGGGGATCATAGATTTTCCAAAAACTCTTGGAATAACCCTGATACCATGTTGTCAAATAGAGGTAACTCTCTTTTCTATTTTCAAGAGTTTAATGGACAAAATATGTTAGGAGATCCTTTTGAAGACAGGATGCTCAAACACTACATTTATCAAGATCCTTATATTTAAAATTTTCACTCATTGTACATACCATTGTGTGAAGAAAAAGTCAAAAATAAAGAAAACATAAAAACATAGAAAAAATAGAAAAGACGGCAGATTCTAAAGAAAAGGTATAGCCCCATACCCAAAAAATAGTAATATTGAAAGTGTGAAAGCCTAAATGCCACTGCTGATGCAAAAATATTGTCTTGTTTAGCTATCTAGCCTAATCACAGCTGAACATGTTTCAAATTTATTGTTCGTAAGTTAGTGAAAAGAATGCTGGACAAAACATTGAAGCTTGACTTGTCAAAGAAAATATATTAGGAAAGAAGATACTGCAAGCCTAAATGCCACTACCGGTGCAAAAAGAATGTCTTGTTCAGCTATCTAGCCTAATCATGGCTGAACATGTTTTTAATTTATTGTTGATAAGTTAGTAAAAAGAATGTTGGTCGAAACATTGAAGCTTGACTTGTCAAAGAAAATAGATTAGGAAAGAAAGATACTGGTTCCACATGCTCAAAACAGAACGAAGGAGAAAAACAGGGATGAATAGCAAACTATGTATCTTAGCCCTAATTTTTCTAGTCTTATTTTGTACAAAAATAACATTTGTGTGTAGCTTTCTTTTATGCCACAAAACCATGATAATTCAGATTGTCTAATCCTGATTTAGTCATGTTTTCAATTTCATGTTTTTAGCTTACTGAATAAATCATGTCAAACATTTTAACCTTGATAGTTGAATAGAATAGGTAGAGAATCAAAGGAGTTCAATAGCCTATTCTGAACTCCCGGAAGAGATAAGTGTAGAAGTAGATAGTTTTCTTTCACTTTAAAAATAAAAATGTCAATGGGTTTGCCAGTTCAAGTGCACCCAAGGAAGAAAAAATGTTAAGCAAGTAGGTTGGGTAGGTAAAAGTGAAGTTAGCTAATCATACTTTCAGATTTTCAAAATCACTATTTCAAGGAAAGCAGCAGTAGTACTGAAGAAAATCCACCCAATGGATGAGGCATTAGTCCTCATAAACCAAGAGATATGAAATTTTGGACACCTCCTAAAAAGGAGTTGCCCTCCCCAAGTGGTGCCACTGTTAGTCATCAATAATTTTCACCTGTTTAGATGACTAAATGCTTTGTCCAAGATTTCTAGAAACAAAATTCAAGAATCATGTGAGTCCTCTAAATATCCTCAAGGAGAAATGTTTTCATTATCCCACTTCTTTGTCAAAGCATGGCCAATCTATCACCTAGACAAGATCAAATCCTGAACTGATGTCCCACACTCTCACTATGTTTGCCACCTCTACCTATAACACTATTTCTCTATTTGCCTAAGCCCTCTATTTTCATACCTTGTTTTGAGAAGTAAACCAAACTTTTCTCCTACTCACCAAATTCCTCAAGCAATGGTGATTTAAAAACTCCCTATCTAAAATCTCTTTGAATCAAAACAAGGTTTTCTAGTTGTCTAGGATGGTAGTGCATAATAGAGTGTCAAAAACCCTATCTCCTCATCCAAACCCTGATTCAAGTTTTCAGTCAAAAACATATTCCAAGGACATTACCATAAGTCAAATAGGGTCACCTAGGTTATGTACTATCATGGTTCTAAATGCTATATTTCCACAAGTATTCAAAGGTGAAGTCAAGAGAACACAAGGATGAGGCTTGTCATTATCCAAAGAACTTCAAAAGACCTCCAAATATATCCTCTTGATCAAGCAGTAAGCCTGCAAAGGAGAAATTTACCATGTCCAAGAATTTCTGCAGAAATCTTTTGTAAATGATCAACAGTAGAACAGAGTCAAGAAGGAGGCCTAAAAAACTTACAAATGCATTCAAAACTGATATTAAGAATATAGCAGGTTTAATTTTACAAGGAAGATCATGATCTCATAAGAGATTGTTATGAGGTGCTGCCCATCAAAAGGTCCATGCAGGTCCTGAAAGACAGTGGCACATAAGCAACATTGCACATCAATAAAAAATATCATTAAAGGTTGTTTGGCATCAAGCATGAAACTGGTAGAGGGACAGCTGCCCTTTGCCTATATTCCTACAAAAAGGACCAAAAATTTATCAGATTAGCCATGTGATAAGGTAAAAAAGGAGGGTCATCATGAGAAGACCATTCACAACCTAGAAGAAAGCAGCAAGGTATGTGTTTGTTGGGAATTAAGATTCATAGCTGTTTTAACAAAGTAATAGATCAATGCTAAGGCTACAAAGGAAAGGAACACCTAAAACCCTTCAAAATATCATTGAAGGCTTTAGGCATAAAATAGTGAGTTTGATAAGTGTTGTTTTGACAACTTAGAAGATAACACTTTTTGTTTTTCTGAAGTATCCCTAAAAACTCAAAAGCCTGGGAAGATATACAAAAATGGTAAAAATAGTGACAAAGAAACCTCCTTCATCACAACAGATGGTTTCAAGGTCAAAGGAAAGAATGTTTCAAATACAAAATATCAGTCAAAAGGAGAAATGGTAACAATAATGAGTTTGTTGTGTGTAGGTGTTAAAAGTTCAAATCAGTTCTTTTTCCAAAGTATTGGATGAGAGGCATGGGCTTAGTGTCTTCAGGAAGATTGTCAAAATAAGGAGAACCTTAAGAGGCCTCTAGTAGTGAAAAAAGAACCATGTTTTCATCAGATTGTCCACCTACAGGACCTAAAGTAGTAAAAAACACAGTAAGAAAAAGCAAAGAAAAAGGAACCTTATAAAAGTGGGTTTTGACTTCAAACTTATTTTCAAAAGGGTTATAAAGGCCATTTGGGTCCTCCCCCCACACCATTTTTCATCTTCAAGCCAAAGGAAGCTGTTGAGAGAAGGTTTCGAAAGTTTTTGAGAAAAACAGTGAAAATCTCCAAGCGTTACACACTGAGGTCAGTGCTATGCACCTGGCTCTCAGTGCTACACACAAGAGGGGTGCGCACCCAGAGCCTGGCACTATGCACCTGGGACGGTGTTACGCACAGACACAATAGAGTGCATAAAACTTCCTGTTACACACTGGCACTATGTTCTTGAAGCCCGACTGGCCCGTCTCCTACCTGTTACGCACTAGTGCTACGCACCGGCGTTACACACAGGCGCTATGCATCGGTGTTACACATAGATACAGTTTGTCTAAAATTGCTAAAGGGAGTCAAAATTTCATTTTTCACGTTCAAAGCCTCTGCAAAAGTCAATACACAAGGTTGGTGATTTTTTTTCTTGCCTCCCAAGCTTTCATTTTCCTAAGAAAAGTCGTATTTAAAGGCTTAATTAAAACAAACCCTAGGCTACATAAAATTCAGCTTTAAATACCTTTGGTTAGGGTTTGAAGGATAAAATTGATATATGTGCCAGAGGAGGCTGAGTGACATCAAACAAACCTCTAAACGCTAAGTGCACCCCTGGAGAGTTTCGTCTTGCCTTCATTTTCACAACTTTTACCTCACTTCAGTCATTGCATCCTTTTGACCCAAAGGCCCTCAAACGGTTTTCAAAAAGCCTTTTGTGCTAAAGAACCAGTCACCATGTCTGAAGCAGAGATTCACACTAGCTTAAATGAAATTCAGAGACCTACCAAGCCTCAACACAAGGGAGGAAGGGAAAATAGGTTTGAGCCCTTAGACACAGTTCATATTACTTCCTCTCCCATTATCCTTTGATGCTTTTAGGATGTTGGGTGTTATCATTTTTGTGAAAAGGTTGAGCAAGTCAAAAGCCACTCAGACATGACTAGATTTTTCATCCTTGGCTTACAAAATCACCGAGTTACCCTAGCAGGAGTGGAGTTTGAGCTCTCATCTGAATCCATTTCTAAAGCAATAGGTATACCAGACATTTTCGAGATATGATTTAAACAAAATAAGTTGGAGTTGAGCTATTATGAGCCCTACCTAAAACCAAGTTGTCAACAAGGTTGCAAGGCTATTTTTCCTTTTTCCCACTTGTTAGAGAGGTATGCCTTGCTGATGAAGAAAATTATCAGATATTTCACCTGTGAGGGGATATACTCCAGGATTTACTCATAACATATAAGTTTACTAATGCACTTCACCAAAGTCAAAATAATGAACCTACCATACTACCTTTTCCGGCGCATTGACAAGATGGCCTCACTTGTCAAGAAAATAAGCTATGACCACCAAATGCTGAGCCTTTTCCACCACTCCTTGATCAAAATGATTGTCTTACACCAGCTGGGGCAAGAAGGAATCCCTTGGGAAGTCTTCATCTCACATGATGTGTTTACAAACCCCCAAGCTTTCATTCAACAGAATCTACCTTCCACTTCACAACCACCTACCTCCACTCCTCCATTATCTCTCCATATGCCTTCTCCAAAAAGAAATTCACCCCCTATCCCTTCTCCTAATGTACCAAGTGAAGAAGCTGACAATAGCTCTAATGAAGAGAAAACAAATGACAATAATGAGGAAGAGGACAGTGAGGTAGAAGCTGAGGAAGATGAAGAAGACAAGGAAGAGGAGAGTTAGGTAGAAGCTAAGGAAGATGAAGAAGACAAGGAAGAGGAAAATAGTGAGCAGGAAAGTGATAATAGCCATAACAAACAAGAAATTGATGACAGAAGAAATCAAGAGACAGATGTAGGTGAGAAAAAGGTTGAAAACATTGAGGCAAATGCAAAGATTGATAAAGATGATGAAAGTGGCGAAAATAATGAAGATTATGGGACATAAACAGAGTGTTAAGGAGAGGAACAACAGAGTGATGATGACCAAGAAGAGGTAGCCTCTCAAGAAATAAACAGTGAGTAAGAAAACTGAGTTAAAATCAGTGAGCCCCATGATGAGAAAAAGGGCCAAAATAGTGGGTCTTATAATGAAGAAGATGACAAGGCTTGTGGCACCTCCAAAGGTAGAAAAACCATCATAAAACCTCTCACATGCACCTATCGTAGAGGTAGAAGAGATGTGTTTGCTGCCTCAAAAAGGCAAGGGGCCATCTCTCCTCCAGCAATCAATAATCAAGACAAAGGAAAGGGAAAGGTGGACAAAGGTGAGCGGAAGGTATAGGTAAGAAGGAGCAAAACGATCAAGAAGACTTCTCAAGGATCTCAATTCATTGATCTAGACAGTGACAATGAAAACCAAGAGATGAAAACTAGGTTTCTCCTCTTGGAAAAAGATGCATAGCTTCAGGAGTGGGAAAGGGATTTTGAGACGGCTCAAAGTGTCATCTACTATTACAAAGAGGAACATAAGCATTTCAAATATGTCAAGAGGGCCTTGTCCTACAAAATAAAATGGCCAAACATTATGCAAGGAAAAGCATGCTTGCTAGCACCAAGCTAAAGAAGGCCCTCATTGAACTAGAAGACCTAAGAAGAGCCAAAATGAATTAAATCCTTGGATTCTTGGCTGAGGCTTCTCAACAGGTATCCAAAATATCTTGAGGGGTCTAAACACCATTTTTGAGGCAAATCGGACAACTTTTTGTTTTTTTTCCAAATTTTGACCCCTAGGAGCGCAACATCCTAGGGGCTACGCACAAATTTGGTGCATCTTCAGCTTTCAACGTTTACATTTTTGGCTTTCTCACATCACCAACTATCTACTCACCAATTTTCAGATCATTTGGAGCATGTTTAACCCCTCAAAAGGTCAAAAAACATCAACAATTTGACTTTTCTGCCTCCTTTTCAGACCAGGTGTTATGCACAGAGCAGTGCTGGGAGATTTGATGTTTGAGTAGGTAAATGGAATTCAATCAGCACAAATCTAACATTTTTTGAAGGTAGACTCATCAGGCTTTCCAACGTGCCATCACAGAGCCAAATCGGGTGTCAGGAAGTCCTCCAAAAGACTATTGCAACAGGGCCTATTTCTGCACTATGCACCTGGCATTTTTTCATTGTTTGACACGTGTTACGCTCCTGTGGCTAAGTGGGAAAAAATTGCATTTGGAAAGTTTTCTTAGGAATTTCAGGCCTAAAATTCAATTTTATTTCCATTTATAGTCGGAAAAGATATCTATTTAGATATTTTTGTGCCTTGGGCTTTGCAAAGCCTCAAAGAGAAGTTAGGATATTTCTCTTTGGCCAATAGGCTTCTAGATGCTCTAGTAGGCTCTCCTCTCCTAATTTTTTATATAAGGAATGAGGATTCATTGTAAACAATTGGGAATTGATGTGTTTAAGAGAAATACATGATTTTATGAGCTTGGACAAGATATTGGTTTTATGAAGTGAATGAATAGCTTGTGTGGCTTGATGTTGGAGAAGCTTGCTTGCAGGATTTCATAGCTTGGTGAATGGTGATGTTTTCATAACTTGTTAATTTTTTCTTGTCCTCATTTTTTTTCATTCTGCTTGGTTGATATAGATCAGAAAAGTATAGGTTGAGATATTCTCATGGAAGCACCTCAAACCTCGTGTTTGCTATAGTTTTGATGTTTTCTTCTTTTAGTCATCTTAAGGAATTCTTGACTACTCCTTAGGCCCACTAAAACTTGTTCTTGTTTCATGAATGGTTATTATGTCAGCTTATAAATATGATTCTTGGTATGCCCTGCTTATTTAAAGTTTTCAAAACCCTATTGTGAAGCTTTTCTATGGAATACTGATTGATTAGGTTAAGACAAAGAGGCCTTGTTTCGACTTGCCTTTTGCCCATGCTTACCAAATTGTTTCAGAGTTCCCAATAGTTTTATATATGTTGTTTAGGATTTCCCTCTCCATATATTAATTTTTTTGTTTATCTTACGTGTTTTCCCAAAAAGCTAAAGGTGAATTTCTAAATTTAGGAGTTTTAATGCTTCTATGTCTCATCGGAATGTTTATCTTACATGTTTATCAGTTTGAGTATTGTTCATAGAGATTAATGGTTTTCCCTACCTCATGAGTTATTTCTTTCAGACTATGTATGTTTAAGACCTCTTAGTTTCTTCCCAGACTTGATGTTCATTACACCTCATACATCACCTAAATGATCCATTAACCTTGCTAGATCGGCCCTGCAATACACTCTGCTTCATCATTTAGGCACCCTCGACTTCATCTAACCCCATAGCCCTATTGATTTGACAACCTCTCATTCCACCTATCCTACTTAGTCATCTTACCCCAACCCAAAAAAAACAAAAAAATTACACTTAACAACTAGCCTAAAATCAATCATCCAAAGTGAACAAGTTAACATCCTTCGCATAATAGAGAGAGCCCTCTCTGAGTCTAGGAAGGATAGGTCCTAGGACTCCAAAGACTGGTCTGATGTTACCCTGTCATTTGGTTTAGCCGTTCTGCCAAATCACTGGAACCTAACAACCCACTCTCATTTCATATTCTGCGCTGAGAAAGGAGCAGCATGGGGAGGATAACAACCTTCCAAGATGTGACTTTGGCATGGGAGGTGTCAAAAAGAAGGGCAACCATATGAAAGATATTCTTTGTGATAGATCATCAACGCTGTCACTATGGAGGATAGATCCCTATTGGAAATCCAAGATGTTGGTGGATTATTCCAAGGATCGTTTTACATGAATGATACTTGATGACTGTTTGCACTTCTTCACCATATGTATGTAGGCCATTTCTCCAAGAAGGATAATTCTTCTATATAAATTTCATGGCCAACTTTGGGCCATAAACATTGTTGAATCTGACCACTCCCTAGGAGGATATAGGGAGACGATTTACCACTCTGGGTGCACTCCAAAGGTACCAAACATTTATCACCTTTTCAAAACTTGTGAGAAAACTTCGGTAGCAAGTAAGTGGTGGGGACACCACTTACCATATCACTATCTGATGTAGTTAGGAGATATACAGCGCTAGTTCCACATGGGACTATGACGCACCTCTTTTTTTGCATATTTTTATTTATATGTACTTGGTTTTGATCCCATACATTGATGATGTACTTATTCTTTTTATTGGAATGGTTGGAGGGAGGATAGAAGATCTGGATGTGCCCTTTGGGAGAGAGCTTCTCCATGTTCATTATGCTACATGTTTCAGGGAGAACATTTGGAAAGCCATGATTTTTTCATTTGATCTATTGCTTCCTTGTGGGATGAGTCATTTGCATCTCATGAGAACTTGGGAGGAGCATGTCATGGAGGGTTGGTTTGGGAGACACTTGATTTATGAGGGAAGCTTATCACATGGAGGTGTCACCAATGGTGGAGGAGAAGAGTTGTAGCACTCACCTTTACAGTTGCTTGAGGACAAGAAACATTTGGGAGGGGAGGACCATAATATTCCCAATTAGCCATGAGCTAGTTGGAATATTAATTTTTGTTTTTTCTTTCTTGTTTAATGAATAAGAGGATATGAAGATCCATAAATCTCCTTAAATAAGAATAAAACCAATGCCAATGTGAAAGGAGGACATCTTGGAAGCTTAATTGAGCACCCTTAGGTGTCAAAAGAGGCTGGAACAGATAGACTAGATCAACCTTGACCAAATCAATAATGTTTTAATGGAGGAGTGGCATTCATTATGCAACAAGGTAGTTTTAGATGGAGACTCTTTGCATGGAAGTAGTAGCATTAATGGATGGGGCTTAGGGTTAGAAATCTCATCACTAATATAAGGAAGAGGATGGAAGCCATATTTCCTTATGTTGATGTTTTATATTTCTGAATATATGGTCTGTTTAGAAATATAGCTTTCTTCAACTGTTTAGCTAAGATTGCAGTGATGTTTAGCATATGGTGTTCCTGGTCAAGAATCCCACCTCTATCCTTGAGAGGCCTCATAGGAAGAGAATTGCGCTACCATTCCATAATCAGGCATCAGACCAAAGCTTTCTTCTTGTGTTACAACGCAGTTTCTTTTGATAGATGTGATGAGTTGTAGGTTGCAGCAGTGGAGACTAGATTCGGGTGATTTCTGATATGTTTTTCAGTGGAGGAAGGTTTCCTTCCATTGGGAGGCTGGTGAGGAAGGCCCTTGAGCTTTATTTGTAGCATTTGGCACCATTCCACTTGATCACTTTCCCCTACAACGCAATTTCTGTCTTGGACAACATTATTTTGAGGGAGTTGCAGGGTGGTTTCAGTACACCATTTGGGGAGGAGGTTTTATACTGAAGGGATCAACCTTTCATCTAGAGGATCCATTAGAGGAGGCTACATTATTTGGAATATCAAATCAGCCACATGTTTCTAGTGTTGTTGTTGCAATTAATCTTCAGCCCTAGGGATTTGATTCAGATCTTAGATATTGTTGTATTTCTGAAAAACCTCTTGGGTTATTTATTGGTGGTTGTATAGAGCCTACATCTATATTAGTGGTATATTTTGAAGCATATATCAGCCCCTCATCTTTTGTATATCCATTTTCTATAGCAGTGCTTTTATAACTGCACTGTAGCAGTATTTTGTCATTTTTGATATAGTAGTAGCACCTCTTATTGAGGGTTCTATCTATTGGAGGCTTCTCCTATCTTGTTGTATGATTTATAGCCCATTATATTATACATTTTTACTGATTTTTTCATGAATAAACAAGCTCCACATTGGTATCCATTATTGATGTAATGTTTTACACTTCTATTTCTAGTATTTTTCACTATATTCCTACTTTTCCCATTTGGGAATATTACACTCAAGCTAATCTATACGGAGTTAGGATATATTTACAATATCCTTCCTAACGCCCCACGCCTGCAAACTTACAAAGAATTTCCAGGCGCATCAAACTTCGTAGACAGTTTTATTGGGTCATTGACCCAACATCATCTAAGTAGCAACATTCAATACCCTGGTTACGCATATGATTCTAACCAGAACATATCACAACCTGGTTATTAGAGTCATCATGCACCTTCGCAAAACATGACTAATAGGGCATCATCGTACCACCATCATCAGGGAGTTCCATATCCTCTAGCTCAGGGGACCACATACGCAGCTATACATGTTGACGGAAGAGCTCCCTCCCAACATCCATTCATAAACCAGGGTAAGGACCACAATATGCCCAGTACCCAACACAAAACCCACCCATGCAGAATAATGCACAGGTCAAATTTGTGCAACCTTCCCAACCAAAACCGCGCTAACCACACAATCAGGAGAATATGAGCTATCCTCCTAATGAAACAAGGGAAAAAGGAAAAACCAAGCCAAAGAGAAATCTTGGAAAGGGTGGAAACAACCAAAAATGCCCTTCACGATCTCAAGCTAGAGGAAACTCCAACCGAAACCAAAACTAGGACCCAAGAAACCCCCAAGTTCAAAATAAGAGGGAAAATCTTCTAACAAACCACTCTTGTTAAATTTGTGGTGAGTAGAGTCATTACACTCACCACTGTGCCAATCTCCCTGAGCTGAATAAGCTTCAAGGTAACCGCAAATAAGGGGGATCCTCACAGTAGACAACCATCATGGAGGAGAATTTCCCCATCAAGGGATAGTTATCACTCAACAACAGCTAAAAAATCTCGATGATTCTGGAAAAAAAAACCATGAAATCTACATGATTGGCGAAGAAATGTTTTTTCAGACACGAAATCGGAACTACGATACCCCACCAGACACTAGTTCATCAGGGGCTAGTACAAGTGCACCATCAACACCTTTGACTATATCAAATATGCTTATCGAACCTTTGCCAAATATGGTTAAGGGACCAACTAGGCAGGAAATAAAACATTCCAAAGCGCCCCATAACTATAGCATAGTGGATGATTTAGCCCAATCTCTCACCGCCAGGTCAGCTTTGGAGGTATTACAATCATGCCCAAAATAGAGGAAAGCCCTGCTTTCTACATTAGGCACCATTGACCCTACCGATTTATGCTTAATGAATTTCGATTTAGACAAATCCATCCCTAGGCTTCCTTCGATGGTCACCTTCTAGATACCAGTGTTAGTTCCGAGCATCAGCATCCACTAATGTATCATCAACAATGGTGGATCCACATGCACCATGTCCAAGAACATCCCACAAAAGTTAGGGTCTCGCGAGCTAAAGCCATCATACATCACATTTATAGCATATGACGGGTGCCCTTCAGCTTCCGTCGGCCTCTACCAAAATGTCTCGATTTTCTTAGCCAGTAAGACGGTCCTTATAGACATTGAAGTCCTAGATGCTCAACTAGATCACAATACACTCCTTAGCTAGAGTTATATGTACAGCATGTCAGCCATGGCCTCCTCCATCTTCCGAACTACGATGTTCCCCCATTAAGATCGCACCATTACTGTCGACCAATTTACATACCACAAAAAACGAACCCTAACAAATACTGATGTCATCCTACCCTATGTAGACACTGTTGGTCATTAGTAATTTTTTCCTTCATAGATGACTAAATGATTTCCATAGATTTATAGAAACAAACTTCATGAACATTGTGAGTTCTAGAAATCGCACTGCCTTCATCATCCTTAAAGATATTTTTTCACTATTTCATCTTTTCATCATGTCTAACATTTCTTACCAGTCCCAAAAAATCCTTTAGTGGCTTATGTCACTCTTTCTGTCTATATGCTTTCACCTTTGGCCCAAATCCTCTGTTTTTTTTTTCCTAAAAAAACCCCCACTGCTACCTAAGCCCACCAATAAAACAGCTTTGTTGTGTATCCCAAGATACTCCCAAACATTGATGGTCTCAAACTATCTCTGTAGACTCTTTAGATAAATCAAGTACATTGGATTTTGGATCTAAAATTCATTGGTTTATCATAAACTCTGTCTTACAGTTGATGGCCCCAAATTCTAGGTCTCAATCGAAAAGCCAAGTCCCATAAAGCCTCCATTAGGTCACCTAGGGTTTCACAAAGTCATAGGGTGGATTTGGTGCCCTACAAATTCTGTTTTTCCTGTATGAAGAAACTGCATTCCAAGAAGAAAATGAAAAGGTGATCTAGTCCAAACTGATCAAAAGAGTGTTAGAAAATTATATATTACAGAGCAATGCAACACATAAAATATGTGGAAAATACAAGCACACAAAACACATAAAACGAGAGAGACATAGATATACGTGGTTCACCCAATTTGGGCTACATCCACCCCGAACAGCCAATCCTTCCTTTCTATTATCCAGCAAAATGAAGAGACAAAACCTACAACAGATCCGCTGTAATATCCTCTGTTCTCTCTCACAGCCTCCCTATCTATTTCCCGCTCAGAGAATGCACATGTAATACACAGCCGCAATACAATACCCTCATACAAATATAGGGGTTTCCTTCTAGGGCAAAAAACCCTTAAATAAACATAACTTCTACCATCAGATCATCTGCCTAATGAACGACCCAGATTGAATAGAAATTACTATACTTTTACAAGGCAATTTTAGATCTATTTTTAGCTTTGGCGGTGCTGCCCCTTAAACACCCCGCCAGGGGGGTCTCCATAAAGTTGTTGCCGCCCCCCCCTGGACCCCCCATGGCAGCGATTAATTTATGGGCAGTGTTGCCGCCCCATTTAAGGTACAGGGGTCCAATTCTGTGATACAAAGGAAACAAGATAATCAGGCTCCACACCCAACAATCTCCCACTTGGAGACTGATTGTAGAAACTCCACCACTAATTCATTTGTTGGAAAATGACTCCTCTTTGGACCTAGCTATTTCTCATCTTCATCATCATCCTTGAAAACCAATTGAAACTGAGCACAATTTCAGTTTCTCCCTGGTTACAACTTTTGTTAGCATATCTGCAGGATTCTGGCTAGTGTGTATCTTTTCCATCTTCAACTCTCCATCTTCCAATACTGACCGTATGAAATGGTACTTGAGATGTATGTGTTTAGTCCTGGAATGAAATGTTGATTTCTTTGCAAGATGAATGGCACTTTGGTTATCACGGAGAAAAAGTCAAGTATCATGCTTCTTACCCACCCATCCATAATCTGTACCAACTGCTTTGATTAAGTCTAGCAACAACATACCTACATCCGTTGTTGAAAGTGAACCTGCTGACTTCTGGATTTTGAAATCCAACTGAGCATCCTCGTAGTGCCCTCCCGTTATCTCGTCACCTACCATATCCGCATCAACATTCTCAACATATCCCTGTAGAGCAATGTTTGAACCACCAAAGCATAATGCTTGATTTGTGGTACCTCTCAAATATCTGAGAATCCATTTTACCGCCATCCAATGTTCTTTTCCTGGATTATTCATGTACCTGCTTACAACTCCCACTGCATGTGCAATATCAGGCCTTGTGCAGACCATTGCATACATTAAGCTTCCAACTGCTGATGCATATGTAACTTTAGACATATAATCCATGTCTTCTTGGGTCTTTGGGCACATCTCCTTACTAAGTTTGAAATGGCTAGCAAAAGGTGTACTAACTAGTTTTGCATTGTGCATATTAAATCTTTTCAACACCTTTTGTATGTACTCATTATGAGACAATGTTAATTTTCGATTTTTCCTATCTCTGGTTATTCTCATACCAAGGATCTGTTTTGCAGCTCCCAAATCCTTCATTGCAAATGAATTTGCCAATTTTCGTTTGAGCACGTTTATTTCCTGCATGTTAGACCCTGCAACAAGCATGTCATCTACATACAATAACAATATAATATCGCTGCCATCATTTTTCTTTTTTAGATAAACACAATGATCAGAGAGACATCTAGTATAACCTTGTTCAGAAATAAACTTGTCAAATTTTAGATACCACTGCCTTGGAGCCTGTTTTAAGCCATACAAGCTCTTCTTTAACCTACACACCAATTTTTCTTTCCCTTTGACCTTATATCCTTCTAGTTGCTGCATGTATATCTCTTCCTCCAAATATCCATGGAGAAATGTTGTCTTTACATCTAACTGTTCAAGATGTAAATTTTCCGCTACTACAAGACTTAAGATAGTTCTGATTGAAGTCATATTAACAACAGGAAAAAATATTTCATCAAAATCAATACCTTTCTTCTATGCAAACCCCTTCACCACAAGTCTAGATTTGTACCTCTGTTTTCCTCCATCTTCTTCCTTCAGCTTGTAAACCCATTTATTCTGCAATGTAGTTTTACCTGCAGGAAACCTGACTAAGACCCAAGTCTGGTTATGCATTAAGGAGTCCATCTCTTCTTCCATGGCTAGCTCCCACTTCTTCCTACTTTAAACCTGCATTGCTTCTTCATAACATTCAGGTTCACCAGAATCAGTCAACAATAAATAATATAATGAAGGAGAGTATCGTTCGAGGGGTCTACTTATCCTAGTAGATCTTCTTACACCACTTTCAGGTGTTTGAGGTGCCTGTTGCTATTTTGGTGGTTGCTGCTACTGTGGTTGTTGATTATTATTATTTTTAGGCACCTTTACTTTTCCAGTTATCTCATCAAGAACCGTGTATTCCTTGCTTTATTTTTCCTATTTCTTTTCCTGCAACTGATTCTTATACAAGACCTTTTCATTGAATATTACATCTCTGCTCCTAATGATTTTGTGATTTTCATAATCATATAAGCGATAACCAAAATCATTAACACCATATCCAATAAAGGTACATTTCTTTAATTTTGCCTCAAGATTGGTTCTGTTTTATTTATTCATATGGAAAAAGTCCTCACAGCCAAAAGGCTTTAAAAAAGAGTAGTTTACCTTTTTACCTGTCCATGCTTCCTCTGGAATACCACCATCCAAGGAACTTGAAGGCCCTCTATTTATTACATAAACAACAGTATCTACAACATCTTCCCAAAATTTTAAAGGCAATCCTAGATGCAATCTCATGCACCTTGCACGCTCCATGATTATTCTGTTCATCCTTTCTGACACACCATTTTCTTGTGGTGTTCTTGGAACTATCTTCTCTCTGCGAATTCCATGCTCTGAACAGTACCTATCAAACTCTTTGCTGCAATATTAACCTCCATTTTCTGATCTAAGACACTTAAACTTTCTTCATGTCTCAATCTCAACCAAATCTTTCCATTTCTTAAAAGTATCAAATACATCAGATTTATTTTGAATACAATAAATCCAAGTTTTTCTAGTTTCATCATCAATAAACGTAACATAATAGCGAGAGCCACCGAGAGATGATACCTGAGCAGGTCCCCATACATCTGTATGCACAAGCTCCAATTTTTCGCTCTTCTTTTCTTTCCCAACTCTGAGAAATCCGACTCTCTTTTGTTTTCCATAAATGCAATTTTCACAGAAATCCAAATCAACATTCTTCAAACCTGGCAACAAATTTCTTGAGTGAAGAATCTTCATCCCCTTCTCACTCATGTGTCCGAGCCTATGATGCCATAATGCTGCATTTTCTCCTTTGGAAGTTAAAGCATTAACAGAGTTAGAAATACCATTGCATAAATACAATGTACCAACCTTTTCTCCTTTTGCTATTACCAGGGCTCCTTTGGTGACCTTCCAAGCTTTATCTGTGAAAGTTGTCACACAACCTTCACCGCCTAACTGCCCTGTTGAAATCAGATTTTTATTTAGATCTGGAACATGCCTTACCTCCTTTAATAGCCATTGGTTTCCATTCTGCTGTTTTACAAGAACCTTACCCATTCCAACAATTTTACAGGGTTTATCATCACCCAAACGAACTTGTCCAAAATCTCCTTGAACATAGTCATGAAAATATTTCTTATTAGGTGTGGCATGGAATGAGGCCCCTGAATCTACTACCCAGGAATCAGTAACATTTTCGAAAGAAAGAATCAAAGCATCTTATAACACATCACCTGTCACATTTGCTTCATGATTGTTTTCTTGTTGCACGTCTCCTTCTTTTCCCTTCCGAGATCTACAGTCTTTCTTTAGGTGTCCTTTCTTTCCGCATTTACAGCACACTATCCCCGATCTGGAGTTGGATCTGCCTTTTCTTGATTTACTGTGATATCCCGAGCTCTTTCCTCTTTCCATTCTACTTCCCCTATACTCTGCACTCAAAGAATTACCTGATGTCTCACCAGAGCTTTTACGTCGCATTTCCTCGCTAAGGATAGCACCGACAACATCATCAAACTTTAAAGTACTAGATCCAGAGACAGAGTTACTAATGGCCATTACTAAACCATTCCAACTCTCTGGCAATGAGCACAAGAATAATAGAGCTCTAAATTCATCATCAAATTTTACCCCTACAGAACTTAACTGGCTGGTAACTATATTAAAATCATTTAAATGGTCTGCAACAGATCCACCTTTCGACATCTTCATATTAAATAATCATTTCATAAGAAATACCTTGTTTTAGGCCGAGGGTTTTTCATATAGTTTCGCCAACATCTACATCAAACCCTCTGTTGTTATTTCCTTTGAAATATTGAAGGCGAATGACACCGCAAGGCACAACCGTACTGTTCTGATTGCCTTTCTATCGAGAATTTTCCATTCTGCGTCGGTCATGGCCACCGTCTTCTTTGTTTTTCCGCTCAATGGTAGTTACAGATCTTTCTGATACAGATAATCTTTCATCTGCATCTTCCACAGTGGGAAGTTTTGGCAGTTAAATTTCTCGACCTTAAATTTACCATCTTCCGCCATTGCTCCCACTCGAACCAGGAACCCTTCTTTCTTGCGAGTTTATCAGCCAAATATACCTTCGGCTCTGATACCATTTATTAGAAAATTATATATTACAGAGCAATGCAACACATAAAATATGCGGAAAATACAAGCACAAAAAACACACAAAACCAGAGAGACACAGATATACGTGGTTCACCCAGTTTGGGCTACTTCCACCCCGAACAACCAGTCCTTCCTTTCTATTATCCAGAAAAATGAAGAGACAAAACCTACAGTAGATCTGTTGTAATATCCTCTATTCTCTCTCACAGTCACCCTATCTATTTCCTGCTTAGAGAATGCACATGTAATACACATCCACAATACAATACCCTCATACAAAGAGAGGGGTTACCTTCTAAGGAAAAAAACCCTAAAGTAAACATAACTTCTACTGTCAGATCATCTGCCTAATGAACGACCCAGATTGACTAGAAATTATTATACTTTTACAAGGCAATTTTACATCTGTTTTTAGCTTCGAGGGCACTGCCCCCGAAACCCCCCACCAGAGGGGGGGCTCCATAAAGTCGCTGCTGCCCCCCCTGGACCCCCCACGGCAAAAATTAATTTACGGGCAGTGTTGCCACCCCGTTTAAGGTACAGGGGTCCAATGCTGTGATAGAAAGGAAACAAGATAATTAGGCTCCACACCCAACAAAGAGGTCACTCAGAAATGATTTTTGGCCTAAAGCATGAATCTTACAAGGGGAAAACTGACCCTTGCTCACATTTCTGCAAGAGAATCAAATGGCCATCAGCCTGGCATAAGGTAAGGTAAAAAATAAAATTATCATAAGAAGAAAGCAGCAAGCATATGTTTGATGAAAATCAGGGTTTGGGACTATTTTGGCCAAGCAGGAATCAGTACTACGGTTACAAGGGAAAAGGCCACCTCAACTCCTTCGAGAGCACATTGAATACCTTTAGAAACGATGAATGAGTTTGAGAAGTTTTTGAGAACTTAGAAGAAAGCACTAGTTACTTTTTTCTAAGCAGCCCTAAAGCCTAGGAGCTTGGGAAGATGGACAAAAATGGTCACATGATGACAAAAATCCTCCTTCATAAAAAAATATGGCTTCAAAGGGTTTCAAATTGTCCTCTAAGGTTTGGAAAAGAGGAATTTACTCTACATCAACTAAGGTATAAAAAGGAAAATAGTATTGGTACAAAAAGTATGAGATTTCAAAGGTTAAAATCAAATAACTAAAGGGATCAAAGGAGGCCGACCTAAACACCGGTACCCCACTTCACCAAACGGACGAAAAGGGCCAGAAATATCAGTTCAAGGTTTGATTTCTCAAAGAAAGAATATAAACATTTTTAAAAGGTCAAAGAGGCAAGCATGAGGGAATAAATTGACAAAGGAAGCAACTATGACAAGCCTAGGTTTACAATTGATAAAATGAGTTGTCCAACTACAAAAGAGACAGTGATATAAGGCAGAAGTTGTGTAGGCACCTGCAAGAACAAAAGTTGCCAACAAAAACACAAAAATGGTTTAAATATCTCACCTCCCTCACTAGACATACATCATTTTCAAACTGATCAAAGGAACAAACATGTAGCTGGTTTAAGAGCAGTGAAGCCTCCAAAATGGTTTCCTTATCAAGGTATATTTTGCAAGAGATAGCTTAGACATAAATGACACTTCTGCAGGACTGTCAAAATAGCTACCTACAGAAAGATTGATAAAGAAAAACAGACCAAGTGTTTTCCATCATGATGGCCCACATAAAGACTAGAGGGACTATTGATGCTTGCTGCTAGGGTTTTTCATACTGGGAGGTTGTTCACTGTTTTAAGGAGAAATACATGAAAAAAGGTCAGTTGAAGGAAGGTTAAGACTCTCCTCTTTAGTCTCTCAACCAATAAATTAAAGGCATAAACCTGCAGGGCTGAAGACCCCAGGAAAGATGCCAACATGATACAAAGATTACAGTTACAAGTTTTGAAGTTCATAAAGAGGATAAACTGAATAAAAACCTTCAAAACAGAAGCACTAATTCCACTATATGTCTATTTTCATTAAACTTGGTCAAAATAAACTTCTTTGAAAGGGCACATGGCTTGAAGTGTGGGTTGAGGGCACATGTTTGAGCTTGATGAAAGTTTGTGAGCACAAGGAGGATATCAAGAGGCTTCCAAAAAAGAAAAGAACCATATTTTTGTTAAAATTCCACCTACAGGACCAAAAGGAGCCAAAAGGACAGTGAGAAAAAGTAAAGAGATTTGAAAATTAGGAAAGTGGGTTTGGGCTCATAAGTTCATTTTTCAAAAAAGCTATAAAGCCTTTTTGACCTCTTTCCCATCTCATTTATCATTGCAAAGAAGAGAGAAAGCCATTGAAAGTAAGTTTTTAGGGTTTTGGGAAATTTGGTCAAAACATTTCAGGCATTGCACACCAGGGCCGGTGCTACGCACTTGGCCATCGGCGCTACGCACAGAGGAGGCAAAAATAGTGTTATTTAACACTGCACTGTACACCAGGAGGGAAGCACTACGCACCTGAACGGGCACTATGCACAGGCCCAGAACGGCCAGACCCACCCACTACACGTCAGCGCTATGCTCCGAGAGGCCCGAGAGGCCCATCTACCAGCCCAACTCGCCTGCAGAAAACCATATGAGTTGTGCACAGACCTGCCAGCCCAACCTAACCTGAACATGTAGTCGGTGGCACTACGCACCTGGGAAGGCACTTCGCATAGATAGAGCTTGGCCCAATTTTCTCAAAAAGGGACAAAAATTCGATTTTTTGCCTCCAAATATCCTACAATCATTCAAGCAAGATTGGTTGCTCTCTTCCCAACATTCCAAGCAATATTTTTCGTAAACATGGAGGACATTTAAAGCCTAATCTAGTCAAACCCTAAATCTCCATAAAAATCAATTTATTTGACCTCCTAGGGCAGGGTTTGCAAAATTGAGAATTGTCATAGGGGTAAAGGTACTTAGTGTAAACAAACCTACCTCCTAAAACCATGAATTTGTCCTAGACATATTTTATTTTGGCCCTCATTTGCAATTTTTTTTCCCTCACATCACTCATTTTCCCTTTCTAGACCTAAGGCTCTCAAACAAGCTAAAACCTTCGTTCTAGGCCATTCACCATGTCTGAAGAAGAAATTCATACTAGCAGTAATGAAGACCAAAGGCTTATCAAGCCAAAGCACAAGGGAGGAAGGTTTAATAGGTTTGAGCCCTTAGACACTATTCAAATCACATCTTCTCCCATGACCCTTGCATGTTTTCAAGATGCTAGATGTTATCGGTTTTGTGAGAGGGTTAAGAAAGTCCAAAGCCACTCAGACTTGACTAGGTTGTTCATCCTTAGCTTACAAAACCACCAAATCAACCTTGCGGGAGTGAATTTTGAACTTTCATCTGAATCCAGTACTAAATCTACACGAATACCATATATTGGTGAGAAATGGTTTAAAGAGAATAAATTTGACTTGAGTTATTATGAGCCTTACCTCAAACCTAGTTGTCAACAAGGTTGCAAGGTTGTTTTCCCCTTCTCCCACTTGCTAGTGAGTTATGCCCTACTGATGAGGCAGATTATCAAATACTTCACTTGTGAGGGGAGGTATTCCAGAGTTTATTCATATCACATAAGGCTTCTAATGCACTTCACCAGGGCTAAATTGCTAAACCTACCATACTATCTCTACCAGATCATTTTCAAAATGTCTTTAGTAGTCAAGAAGAGGAGTTATGCCCACCAAATGCATAGCCTTTTTCACCACTCCTTGGTTAAGATGATTGTTCTACATCAGCTGGAGGAGCAAGGAATCCCTTGGGAGGTTTTTATCTCACATGATGTATTTGCAAATCCCCAAGCCTTCATTCAGAAAAATTTTCCCTCCTCTTCGCATCCACCTACCTCCACTCCTCCATCATCTCCACATATTCCTTCTCCACAAGGAAACTCACCTCCTATTTCTTCTCCTAAAGCATCAAGTGAAGGTGGTGGCAGTAGTAATGAGGAGCAAACAGATGACAATGTAGATGAAATGAACAATGAGGTCGAAATAGAGGTAGATGAAGAAAACAATGAAGAGGATAGCAGTGCTGAAGAAACACATGATGACAACAACAATAATGAACAAAAAGGTGATGAAGAAAATGAAAAAAATAGGGAGGCAAGTACAAAGCTTAATGAAGAAGATGGTGATGACATGGAGGAGGAAAATGAACATGACAGTTTTGAAAACAAAGACAGTGGTGAATCAGAACAAGATAGTCACAGTGATAACAATAATGAGTCACTTCCAATTGCAGAAGGAGGTGTTAATGATGAACAATATGAAGACCAAGACGATTATGAAGAAAAAAATGAAGAGTACAATTAGCAAGAGAGTGCACTAGAAAGCCAAGAGGAAGATGGGTTTGAGCATGAAAATGAGCCCAATGACAGTGAAAAGAGTGTTGAAATGAATGAAGACAATGAAAATGAAGATAAATAGGGAGAGGATGAAGAAATTTAAGACCAAGAGTAGAAAAATGATGAGGCCGAAACAAAGTTTGAATATGAAGGCATTGACCAAGGCAATAACACAAATGAGACAAACAATGATAAGCAAGGGAATAGTCATGATAGTCATGACAACTATCATGACTATCATGACACTAATCAGCCTTCGAATGACCAAGGAACTCAAAGTGACAATGTTGAAAGTGACAAAGAAGAAGAGCTTAGTGAAGGATAGAGCCAAAATGAGGCAAGTGAGGAGGATAGTGATCAATTTGAAGGCCAATATGGCAGTGAAGAAAATAGTGAGGAAATAAATTATGATGATGAGGGTAAGGGTCAAGAAATCAGCGACCCAATGGAGCATGAATTCACTCATGAAAGCCATGACAAATATGAAAAGGCTTGTGACTTCATCAAGGATCAAGGCACCCTCATCACTCCTCTCACATGCACCTACCACAGAGGCAAAAGAGATGTGTTTGCTGCCTCAAAAAGGCAAAGGTTCATATCTCCTATAGTTATAAAGCACAAAGACAAAGGCAAGGAAAACATGGACAAAGGTGAGCAACAGGTAAAGGTAAGGAGAAGCAAAAGTATCAAGAGGACTTCTCAAGGGCCTTAATTCATTGATCTAGACAGTGATAATGAGGATAAGGAGATGAACACAAGATCACTTCTCTTGGAGAAATATGCACAGCTTCAAGAGTGGGAAAGACTCTTTGAGATGGCAGAACGTGTCATCCACTATTACAAAGAGGAGCATAAGCTTTTCAAGGAGGTAAATGGAGGCCTTGCCCTACAAAAGCAAATGACCAAGAATTATGCAAGGAAAAACATGCTTGATTGTGCTAAACTGAAAAAGGCCCTGATAGAGATAGAAGACCTAAAAAGAGAAAAAGTGAAGGAAAACCTTGGAATTTTTACTGAGGTTTCTCAACAGGTGTCCAAGACCTCTTTAGGGACCTCTCCACAAATTTTGAGGCAAATTGGACAACTTTTTGTTTTTTCCAAATTTTGACCCCTTTGTGCGCAACACCCTAGGCACTACGCACAAACTTGGTGCATCCTAAACTCTCAATTTTTTTATTTTTGGATTTCTCACATAACCAACAGTCTTCTCACCAATTTTCGGATCATTTGGAGCATTTTTACCCCTTCAAAATGTCAAAACACATAAAAACTTTGACCTTTCTGTCTCATTTTCAGACCAGGCACTGCGCACAGAGCAGTGTTGGGAGATTTTATTTTTGGACAGGTAAATGGCAACCACTCAGCACAACTCAAGAATTTCTGGAAATTAGACTCATCAGGATTTCCAACGAGCCATCATGGAGCCAAATCTGGTGTTGCGAAGGGGTCCAAAACTCAACTGCAAGAGACCCTATTTGCTACTGAAGTGGTGCTACGCACAGAGGATGTCTAGTGTGTTTTGGACCAAAAGTCAACAAAACACACTCATTTATCGCAACTAGATATCTTTGAGTTTTTTGAGGAAAATTAAGCTAGAATTAGGTGAAAAAAGTTATTTTAGCATTTATTTCTTAGGATATTATGTGCCTTGGGCCTTGCATGGTCTCTTGGCCATAAATGATATTTATGACTGTAATATTCCAAAATTTGCAAACAAGCGAATTGGAATATTATATTTTGATGATTTCACCCAGCAGAGGAATAAATGGGAAAGGAGGCCCATGAATAATAAAATATGAGTAAATTCCACCTTAGTAAGGAAGGATATCACCTTAGGAGCTGGTTTTACACATCCAAGTGTGAACAAGGGAAAATTAGATGGAGACATAGTCAAGTTTGACTAAGTCAACATCCATTCTTGAGGAGGAAGAAATCACTCAAGTAAAATACCTCAATGTGAACAAGGATTAGCCTAGACACACATATGAGAACCAAATTGAAGATCCCTTGGTGTGAACAGAGGCATTGCAGGTGGATTAGTTCCAGTTGACCAAGTCAATAGTGCTGCTACAAAGAGGGGGGAAGCTAGCTAGGGCAGCATAGTTTTGAAAGAGGAAGCTTCACTAGGAAGTCACCTCAACATTGTGTGGGGTCTGGGGTGAGGAGGCTCACCAAAGATAAAATGAAGGCATATCGTCAAAGGGGATTCATTCATGTAATCAGCTATTTTGGTCTTGTGACCACTTGCATGCTTCAATTGTTTATCCGAAGTTGCTGCACTGCTTAGTGCAAAGAATTCCCGTGCGGGAATTCCATCCTCTCTTTAGATCAGCTTGCGTAAGGGATAAAGAGAGAAGGATTGGGGATTCATTTCAGAATTTGGCTTGGTTCCATTCATCTACATTCATCCATAGTGCAGTTCCCTTCAGTAAACTGTGTCTTTTATGAAGGGGTAGCAGCAACAAGGTTGCACCCTTTGATTTTATGCTAGTCTTTGAGGAGGAGGTGCTTATTTCCCTCCAAGAGTGCTAATAAGAGGGATAGGGCCATTTTATTGTATTATTATGTTATCTCCTATCATATCCAGCCATTTATAATACATATATGTAGTAACTGCGTTATTTTCTGCAGTGCTGCTTGTTATTCATGCATTTTTCCAAAAATCTTTGCCGGGTATCTTGTTTTTGCTGTATAAGAGGTTAAACCTCCATTTTTCTATTGTCTGATTAATATAAGTTTAATATCAGACTTATTTCTTCATTTTCAATAGAAACCCTCATTATAATAACGCAGTCCTTGCTTCAGTAGTTGCTACATGATCTAGGTTATGGGGTTTTGGCTTATTTTAGCTTCATAGACTTGGGAAATCTGTTTATATGAGCTAGAGTGATTTTTTTCACCTCAAATTCTGCATGTGAGTTGTATATCATGTATTCTAAGGGATCAAAGTCCCATTTCTCACTTATATAGCGTTATTTTCCGAAGACAGTTGTTTTATGCTCTATATTTCTACATTTCCCCACCCTGGAAGGAGAATATAGATCATCTTGTTGCTGAGGTTCTTTCATCTACTGGTGTGATGTTATTTTACATATATTGAGCTGCTCTACATTTCCAATCTCATGATTTTCTGAAGATCCACATTGGTAATAATTCAAATTATTCCCAATAGTGTAGTTGTCCCCAATTTGGGATATTACAGTGGTATCAAAGCTGCCATCTTGGCTCAGCCTGTGGATTTCAGATCCAATCAGAAGAGGAGAAAAAAATGGTGGAGATGATGATCTTACTCTCATCCCTTTTCAGATCTAAGAAGAAAGAAGAAGAGAAATGCATTGAAACTCCAAGAGGGTTTCAAGAAGGAGAGAGTTGTAGTGAGACCCCTAAAAGGTTTCAAGAAGTAGAAGAAGATGCATGCACTTTATATTATCATAGAGGAAGTGGAGAGCAAGGAGACCAGTTGGAGCATGAAATCCTAAGTGGGTATTTGGCAGAATATAAGTGCCAACCTAGGGCTTTCAAAGAGACCCTAGATTTCCCTCAGTTTATTCAACTAAGAGAAGAGAGAAGACCATGTAGTAAAATAATGATGAGAGGCAATAGATTCCTATTGTTTACATTTTATGGGACACTCAAGTGTGCAACAAATACTTGGGTGATGAAACTGGAGGCATTTTTACTATTGCACCCGGTAGTGGAAAAAGAGGTTGTGGAAATCTCAGCGCCGCACTTAGAGGGCAAGGCAAGCTCTTGGTGGTTTAGTCATGGAAGAGTATTTTATTTTTCTAATTTCACTCATCAGATAGTCAGAAGATTTGGAAGTGGAAGATAAGATAAGGAGGAGTTCTCTTCTCCATTTGAGGAGACCTCTACCAGCGCTGTCATATTCATGAGGGGGCAGCCACCCACAGCAGCAGTTGGATTAGCCAACACATTCAAGAGATGAACTCTTGCAGCCATGCAAGATGTTCCAAAGGCTCACAAATGTATGCATAAATTTCCATGTCCTAAGATTTTAGAAAATTTTATGGACGACTATGGATATTTGTTTTCATATGGCCCAGGATCAAACATTGTTGCTGAGGTAGAGCAGCAATATTGCACTGCGCTGTGCAAACTTGAATGGTTCAAGAAACAAATGAACCATTATTCTCTTGGACCCTTGTTGAGTTGCACTCATTCCTTGAGGGTGGAGTGTGAATTCTTGGAGGATGGAGTGAAATTTGCTCCAAAAAAATTCATGCAGAATCAAATGTTCATCCGGGAGTTGATACATGAGATAGCCAAAACACCCTTGAGGAGGGTTACAGCATTGTAAAGAGGTAGTAGCAAGAAGGATTTGCCTTTAGGCCCCTTGGATCCTTAGGGGTTGAAGATGATCATCAGTGAGATATCTTCTCTAGGAGGTATCCAAGGAGTTGCATTTCAACATCCCATGAAATGCAAGAATAAAAATCTGATATGGGAGGATGGTAATCTCCTTTATAGGAGTACCAAGGTGGAGAATGGTAGGAGGCATCCATGGGTGGATAAGAGGATGCAGATAGAGAGCAAGGAGCTAGAGAGATACTTTCAAATCTATGATACTGGGCAGCAAGAGGCTAAATGGCATTGGCTACACTTGAGGGAGTTTGGTGATCAAGAGACATATCCTTTTTTCAAGGGTATGTGGGAGAAGAAAACTTGGCAGGGTACTTGCATCGTATGGCAAGGAGTGTGGGAGCATTATGATGAGGTGATATTTTCACCACATGGGTTGTATGGTGGAGGTATGATAAGGCAGCAAAGGCATTTGTTGCTTTGGAGGATTGAGAGAGAGAAAGGGTAGATTTGCTCTCACATTTTGCATGATGTTGCAATGGGAGGGGATGGAAACATTATGGGGGGAGTCTTTGACATTGGACATGTCAGAGACTAGATTTATGAGTTGGAAGGAGCCTATTTGTATAGGCCAACAACGTTTTCACTATGGAGGAGCAACTTGTTGATGGAGTGTTCCCAGGATCACTTCATATTTGATGCACATGATGGGCATAGAGGAGGTAATATTGGTAGAGGAGTGAATAGACTCATTTATCATTATGTTATGACCTCCTTGACTTGGGTTTCCAAGCATGAGGGGGAGGATATTTATGTAGCATATGACTTATTCCTCTTCATAGGAATATGTTCTATCACTATGGAGAGCTCATCTATGGATCATGTCGCCTTCTTACTTCCCTTACATGGTAAGAATTCTATTTATCGATTTATTGATTGTTCCATACAATATTTTCATGCTCTTACCTTTTCATTGTAGTGCATTGCTCTACAAAGGGGCAAGCTTTTCGTTGGGCTCCATGGTCTATTTTTGGCTAGCTATCATGATGGAGACAATGATCTAGTATATTATTTGGGGCAAGTGTTTGGTTACTCCTTGTATTCTTAGTTGATGCACTCAGCCTTTTACTACTTTCTGGTAGATGAGGTGACTTACACAACTAGCCATTTTTCAAGAGACAACTTGCCATGCTATGGTATAAAGCTGCAATGGGGAAGACTGCGTTGTGACCATTTGGGAGATTTTTGGCACCTTCCAGCACCGTATGAAGCCTTCAACCTTTCTGTCATTATGATGTTGATCATGATCCTACTTGCTGATATTATTCTTACCTATATGAGGAGCATGATTGGAGGAGGGACACATGGAGTGGATGTGTTCTTGGGGGAGGAGCATCCCCACACTTTCTGCATTACATGCTCTAAGGGGAGCATAGGAAGAGACATGGCCTCTATAGCAAAGTATATGTTTCTCTATGAGGAGGGCCATGAGATGGATGGAAGGATTTATGATGATGATTTCTTATCCATCACGTGTAGGATGGTTTGGGCCAGCTTGATTCACAGCACTGGGAGAGGGATCTTTGGAGGTCTAGCTTCCTTCTTTCCATTGGAGGGCAACAGTATTGCAGCCCAAGATCAAAAAATTCTCTACACCTATCTTAAGTGGAGAGGAAAGCAGCGTGGGGTAGGCTACTATGTCTACCATGATCAAAATTTCAGCCCACCTACTTTTCCGGAGCTTCAGGTGGAGAATGATTTGCATGAGTTACCATTTTGGAGGGTGACTCATTTTTCTTGGTTGATAGCTTGGGGAGGAGAGATTCAAATGGGGATGATGAATCCAAATTTATATCAGCCCTCATGCTTCGAGAGAACCTTCAAACAACCCAATGTTGCTTCCATAGATGTGTTATTCTAATGAGGGTGCTACAGGGGAGAAGAAGATTCTCTTCAGTCCTATCCTTGCAGTTGCTTGAGGACAAGCAACATTTGGGAGGGGAGGACTGTAATATTCCAAAATTTGCAAACAAGAAAATTGGAATATTATACTTTGATGCTTTCACCAAGGAGAGGAATAAATGGGAAAGAAGGCCCATGAATAATAAAATATGAATAAATTCCACCTTAGTAAGGAATGAGATCACCTTAGGAGCTGGTTTTACACTTCCAAGTGTCAAGGGAAAATTAGATGGAGACATAGTCAAGTTTGACTAAGTCAACATCCATTCTTGAGGAGGAAGAATTCACTCAAGTAAACTAGCTCAATGTGAACAAGGATCAGCCTAGACACACATATGAGAACTGGATTGAATATCTCTTGGTGTGACCAGAGGCATTGGAGGTGGATTAGTTCCAGTTGACCAAGTCAATAGCGGTGCTACAAAGAGGAGGGAAGCTAGCTAGGGCAACATAGTTTTGAAAGAGGAAGCTTGACTAGGAAGTCACCTCAACATTGTGTGGGGTCCGGGGTGAGGAGGTTCACCAAAGATAAAAGGAAGGCATAGCGTCAAAGGGGATTCATTCATGTAATCAGCTATTTTGGTCTTGTGACCACTTGCATGCTTCAGCTGTTTAGCCGGAGTTGCTGCACTGCTTAGTGCAAAGAATTCTCGTGCGGGAATTCCATCCTCTCTTTAGATTAGCTTGCTTAAGGGATCAAGAGAGAAGGATTGACGCTTAATTTCAGCATTTGTCTTGGGGCCATTCATCTACATTCAGCCACAGTTCAGTTCCCTTCAATAAACTGCGTCTTTTATGCAGGGGCAGCAGCAGTAGGGTTGCACCCTTTGATTTTATGCTAGTATTTGAGGACGAGGTGCTTATTTCCCTCCGGGAGTGCTAATAAGAGGCATAGGGCCATTTTCTTGTATTATTATATTATCTCCTGTCATATCCAACCATGTATAATACAGAGATGCAGTAACTACGTTATTTTTAGCAGTGCTGCTTGTTATTCATGCATTTTGCCGGAAACCATTGTCGGGTGTCTTGTTTTTGCTGTATAAGAGGTTAAACCTCCATTTCTCTATTGTCTCATTAATATAAGTTTCATATCATACTTATTTCTTCATTTTTTGTAGAAAACCTCATTATAATAACACATTAATTTCTTCATTAGTTGTTGTATGAGCTAGGCTATGGGGTTTTGGCTTATTTTAGCTGCATAGAATTCAGAGTTCTGTTTATATGAGCTAGAGTGATTTTTTTCACCTAAAATTATGCATGTGAGTTGTATATCATGACTTCTAAGGGATCCAAGTCCCATTTCTCACTTTTATAGTGTTATTTTCTAAATACAACTTTTTTATGCTCTATATATGCTGCATTTCCCCACCCGGGAAGGAGAATATAGATCATCTTGTCGCTGAGGTTCTTTCATCTGCTGGTGTCATGTTATTTTACATCTATTGAGCTGATCTAAAATGCCAAGCTCATGATTTTTTGAATCTCTACATTGGTAGTAACTCAAATTATTCCCAATAGTGTAGCTGTCCCCAATTTGGGATATTACAGTGGTATCAAAGCTGCCATCTTGGCTCAGCTTGTGGATTTCAGGTTCAATTAGAAGATAAGAAGAATAGGAGAAAAAAATTATGGAGAGGATGAGCTTAATCTCATCCCTTTTCATATCTAAGAAGAAAGAAGAAGAGAAATGCATTGAAACTCCAAGAGGGTTTCAAGAAGGAGAGAGTTGCAGTGAGATCCCTAAAAGGTTTCAAGAAGAAGAAGAAGATGCATGCACTTACTGTTCTCATAGAGGAAGTGGAGAGCAAGGAGACCAGTTGAAGCATGAAATCCTGAGAGGGTATTTGGCAGAATACAAGTGCAACCTAGGGCTTTCAAAGAGACCCTAGATTTCCCTCTATTTATTCAACTGAGAGAAAAGAGAAGACCATGCAGTAAAATAATGATGAGAGGCAATAGATTCCTATTGTCTACATTCGATGGGACACTCAAGTGTGTAGTAGAGACTTGGGTGATGAAACTGGAGGCATTTTTCCTACTGCACCCGGTAGTGGAAAAAGAGGCTGTGGAAATCTCAGCGCTATACTTAGAGGGCAAGGCAAGCTCTTGGTGGTTCAGCCATGGAAGAGTATTTTATTTTGCTGATTTCAAAGATCAGATAATCAGAATATTTGGCAGTGGAAGATCAGAGAAGGATGATTTATCTTCTCCATTTGAGGAGACCTCTACCAGCACTGTCATATTCATGAGGGGGCAGCCACCCACAGCAGCAGTTGGATCAACCAACACATTAAAGAGAGGGACTCTTGCAGCCATACAGGATGTTCCAAAGGCTCACAAAGGTATGCATAAACTTCCATGTCCTAACATTTTAGAAAATTTTATGGAAGACTATGGAGATTTGTTTTCATATGGCCCAGGATCAAACATTTTTTCTGAGGTAGAGCAGAAATATTGCACTGCATTCTACAAAGTTGAATGGTTCAAGAAAAAAATGAACCATCATTCTCTTGGACCCTTGTTGAGTTTCACTCAATCCTTGAGGGTGGAGTGTGAATTCTTGGAGGATGGAGTGAACTTTGCTCCAAACAAATTCATGCAAAATCAAATGTTCATCCGGGAGTTGATACATGAGATAGCCAAAACACCCAGGAGGAGGGCTACAATGTTGTCAAGAGGTAGTAGAAAGGAGGCTTTGCCTTCAGGCCCCTTGGATCCTTATGGGTTCAAGATGATCATCGGTGAGAGATCTTCTCTAGGAGGTATCCAAGGATTTTCATTTTAGCATCCCATGAAATGCAAGAAGAAAAATCTGATATGGGAGGATGGTAATCTCGTTTGGAGGAGTACCAAGGTGGAGAATGGTAGGAGGCATCCATGGGTGGATAAGAGGATTTGGATAGAGAGCAAGGAGCAAGAGAGTTTCTTGCAAATATATGATACTGGGAAGCAAGAGGAAAAACTGTGTTGGCTGCTCTTGAGGGAGTTTGGCCATCGAGAGACATATCCTTTTTTCAAGGGTATGTGAGAGAAGAAAACTTGGCAGAGTACTTGCATCATATGGCAAGGAGTGTGGAATAATTATGATGATGTGATATTTTCACCACATGGGTTGCATGGTGGAGGTATGATGAGGCAGCAAAGGCATTTTCTGCTTCAGAGGATTGAGAGAGAGCAAGAGCAGAGTTTCTCTCACATTTTGCATGATGTTGCAATGGGAGGGGATGGAAACATTATGGGGGGAGTCTTTGACATTGGACATGTCAGAGAATGGATTTATGAGTTGGCAGGAGCCTATTTTCATAGGCCAAAAATGCTGTCACTATGGAGCAGCAACTTGTTGATGCAGTGTTCCTAGGATCACTTCATATTTGATGCACATGATGGGCATAGAGGAGGTAAGATTGGTAGAGGAGTGAATGGACTCATTTGTCATTATTTTATGATCTCCTTGACTTGGGTTTCTAGGTATGAGGGGGAGGATCTTTATGCAGCATATGATTTATTCCTCTTCATAGGAATATGTTCTATCACTATGCAGAGCTCATATATGGATCCTGTCACCTTCTTACTTCCCTTACATGGTAAGAATTCTGTTTATGCATTTATTGATTGTTCCATACAATATTTGCATGCTCTTACCTTTTCATTGCAGTGCACTTCTCTACAAAGGGGCAAGATTTTCTTTGGGCTCCATGGTCTATTTTTGGCCAGCTATCATGATGGAGATAGCCATCTACTATATTATTTGGGGTAAGTGTTTGGTTACTCCTTGTATGTGCAGTTGATGCACTCAGCCATTTACTACTTGCTGGTAGATGAGGTGACTTACACAACTATCCATTTGTCAAGAGAGAACTTGCCACGCTATGGTCTGAAGCTGCAGTGGGGAAGATTGCGCTGTGACCATTTAGGAGATTTTTGGCACCTTCCAGCACCATATGAAGCCTTCAAACTTTCTCTCATTATGATGCTGATCATGATCCTACTTGCTGATATTATTCTTACCTATATGAGGAGCATGATTGGAGGAGGGACACATGGAGTGGATGTGTTCTTGGGGGAGGAGCATCCCCACACTTTCTGCATTACATGCTCTAAGGGGAGCATAGGAAGAGACATGGCCTCTACAACAAAGTATATGTTTCTGTATGAGGAGGGCCATGAGATGGATGGAATGCTTTATGATGATGATTTTTTATCCATCATGTGTAAGATGGTTTGGGCCAGCTTGATTCATAATGCTGGGAGAGGGACCTTTGGAGGTCTAGCGTCCTTCTTGCCATTGGAGGGCAACAATATTGTAGCCCAAGATTAGAAAATTCTCTGCACCTATCTTAAGTGGAGAGAAAAGCAACGTGGGGTAGGCTACTATGTCTACCATGATCAGAATTTCAGCCCACCTACTTTGCCAGAGCTTCAGGTGGAGAATGATTTGCATGAGTTACCAATTTGGAGGGAGACTCATTTTGCTTGGTTGATATCTTGGGGAGGATAGATTCAAAGGGGGATGATGAATCCAAATTTATATCAGACCTCATGCTTTGAGAGAACCTTCAAACAACCCATTTTTGCTTCCATAAATGTGTCGCTATCACATAATGTCAGCTATATAGATATCTTACACACTTGGGAGGAGAAACTTGAAGATATATTGATGATGCATCTCCTTGATCCTTGGGAGACTTCATCTTATGAGGGTGCTACAGGGGAGAAGATAAGTCTCTTCAGTCCTATCCTTACAGTTGCTTGAGGAAAAGCAACATTTGGGATGGGAGGACTGTAATATTCCAAAATTTGCAAACAAGCAAATTGGAATATTAGATTTTGATGCTTTCACCTAGGAGAGGAATAAATGGGAAAGGAAGCCCATGAATAATAAAATATGAATAAATTTCGCCTTATTAAGGAAGGATATCACCTTATGATCTGGTTTTACACTTCCAAGTGTGAACAAGGGCAAATTAGATGGAGACATAGTCAAGTTTGACTAAGTCAACATCCATTCTTGAGGGGGAAGAAATCACTCAAGTAAACTAGATCATTGTGAACAAGGATCAGCCTAGACACACATATGAGAACTGGATTGAAGATCCCTTGGTGTGAATAGATGGATTTCCGGTGGATTAGTTCCAGTTGACCAAGTCAACAGCGCTGCTACAAAGAGGAGGGAAGCTAGCTAGGGCAGCGCAGTTTTGAAAGAGGAAGCTTCACTAGGAAGTGACCTCAACATTATGTGGGGCCTGGGGTGAGGAGGCTCACCAAAGATAAAAGGAAGGCATAGAATCAAAGGGGATTCATTCATGTAATCAGCTATTTTTGTCTTGTGGCCACTTGTATGCTTTAGCTGTTTAGCAGGAGTTGTTGCACTGCTTAGTGCAAAGAATTCCCGTGCGAGAATTCCATCCTCTCTTTAGATCAGCTTGCTTAAGGGATCAAGAGAGAAGGATTGGGGATTCATTTCAACATTTGGCTTGGGGAAATTCATATACACTCAGCCACAATGTAGTTCCCTTCAGTAAACTACATCTTTTATGCAAGGGCAACAGTAGCAGGATTGCACCCTTTGATTTTATGCTACCCTTTGAGGAGGAGGTGCTTATTTCCCTCCGGGAGTGCTAATAAGAGGCCTGGGGCCATTTTATTGTATTATTATATTATCTCCTATCATATCCAACCATTTATAATACATAGATGCAGTAAATGCGTTATTTTTTGCAGTGCTGCTTGTTATTCATGCATTTTGCCGGAAACCTTTGCCGGGTGTCTTGTTTTTGTTGTATAAGAGGTTAAACCTCCATTTCTCTATTGTCTAATTAATATAAGTTTCATATCAAACTTATCTCTTCATTTTCTGTAGAAACCCTCATTATAATAACGCATTCCTTGCTTCAGTAGTTGCTGCATGAGCTAGGCTATGGGGTTTTGGCTTATTTTAGCTGCATAGACTTGGGAGATCTGTTTATATGATATAGAGTGACTTGTTTCACCTAAAATTCTGCATGTGAGTTTTATATCATGTATTCTAAGGTATCCAAGTCCCATTTCTCACTTTTATTGCATTATTTTTTGAAGAAATATGTTTTATGCTCTATATTTTTGCATTTCCCCGCCCGAGAAGGAGAATATAGATCATATCGGTGCTGAGGTTCTTTCATCTGCTGGTGTGATGTTATTTTACATTTATTGAGCTAATCTAAATTTCCAAGCTCATGATTTTTTAAAGCTACACATTGGTAATAACTCAAATTTTTTTCAATAGTTTAGTTGTCCCCAATTTTGGATATTATAGTGGTATCAAAGCTGCCATCTTGGCTCAGCCTGTGGATTTCAGATCCAATCAGAAGATAAGAATAAGAGGAGAACAAAATTATTTATAGGATGATCTTACTCTCATCCCTTCTTAGATCTAAGAAGAAAGAAGAAGAGCAATGCATTGAAGCTCCAAGAGGGTTTCAAGAAGGACAGAGTTGCAGTGAGACCCCTAAAAGGTTTCAAGAAGTAGAATAATATGCATGCACTTCCTGTTCTCATAGAGGAATTGGAGAGAAAAGAGACTACTTGGAGCATGAAATCTTCAGTGGTTATTTGGCAGAATACAAGTGCCAACCTAGGGCTTTCAAAGAGAACCTATATTTCCCTCAGTTTATTCAACTGAGAGAAGAGAGAAGACCATCCAGTAAAAGAATGATGAGAGGCAATAGATTCCTATTTTCTACATTTGACGGGACACTAAAGTGTGCAGCAGAGACTTGGGAGATGAAACTGGAGGCATTTTTCCTACTGCAGCCGGTAGTGGAAAAAGAGGTTGTGGAAATATTAGTGCTTCACTTAGAGGGAAATGCAAGCTCTTGGTGGTTCAGCCATGGAAGAGTATTTTCTTTTTCTGATTTCACTCATCAGATAATCAGAAGATTTGGCAGTGGAAGATCAGAGAAGGAGGAGCTATCTTCTCCATTTGAGAAGACCTCTATCAGTGTTGTCATATTCATGAGGGGCCAACCACCCACAGTAGCAGTTGGATCAACCAACACATTGAAGAGAGGGACTCTTGCAGCCATACAAGATGTTCCAAAGGCTCACAAAGGTATGCATAAATTTCCATGTCCTAACATTTCAGAAAATTTTATGAAAGACTTAGGAGATTTGTTTTCATATGGCCCAGGATCAAACATTGTTGCTGAGGTAGAGCAGCAATATTGTAGTGCGTTGTGCAAAATTGAATGGTTCAAGAAACAAATGAACCATCATTCTCTTAGACCCTTGTTGAGTTTCACTCAAGCCTTGAGGGTGGAGTTTGAATTCTTGGAGGATGGAGTGAACTTTGCTCCAAACAAATTCATGCAATATCAAATTTTCATCCGGGAGTTGATACATGAGATAGCCAAAACACCCCGAAGGAGGGTTACAAAACTTTCAAGAGGTAGAAGCAAGGAGGCTTTGGCTTCAGGCCCCTTGGATCCTTATGGGTTCAATATGATCATCGGTGAGAGATCTTATCTAGGAGATCTGTAAGGAGTTTCATTTCAACATCCCATGAAATGCAAGAAGAAAAATCTGATATGGGAGGATGTTAATCTCATTTGGAGGAGTACGAAGGTGGAGAATTGTAGGAGGCATCCATGGGTGGATAAGAGGATGTGGATAGAGAGAAAGGAGCTAGAGAGATACTTGAAAATCTATGATACTGACAAGCAAGAGGCAAAACTACGTTGGCTACTCTTGAGAGATTTTGGCCATTGAGATACATATCCTTTTTTCAAGGGTATGTGGGAGAAGAAAACTTGGCAGGGTACTTGTATCATATGGAAAGGAGTGTGGGAGCATTATGATGATGTGATATTTTTAGCACATGGGTTTTATGGTGGAGGTATGATGAGGCAGCAAAGGCATTTGTTGCTTTGGAGGATTGAGAGAGAGAAAGGGCAGAGTTTCTCTCACATTTTGCATGATGTTGCAATGGGAGGGGATGACAACATTATGGGAGGAGTCTTTGACATTGGACATGTCATAGAATGGATTTATGACTTGGAAGGGGCCTATTTTCATAGGCCAACAACGCTGTCACTATGGAGCAGCAACTTGTTGATGGATTGTTCCTATGATCACTTCATATTTGATGCACATGATGGGCATAGATGAGGTAATATTGCTAGAGGAGTGAATGGACTCATTTGTCATTATGTTATGATCTCATTGACTTGGGTTTCTAGGCATGAGGGGGAGGATCTTTAAGTAGCATATGATTTATTCCTCTTCATAGTAATATGTTATATCACTATGGAGAGCTCATCTATGGATCTAGTCAGCTTCTTACTTCCCTTACATGGTAATCATTTTGTTTATGCATTTATTGATTGTCCCATAAAATATTTGAATGCTCTTACCTTTTCATTGCAGTGCATTTCTCTACAAAGGGGCAAGCTTTTCTTTGGGCTCCATGGTCTATTTTTGGCTAGCTATCATGATGGAGGTAGCCATTTACTATATTATTTGGGGCAAGTGTTTGGTTACTCCTTGTATGCTCAGTTGATGCACTCATCCATTTAGTACTTGATGGTAGATGAGGTGACTTACACAACTAGCCATTTGTCAAGAGACAACTTGCCATGCTATGGTCTGAAGCTGCAGTGGGGGAAGACTGTGCTATGACCATTTGGGAGATTTTTGGCACCTTCCAGCACCATATGAATCCTTCAACCTTTCTCTCATTATGATGCTGATGATGATCCTACTTGTTGATATTATTCTTACCTATATGAGGAGCATGATTGGAGGAGGGACGCATGGAGTGGATGTGTTCTTGGGGGAGGAGCATCCCCACACTTTCTGCATTACATGCTCTAAGGGGAGAATAGGAAGAGACATGGCCTCTACAACAAAGTATATGTTTCTGTATGAGGAGGGCCATGAGATGGATGGAATGCTTTATGATGATGATTTCTTATCCATCATGTGTAAGATGGTTTGGGCCAGCTTGATTCATACTACTGGGAGAGGGACCTTTGGAGGTCTAGCTTCCTTCTTGCCATTGGAGGGCAACATTATTGCAGCCCAAGATCATAAAATTCTCTGCACCTATCTTAAGTGGAGAGGAAAGCAGTGTGAGGTAATCTACTATGTCTACCATGATCAAAATTTCAGCCCACCTACTTTGCCAGAGCTTCAGGTGGAGAATGATTTGCATGAGTTACCAATTTGGAGGGTAACTCGTTTTGCTTGGTTGATAGCTTGGGGAGGAGAGATTAAAAAGGGGATAATGAATCCCAATTTATATCAGCCATCATGCTTCGAGAGAACCTTCAAACATACCATTGTTTCTTCCATATATGTGTCATTGTCACATAATGTCAGCTATATAGATAGATTACACACTTGGGAGGAGCAACTTGAAGATATACTGATGATGCAGCACCTTGATCTTTGGGAGACTTCATCTTATGAGGTGCTACAGGGGAGAAGAGAATTCTCTTCAGTCCTATCCTTGCAGTTGCTTGAGGACAAGCAACATTTGGGAGGGGAGGACTGCAATATTCCAAAATTTGCAAACAAGAAAATTGGAATATTAGATTTTGATGCTTTCACGTAGGAGAGGAATAAATGGGAAAGGAGGCCCATGAATAATAAAATATGAATAAATTAC